>OX381706.1:15008114-15417388 GCA_947462335.1 Harmothoe impar
GCCTGCTATGATCAAACTACCTGAGTGAAGTCACTTGGACCAGAACAATCTTTGTAGAACTAAGTCATATAATTACTTATATCATTTGTAATATTGTATCACTATAAAAACTCCCTCACAGGAGATGTTGTTACAATAAAAATATCCAAAACTCAAACTCAACTCAACCAACCTGACAATATTAACTGACCTAGGTTAGTGCTATGGGGAACCAAAAGATGACTAACTTGGTTGGGCTAGGGTGACTGAGGGGTTGGTTGTATAGGCAGCCAAAGCATATCAGTGTACTGCGTCGTTTTATGGTCTATGTTGTGAATAGTTTGGCGCCGCTCCAGATTTAGCCTTCATGCTCTATTTACTGTGTGAACGTTGGATCAATATATCTACTCCATAGTTGTGTAGTCAATACCCAGGGGGATCAGGTCAGACGTATGTTTTAAATCCCCCATCTGCAGATGTATTAAGACTGTTAAAGTTAGAGCTTTAGAACATAATGGTATGGCAGCTTTATATACTACCTGTTCATTGGCCTAAATAGTTTCAACCGTGAGCTATACTAAATTGTACACATAAAGTAGATTTTCTCGATACCTACAATAAAATGTACACCTACAGTAGGTTTATGCAAAAAGAAACAACCAACTTTTTAGAGTGAACTCCAGTTATGTCCACTTGTCTGCCTATTGAGCAACATACAGAAACTAAACTGTGCATCGAATAGGCTTTGCAATATTATTGATTGAAAGGGTTTTTATTGAGTCTTTCACAGTTTGTATAAAGTGGAAAACGAGATGTAACAATTGGCGAGAGTCAATCAATACCAAAATCAATCTTTTACACATGATAATATTAACAGGTGGATCAATATCGTATAGACCATATAT
Organism: Harmothoe impar; assembly: GCA_947462335.1. NCBI lineage: Eukaryota > Metazoa > Annelida > Polychaeta > Phyllodocida > Polynoidae > Harmothoe > Harmothoe impar. The sequence goes on from OX381706.1 coordinate 15,008,999, forward strand.
CCAAAGTCTTCAATGTCACAAACATATTTGGTTTCTGACCATTATGTACGTACTAGATAGACTATGGTTATGAAAGGGTATACAGAATTAACCACAGCTTATAGGTAGGGCCAGACGAGGACGAGGCCCAAATCACCCACCAGCAAGCTGTGGTTAATTCTAATAAAAAAAAAAGGTGCGAACCCTTTGTCTTAGCCCTCCACCGTGGGTTAAATGTCGATAATGGCTACATGTTCTATGTACATACATGTACAGGTAAAGGTCCACTATGGGAGAGGCATACACAGTATTTACCTTTTGGGGCTCATTCCACCAGGAGTATTATTATTAATGTGGGCCGACACGTATACAGGCAGGACTCATGTAGGTAGAACATGTTTATGTGTATCACTGAGATAATGGGTTTTATTTATACTGAGAATAAGACTCATATTCTCGGTCAATGTCACGACTAGACACGTACTCCTCTTTCCTTCACCACAATAACTAGCGTAGATATGTATTAGATAGACTATGGTTATGAAAAGGTATGTAGAATTAACCACAGCTTGCTGGTAGGGCCAGACGAGGGCAAAGCTCAAGTCGCCCTACCAGCAAGCTGTGGTTAATTCTAATACCCTTTTCATAACCATTGTCTATCTGACTTAACCTTCGGTTATGTGTTAGATAGACTACACCTGGACACGGTTCTTCCATATACCCACTGCCCCACAGGGTCAAGACAAGGTGTTATACACCGAACCGTGTCCAGGTGTAGTCTATCTAGCACATAACCGAAGGTTATGAAAGGGTAAATAGAATTAACCACAGCTTTATAAGCTGTGGTTAATCCTACCTAACCTTTCATAACCATTGTCTAAGTAATAGATAACCTACGAGTTACTGAGAGTATGTCAAAATAACCACGGCACACTGACTGGTGGCCTCATAGGCCACCAGTCACTATACCATTGTTATTATGACATAACTCAGTTACGAGGAGGGTATCTGACTTAACCCTCGGTTATGTGAAAATAACCAAGGTGCGAATCCTTTGTCTTAGGTGTCACCCGTGGGTTAACTATTTTAAACCACAGCTAGAAGGTTATGTGAGTCTAAGTGGAAATAACCAAGGTGTGAAATGCTTTGTCAGACCTTGGCTGAAATGCTTTGCCTATGAGGAGTCAGTATGCCATGGTTACTCGTAGGATATCTATTACATAGATAGATATATAGATATATAGATATGGTACTACATATGTATTACCGAGTAGTTATTTCTCTACAGAAAAGCATCTCAGTAGTCATAGTATATATACCGGTAACCATATCAGTTCTACAGCCTCAGTGATTGCACTGTCGGTATTCTAACCAGGCTAAGGTGAAAATACCAAGTACTAGGTGAGTGGGTGGGGTAGGAGCAGGGTCAAAGGTCAGGTGTGGTCTCCACTACAAACCACCCCCTCAGGTGGGAATTACCTCTAACCCTCTCCTTAACCCCCCCCCCCCCCCCCCCACACACACACACCGCCCATCACCCTCTCTTCTCTACTACCTTCACACAACCTCACCTGAGGTAAAAATATACAGGTTTGTTTCAGGTTACCCTTTAAGTTTAAAGGCGCAAATCTCGGTACCCCTCCAGCGGCAGTCGGAGTGGAGTCGGGACAGGTACTCAGCCCTATATATAGGGGCGCTGGGGCTTTAAGGACGGCATGATACTTCAAGACTTCATATCTGTCATCATGATGCATCGATGCTACGCCCATGATGAAGATGCCCCTACATTGGTGCATTAATTGATGCCCTAGGGTTGGCATAATTCATGAATTCAATTCTGATGAGTTGTTTGCTATGCAGCGGTGCATACATCGTGGGCATGGTGTATTAGAGCACTGTGCAATACTGGGAGGATTGCACAGTTATTGGATAAAAATATAAATCAGCTATCAAAAATAATATTATGACAGAATATGAATTCGACGCTGAGGTGTTTCTATATCATGGGAAAATAAACCAACAGGTCCTTCCCATTTAAGCGGGAAATATTCTTTTGTAAATGGTCAACCAGGCACTGCAACCTGACGCATACCTTTTTAACATCCCTCTAACCCCCTAACCCCTCCCCCTCCCCCTCACACACACCCCTGCCTGGGGTATGTTTGCAGAGATTGCTCCACCTCAGCCCCTGCTCTGTACGACAGGTGAGTCTAAAGTATGCCCTGCGGCTGGCCTTTAACCCTTTGAGGGCAGCATGGTGCTTTAATGCACTTCTGCTGTCCTTTTAGTTGGGGTATTGCATGATAGCAACCCTACTGGGCAGGTAACTCCCAACCACTGCTGCTTTATGCATGTCTCATAGAGATCATTCAGGATTGATATACTCCAGAAGAGGCAACAATGCAGCGCCAGCAAGTTACTCAATAGTCTTGCACTGGTGCAACATGACAATTATGATACATGATGCCTTAAGGCATATTGCTGTCCTCGAAGAGAGTACATGCAAGGTACTAGGCGGGATGCATCCCCCATGTTACAGTAGGAAGGGTGGGGTGTGGGGAGTGGGTAGGTACAGGAACAGTGTAGGTTACATGGGGATAGGCATCCCCCATGACACATGTCTCAGTCTGTGATGCTATAGTATAACATCCCTACTACACAGTGCAGGGAGGTCTTGGGCCAAAGGAAAAGGTGTGTTTCAGGTCCCGGCCCTACCTAGCAAAACAGGGCCCACTCCAGAAATTGTTATCCAATTTCAAAAACGTATTTATACTTTAAGTAATTTTGGGGCTATTTCAGATTAATCAGAGTTTATCTGGTAGTCCACGAGTCGATGCTCTTGTTGACGAGTCAGTGCTGAAGTTTGTAGCTCAAATTTAGGGTACTTTTTAGGCCAAAGTTTTAAAAATAATTTTTTAGAAAGAAGAAAATCCGACCTATCCTACCTAGATTTTTAGACTATGTAACCTAAAACGCACCTTTTATTTATTTTTTGGCCTTGGTAGGGTGGTGCTGTGTGGTGAGTATAGTATACAGCATTCAAGTGGGCTAAATCAGAGGCGATCAAGGTGATTGGATCTACAATTTCCAGTATCAAACCCTCAGTGGGTGGAAAGGTCTGATTTACAACCTCAACTAGATCTATGTGATCCAGGTGATTGTATCTATTAGATTGAGTATAAATGTGCCTCTACATGGGTGCCCGCAATTTTGGCCGTGTCGCCGGGTCGAATTTTAGCAGTAGGGCAGCGGAATCATGTCGATTTTTAGCTATATGAGAACATAGAGAAAACCCCTGTGGGTCGATTTTTATCCCCGATTTTCCTGTGTCCGCCAATTTTTAAAAGAGCCTAAAAGGGCCGTGTCGTCGTGTCGCCCGTGTCGATTTTTACCCATGTAGAGGCACATAAATCTTGCAAACACGGGACTGACCCATGGTGTATTTCTCCAATATTAACAAGATATATTATGTAGGTAATTGCCGAATCCTTGTTGTAAGTCACAGAGTCTACCAAACAGATGATCCCTACAAGGCCAGGGATTATCCTTTTGGGTTGGCTGTTCATATATTGTGATACTGAGAATGAATAGGCTTTTGATTAACCCTTAAAGGACGGTATAATGCATTAATGCATCATGCCCTTGGTCGCCATGATGCCTGAATGCATCCCTGGCAAGTAACTCGCCAGTGCTGCATCATGCCGACTCTACAGGGTTAAGACACTCCTGAAGGGTCAGCACGATGCACCAATGCAGCTCCAGTGAGTTACTCGCTGAGGCTACATTGTTGGATCATGGCAATAATTTACTCTTTTAGCGACATGTTGTCCTTAAAGGGTTAACAGCAGATGATTAATCCATGTCTTATAGTCCATTACCTCAGCTGTAAAGTTTAATCTAGATGATGCATAGTGTGTCACCACGTGGTGCTCAATCAGCAAGCAATCATATTACCCCTTTAACACCTTAAGGACGGCACGTCGCTAAAAGGTGACATTTGCTGTCATGAAGCACCAATGCAGCCCTGGGGAGTACCACGCCATTGCTGCAATGGTACATCATGCCGACCCTTCAGGAATGTCTCAACCCCATAGGCTCGGCATGATGCTTGAATGCAGCTCTATTGAGCTACTCGCCAGGGCTACATTCATGGGATAGAGGATATATATTGCATTAAAGCAGTATGCAATCTTTAAAGACCTTAACAAAAGTATGCAATCTCATAAATGCACGTTCAGTAGTTAATTAACAAAAGTGTGTAATCTTCTAAGTGCGCCCTGAGTAGTTAATTAAATAGCACCCATTGACAGAGCGGTCGGTGTAGCGGTGTAAGATCTATTATACCGTCTTATTGAGATGTTTATAGTGCGGCGCTATTGTGGACACTGTGGATAATGGGCAAAGATGTCAAGAAATTCTGATATATCAAGGAGTATAGAATTTAGCGATTGAGAAAGGGAGGCGGAGAGATGAAGAGAGTGACAGACAGACAGACAGACCGACAGACAGGCAGACAGACAGACAGGCAGACAGGCAGACAGGCAGACAGGCAGAAAGGCAGGTATACATATAGAGAAAGAAAGTAAAAAGTAAAGAGAGAGAGACAGAGACAGGAGAGACAGGCCGGTCCCAGAGCGACATAGAGCAGATGAGGTAGAGAAAGAGACAGAGAGACAGAGAGGGGGATGGGTAGGTGCAAGAAAAAGGGAAATGCTGCTCATCGACCCTGACTCAGTCTGTGACGGTGTTACACACTACGGGAGTGACTCAGAGCAGCTCAATAACCCCCTGACGTCATCATGTATAATGTAAGGCTCAATAACCCCCTGACGTCAGCATGTATAATGTAAGGCTCAATAACCCCCTGACGTCAGCATGTATAATGTAAGGCTCAATAACCCCCTGACGTCAGCATGTATAATGTAAGGCTCAATAACCCCCTGACGTCAGCATGTATAATGTAAGGCTCAATAACCCCCTGACGTCAGCATGTATAATGTAAGGCTCAATAACCCCCTGACGTCATCATGTATAATGTAAGGCTCAATAACCCCCTGACGTCATCATGTATAATGTAGGGCTGCACCAGGGAGGCAACAGGTGATATACTCACAGGGTCTACAAGGTATATCTAACCCCTTAAGGATAGCATGTCGCTAAGTGGTGACATTTACCGTCATGATGCATCAATACACTGATACAGCCCCAGACTAGCTCAACCAGATGGGACTGGTGGAACTGCTACACTTAGATTGTTACTTCCTGTTAGGCTGTGCACAGGAACTGGTGTACAGGATTTGATTGGTCAACTCCTGAGTGCAAGATAGTGAAACAAGTTCTTTATATGAGTTTGCCCAGACTCTACTGTTATAGAGTCGGGGCCGGAGACTGTACAGGCCCAGCGAGTAAGGCATGATACACTGGTGCATCATTCAGACCATTTTGGAGTGTATTTAAAAACCTTCAGTGTCGGCATAATACATGATGCATTAAGGTATGGTGATCTTAAAGATCCTTAAAAGGTTAACAGTATACACTGCAGCAATCTATACATATCATGGCAGATCAGATGATGAAGACTGAATCATATCGATGTCACAGTCTAATAAGAGAATAACTGGTAAGTTGTATGTTGAGCAGCCTGACAGGAGGACTGGAAGACTTGTTTTATTGGGATGGAGTAAGGATAGTAGTCGAGGGGATCCTCTTATTATTGGGGGGGAGGGGGGGGTGGCAACCTTCTTTTCAACTTGACAGTTGACAGCTGCATAATCAATGTTGACAACAAAGAATATCAACTTTAAAATAAAATAAAAAGATTTTTTTTTCTTGGGAAAATATCTATTTTACAAATACAATGTAGTTGTAGCCCTTCTTGACTTCTGTGGCATAGAGCATCCTTTCTGCGTGGCTGCTTACATGTCGCCACAGGTGTCAACATGTTAACCCCCTCCCCCCCCCCCCCCCCCCGCTTACACCCATGGCAAGGCCCGTGCGTGTTATAACACCTCGTCCTTGAGTGTGATATAACAGGGTCAAGTAAAGGTGAAGCTAACACGGTACTACCCGGTACCAGCTTCACTCTATTACATATATTATACCTACTGGCATATAACCAAATTGGACAGCTTAAACCTTAAATGGGGGAATGATGCCTTAAAGCGGCATGATCACTGAGCGTGTCCTTGTAGCATGTCTAGTACTGTTGTGAAGCGCAAGTGGTGATATTTTCCCCGATTCCCAGTTTCCAGCACTAGATTTGGACGTCCTATCAGCCGATAGACCCACATGAATCTTGTCCGTAAGCCCCAGTTTCTGCCCTCAGTGTCGCAGTGCTGTGTGGCTCTTTCTCTGACAGGACCTGTGTACTCGATGCTGTGGACATTGTTTGCCTTACACAAAACACATAGGGGGATATTGAGCTGCAGCTTCTCTGGTGGTGTGGGGGTGGCCTGTGGTCCCGCATGTACTCGTGTATTGACACTCAAAACACACCTTATAACTATGTTCTAGTTTCACTGACTTCATTTTTCAAATTTAAAAAGAATATAATAAGTAAAGTTAGTACATCCAATTTCTCGGGCTCTAAATAGAATTTATTTTTAAAAATGAGCCAGAATGTTCACAAATATGATATTTTCGTTCCTACCTATTCCATTTATTCTCAAGCCTTATCGTTTTGTTTAAATTTGATCTTACAGCCAACTGCATTGTCAATTGAGAATAAAATCATGCACAATTTTATTCCAACATGCATAGATAGTATACTGTGATAACATCCTTTCTGACCTCTCACCATCCATGGGTAATATTTGATTGTTACCCATCCCTTAAATATTGTATCATTACAGTATTTGGAGCCCATTTAAGTGAAATTTAGAATTAAAAAAAAAAACTCCAAAAAATGCAAGGGTGCAAAGCTAGCTTTCAAATGCTGCCATACCCGACTAGAGCCTATACCGTGCCTCTACATGGGTAAAAGTCGACACCGCGACACGGGGGTTTTAAAAATCGACACGTGCGACACGGGAGTTTTAAAACTCGACAGACACAGACATTTTTACAAGGGACTAGTATATTCTAAATATATAAAAATCGACACCGCGACACGGCTCTCTGCCTAAATATCGACATGGCGACATGGTCAAAAACGTGTAGAGGCACTATACTATTCATGCACACAGAACCCAGATGACAACATTTGATGAGACGTGAGGATGTATAGGAGGTTGGAGGATGGATGGTTTTAATGTGAAAAGCAACATTAAACAGCTTTTATATTACAAAAGGAGAACCATTGTATTCCCCAGAGTGGCGAAATGTACACGTCGGCTCACCACTTGCTCAATTAAGTTTACATCTTCTTTAAATACATCTGTGGCACCCAGAGTTTCTCCTCTCTATGAGCATACTTTGCACAGTGTGAGAATGAGCCAGAGCTTTCAGCTTCTATTCATTTGAAGGGATTAAGTTTGAGACGTCATGTACATATATTTCCACTAGCATTTCTGGCCATAGTATATTTTATATTGAGTTCACTGAGGAGTATATATGATACACGCAACATAAATGTAACTGTGCACACTCTAAGAAATGCGTGTTGAAGGACCATGCATAAAGTGTTACACACATGAATTTGCAAAACTAGTTTGAGACCCACACTTTCGGCAAAGGGCATGTAGTGTGTTACAAAAAAAGTGTGTTAAAAGTGGTTGCAAAGAAAAAGCGTGTTAAAAAGTGAACACAAATTTCTTAGAGTGTGTATGCGGTAATATTTTTCATCACCCAAAAACGTCCATTTACACTAACCATTTGATGGCAGCTTGAATACAGTGACCCACCGGTATCTATTTATCATGTTTTAAAAATCGATGGATACACGAAATCGTCAGCATGGTGTACCAACTGGTTGTTGCTGTATCGTAGTAAATGAAATAGGAATCCTTAAAGTGTCATATCAGCCTTACAGATTTTGCTCATTAACCCTTTAAGTACGGCATGATACCTTAATGTATCATGCCTTTGGTCGTCATGATGCATGAATGCAGCCTTGGCGAGTAACTTGCCAGTGCTGCATTCATGCATCATGCCGACCCTACAGGGTTGAGCCATCCCTGAAGAGTCGGCATGGTGCACTGGCGAGTTACTCACTGTGGCTGCATTGGTGCATCATGTCGACAAATGTAATCTTTTAGCGACATCCGTCCTTAAAGGCTTAAGGACTGCATGTAGCAAAAGGATGACATGTGTCTTCATGATGCACCAAAGCAGCCCCGGCAAGTAATTAAGCAGTGCTGCATTGGTGCATCATGACGACCCTGAGTGTCTCAGCCCCATAGGGTCAGCATGATGCTCAAATGCATCACTAGCGAGTTACACGCCAGAGTTGGTTGGTTGGTAAGTCTTAAAGCCCCTAATCGTGAAGCGGTAGGGACAGGCACACAACGCCATTTATAGGCTGTGCCAAAGAGAAGAAACTTAGATTAACTAGAAGGGATTCTCCAGTGCCAGAAAGGGAAAACGTAGGGGACAAAATGGGGAGAGGATGACAAGGCTGCAGTAATGCATCAGGACGACCAAGTATTATGCCATCCTAAAATAGTTAAGTACGACATCTAGTGCGGGTTACCTGTCAGTGGATGGCGAACACTGAAAAAATAAACTTGTCTCCAGACTCGTCAAAGTGACTATCATAAAATAAATGAGTCAAAAGTTGTCTAACATATCAGGTTACCATCCCACAAATAGAATCTGGAGCTGGCAAATGTCGGGTTTTGGGCTGGAGCATGCCAAGTGGGTCTTCTATCACTAGCAAGAAGACCCGCTTCCTTGTTACTTAGATGAGTTTATGACCCGTTTATTTTATGACCGTCACTTTGAAGAGTCTGTAGACAAGTTTATTTTTTGAGTGTACAGAACCCCTGTCTACAACGCGTCATGATTTGTGGATGTATGTGATAAGCACCCCTATAGAGTTCACAGCCCCAGGGGTGGGGAGACACGAGCAGGCACCCCTGTCTCCACCCTCCCCATACCCTCCCCCACCATGTTCTCCCCCCAGGCCTTACCCCCTCCCCACCTCCCCTCCCCCTCTCACCCCCTCTCTCCCCCCCCCCCTCTCCCCCCCCCCCCCTCCTCCCCACTAAGGGCCCAGTCATTTATTGGCAACTTTGGGGGGGGAGGGCTTGGTGGATATAGGGGGTAGGCCGGGAGGTCATAATGAAAAATAGGCCCTTGGTGGGGGGGAGGGGCAAACTAGAAAAAAAACCATACTGGGTGGGGGGGGGGGGCAAAATTAAAAACGGTCTATTTAGATACCCATGAACACACATGATTCCACAGGCGCATGTGATTTTAGAGGGGAGGGGGGTTTCTCAAAATCCAAAAGCGGTGGGGGTGGGGGGTGGAGATTACTTTCGGCTAACTGGTGGGGAGGGATTGGAATAAAAATTGCCATTTTTGGAAAATACACCAAGCCCCCTCCCCCCAACTAGTAATAAATGACTAGGCCCTAACCCCCCCCCCCCCCCCCCCGCCGTCATACAGAACACTGACGTTGACATATGAGCAGGGTGTGAAGACAGCCCTGACGGCCGGAACACCTCTCTTACACGCATGGCGACGTTTCCCTTTTTTAATCATCCATCTTTTTTATTTCCAGTTTTTCAAAATGTGTCTTATTAGTTAGAGTCTGCTATACGTTTGGCAGGTTGTGGCCCGGGGCAGGTGCTACAAACTTGTAACCACAACTACCGAGATACGCCCCTGTTTATTTATATTGCCACTGGATTGGCAAAAAGGGGACCACATGACTGTTATTTATGTTATTTGAGAAACCTCAACGGTTTATAAGGCATTATATTACATTACATAGCAGGTTGGGAACTGTAACATGTTACTTTTTAATCTAAAGAATCAGAAGTGCGACATCTGAGAGGATATAAGGACAACTACACAAAAATAAGTTGTCATGTTTATAGATGCACTTAATGAAATGTTACCTTTTTGGGGATGGTATGGTACCTAACCTGAATGCTTTATGGTGCTTTTTGGAATTCTTAAAGTGACATGGTCCGTTGATTAGGGCTCAAAAACCAATTTTGTTAAAAATGAACAAAATTGTTCATTATGGCCATAATATATGTCCTATCTATTTTATTTAACATTGTTCCCCATAATTCAGTCAATTGTTAGTTGTATGCTCAATTTAAGAATTTTGGAGTGCACGCTATAATTCCCCCCATGGGAAATGCACTATAAAATACTGAACCTGGGCCATGTTGGACACTCTAAATGGACTCCTAATGGCCATAGATAGCATTGTATTGTTCCCTATCCTCCAAATATGCTATCATACTAACATTTGGAAAACATTTAATTAAGATTTAAAATATGAAAAAAAATGGACCATGTCACTTTAAATTATGTTCTAATTTGATATGCAAAAGTCCAATCGAACAATAATCCCTTTCTCTCTTCTTTTTTTTTTTGGGGGGGGGGTTCCTTCTCAACAGCAGAGTTAAACAGAAATAGAATAAAATTGCAATATTCCCATTTTACAGAGCTAATCTTAATGCATAAAATTGATGAATCTCCAGTTTCGAGAACATCAATCTATCATGGTATGAAAACGTTCTGCATTGCAACCAACTGACAACTGATAGATAAAAGTCTTTCAACTCCTTAGTTACAAGTAGCTTTTGGCTTGAAACTTTTACAGAAAACTGCAGATTTTCTCATGTAAACGCAATCCCCAGTAATGTGCTTGGAGAAGGTTGGTTTACCGGCCATCTGTCACTCTCCTATTTCCCTATTACTCGAAATAAGAACAGACGAGATAGGACTCACAAAAATGAACTTATTTCCCAAACTGTTGGATTTTGTATCATTCCAATTGCTCGGGATCTTATTTTTGCACAACACTGGAGATGGTGAAGTATTGTCATTTATTTGAGGCTCATTCCACTCTGGAAATATGAGTTTGGCCGCAAAGTGCTCCATTTTTTGAGTTTTCATTAATGGTGAGCTCACTTCAGAAGTTTACGGTAACCAGTTGGCAATTTATAACAACATTAAAAGTGGCAAGTCTTCATGCCTTATTAAGAATGAGGCAAGCAATATTCTCAGGAATGCGAGCTCACAAATGTTTTAACATGCAAAGGAAACAATCATAAGTTGTTGAGTATGATTGGGAACATATTTTGTGGAAAGTGTTTTAAAAAGAGCGGGAACCGCCAGTTGACTTATTTGTACTCTTCAAGATATTAAGGCCAACAGTATCATCCATTTCAGGGAATTCATCCATATCATACAAAAATAACCTAGGCAAATTCAATTTAATGTTCTTAAGTTATTTCTTACTTTAGAGGTATTAGTATAGTCAAAGTATGTGTCATTATCTTAGACGGGCCTGTTCGAGATCCGTGTATGAATTTTGTCAAATACATCCAGAATTTCACACAGTGATAACATGAACTATAACATAATCGATCTTTGGTTACAATCAAATAAGCATTATCAATATGATAATACAGAATAGTATATAAGACCCCCCTTATGTCCCTCCCTTGCATTCCAGCAGTGCAATGTAGTCTCCTGAATCATAACTTCATTCTGGAAATGACATTTTATTATGTCCCTACTTAGAACATCTGAACAAATCAAGACCTATTCTGCTGTCAGAATTAACTACTCCCCCTCAGGTTGACACCCTCTGGTTGCCATGGTTACTAGATCAAATTGCCCCCACCTGCTTCTGAGCTCTAGCTCCTCTAGCAGAACCCAGGAGAAGTGTTCTTATTGGGTGAGGTGAATGGCAAAATGAGCCTGCGAAGGGAAGAGAAAAGTCCTGCTAACGTGCAGTGGTTCTGCTTACATTGACTATTTTCCTCCGAATTGTGATGCTACTAACTCTTAAAGGGTGGCATGTCGCTAAACGATGACATTTGTCATCATGTTGCACTAATGCAATCCCAGCGAGTAACTCGCTGGCGCTGCATTGCTGCATCATGCCGACCATCTGGAAGTGTCTCAACCCCATAGGGTCCGCATGCAGCCTTGGCAGGTTACTTGCCAGGGCTGCGTTCATGTCCTTAAAGGGTTAAGGACAGTGTGGAAGGGACCCAGTGTATTGGATCTAGAAAGGTCATGTTGACTTTATATACAAGTGACAATGGTAATACTATTTATTCTCTTTGTTTTGCCCACAACAGGACATAGATAGATTTAGACTACGAAACCACTCCTATTCCACAAAGGGAATATTGATCGCCTTATGAATGAGATAAAGTGTCATTGAATCCAATGAAAACTCTGGTATAGGTGCCAAACCTCACATAGTGCAAAACGAAAATGCTATATATCCTATCGTATGTATACTGCTCATATGGCAGACAACATTGCATATAGCCGGAGTATAATGTAAAGTTCTATTTACTTTAAATTGGAGGCTAAACTACCGGCGACATCTGCTCTGCTTTTGTAATCGTGAGTGGGAGAAGCTCAATTGTGTATTATAAATGTACCATGAGATAATATCCATCTGCCAAATAAAACTGTTCAACCTATTTATAAGTACAGTGTAGCTTATAGATTAAAGCACACTCAACTAAATACCAGGATTGCAATGTGAGTTTTTTCTTCATTCCAAAGCACCTTGAATAGAAAAGAAAATGACATTAGTTTAATGTCGCTAATTAAGACACTAATTACCTGGCTGTTTTTACAAACTTAAGGTCAGTCACACTACATTTACAGAGTATGTGCCACAAATAAAGCAAATTCGCACTCCCGTAAGCTTAAAATAAATATATGAAGGTGATAACGACAAAAACAACACATTGCAGTTAGAATTTTAGCATCCTGAAGAGGAAGTCCTGTCCCATTCAGAGCTTTAAATGTGATTATTTAAGAACAGCCTTATTTATGCCGTCACGATGGTTGCGTTTATAATACGTTGGAATAGATGCCAGGATCTCTAAATAATAATCATACTTTTGTGCTGCAACAAGAAATTATTGACCTCGAGATAATGGAATTATCAGCATGGTATGATTATTTGAAACCTACTTTCTCAAAACTGCACTCGTTTCTGTCTGGATTCATTTATACACTCTGCAACATTAAAGTTGATAAGAGAGGGGGAGAAATTGTTGTAAGAGGATCAGAAGTTGCACGTTAAACTCTTTGGAGATATTCACAGCTCTGACTTAAGTTTCAAATCAAGGTTTGAATTGCATAAAGGGAATGACATGTCAGCCATGCTGTTCACACACATGTATACACACACAGTAAATTACTGATAACAATAGGTGAGGGGTGGATTTGGGAGGGGGGGGGAGGGTCTTGGGACCCATTGAGAGCGGGACCAGAACAACTTGGACGCCTAGTGAGGGGGGACCAAAATAATTTTACACATTTCTAGTAAAAAAGGGGGGGAGAGAAGATCGTTTTGACCCACTCTCACAAAAATCCACCGAACCTCCCTATTGTGAAAAAATGACCACTCCCTTAAAATGCTTTTGCTGTGGGCTCCCACTGATCACAATGGCTTAAGGTGCTGAATGTATTGAGTGTTTTTGAAGGAAATCAGAATTGAATGTGAATATAAAAAGCCTTCCATGTCACAAATAATAAGGATGCGACATATTTGGAAAGCCATGGAGGCTGACCCTAGTCACCACTGGTCACGTGTATTAGGTGAGGGGGCCAAGGCTGACAGTTAATAGATGAGACCTAAGGTTACTTGCAATTGTACAGGGGTCTTAAATTTAAATGTGTTCACTAAATATAGAATCTATTGACCTATGCCATCACGATGGTTGAGTTTATATACTATAGTGCGTTGGAAAAGATGCCATGTTCTCTAAATAATAATCACACTTTTCTGCTTTAGGAAGACATTTTGGGGCTCAGAATTAATATGGATGACTATTTGAAACCTGCCTTCTGGTAATTGCACTTGCTTCTTTCTGGATTCATTTATTCACTTTGTAATATCCAAGTTGATATGTAGCGGAAGAAGTAATTGTAAGAGGATCAGAAGTCGCATATCAAATTCCATGAAGGTATTAACAACTTTGACTTTAGTTTTAAAAGGTTTGAGCTGTGTGAAGGGAATAACATGTCACCCATAGTGTTCGTACACATAAACCTACACACACACACTGTATTATGTTTTATCCCTTTAATAAAGATGGCATGTCGCTAAAAGATGACATTTGGGATCCTGATGCACCAATGCGAGTAATTAGCTGGGGCAGCATTATAGCATCCTGCTGACCCTTTGGGAGTGTCCTAACCCAATAGGATCTGCATGATGGTTGAATGCGGCACTGGCGAGTTACTCACTAGGGCTGCATTCATGCATCATGATGACCAAGGACATAATGCACCAGGCATTTTGCCGTCCTTAAAGGGTTAAAGTGCTTTTGCTGTGGGCTGCCACTGAGGACAATGACCTGAGGTGCTGAATGCATAGTGTTTTTGAATGTGGAGATCAGAATTGAAAGTGAATATAAAAGCCTTTCATGTCACAAATAATAAAGACACGACATATTCATAAAGCTGTGGAGGCGTACTCTAGTCATAAGCATTGGGTGAGGGACTAAGGCTGACAGTAAATGGAGGAGACCAAAGATTATTTTCAGCTGTACGGTTGGGGTTTTAAATAGGCCTTTAAGTTACAAAGTGTCCAGTAATAATGTGTCTAAATCCCAATCGTCTAAACGGGTGGACCTAAATTGAATATGGTGGGGGATTACATGGACATTTTGAACCGTTAAAGCTCAGATTAATGCAGTGGTGTCATGGGAGAGTGTTTCATGGATGTGTACATGTACTGTACGGTAAGCTGAATCTGAAAGGCTATATATATATATGTATATATATATATATATATGTGTACATATATATATATATATTTATATATATAAATGTATATATATAAATATATATATATATATATATATATATATATATATATATATATATATATATATATATAAATATATATAATAGATTGCATCTGAAGAACCCATCAGTATCGTAAGGCTAATTAATTTTATTCATATGCACAACATATAGCTAAAAATGTCTACAGAAACGTTGATGGTAGGGGCAATGTATATTAGCAGTTACATTAGCTTATTTTTGTAACCATATGTAAATGTATGTATTACTCTTACTTGTGTGGTTACCACTCAAACCCTCCTGGCTGTGGGAGGCATTTATGACAGTTATGAAACGTGCCTTAGACACAAGCCCTTCATAGGTCCATTGAAAGGCCTCATTAAATTGAAGCACAATAGTTTCAGAAAATGTGCAGGAATTCCTGGGTTAACTGGTAGGGTGGCGCATCGGTAGCGCGCTCGCTCAGGGATCTGAAGATCGTGGGTTCGAGTCCCAGCCTGAATTGACTCAGCTCTCTATCCTTCCAAGGTCGGTAAACTGAGTAGCACAAGAGACTTGTCTCAATGTGCGCAGCTAAGCAGGAGGCAGTGACAAAATGTGAAAGCGTAGCGACCACATCTGACCCCTGTGGGCACTGTGTATGTATCCTGAGATCAGTATAGCCCCATGGTACTGGAACTCTATGAGGTACACCTCCTGAAAAGCTAGGGGTTATATCGGGAGCTCCATGTGCATTTGCACTGCCCAGAAATAGACATGATACAGATTAATGTCTAACAAAAAAGGCAGGAGTAACAGCTTAGCTTATTAGTATCATAGGGCTAATCAATTTCATTCATATGCACAGCAAATAGCTAAGAATATCTACAGAAACGTTGATGGCAGGGACAATGTATATCAGCAGTTACATTAGCTGATATTTGTAACCATAAATAAATGTGTGTATTACTCTTACTCGTGTGGTTACCACTCTTATCCTCCTGGGAGGCAATTATGAAGCGTCTCTTGGCACAAGCCCCCCATAGGTCCATTGAAAGGCCTTATTAATTAAATGGAAGCACGATAGTTTGAGAACATGTGCAGGAATTCCTGGGGTAACTGCGTTTTGGCAGTAGCAGTCTGATGTCACTACTTAATGGCCTAGTTCTTATTCTCCATAAATTCTTCAAAGAGATTTCATGAATACTTTTCTTAGGGCATTTCTCTCAACGGGAGGTCGGAAACTGTAATGTAGAAAAGTAATAAGTGTGTCATTTTGGAGATGGATACTCCATCAGTACAGTGGCGGATCCAGCATTGTCTAGAGGGGGAGGCCAAACCTGGCCGACATGGAGTCACTATGTGTTTCCCGCTAGTGAAGCGCATTAGCTATACTAGGGGGGTTTGGGGGCATGCCCCCCCCCCCCAAGAACAGTTTGTTGATCTACACTTGAAATGGTGCATTCTCATGCATTTTAGGACACAACATACTCAGCCCCCTCCTCCCCCACCCTATCTCCCGTATACATAGACTTTTTTCCCATGTACTCAAAGTTGTGTTCTCACTTTTGCATATCTCGTATAGTCTTTAACTGCATATCTAGCATGGTCTGAAGCAAAGTTGTATTATCAGTTTGACAAAGAAAAAGATATGGGAGAAAAAGATCAGTTGGGTTGAAGAATTTGATTGATTTGATTTGAGAGGACAGTCAGGGTTGTCATAGGGTTATAAGGGGGGAGGGGATGGTAATGGAATCTATGAGGTGAGTGAAGGTAGGAAGCAAGCCTTGAAACCCTTTGCAACTTATTAATGGCATCTCCTGGCCTGAAACCTGACTCCTTTAAGACCGATCACCACTAGTTGATGGTGGCAGGTTTGTCAACAAGCCATCTGTTACTAACCTATTTTCCTATGAAGCAGAAAACCACTAGTCCTCTGACATGACACAAAATGAGACGGAGGAGGAAGTCTAAAACTGTAAAAATCATTTGGTTCTCAAATTGTGGGATTCCTATCTATCAGAATCGTATTTCTGCAGAGCACTTGAGACAGGGGTGTTTTATCATTAATCCCCCCTGGAAATATGAGTTTAGCCACAAAGTACTCCCCTTTTTGAAAATGTTATTGATGGTAAACTCATTCAAAAAGTTTGAGGGAACCGTTTGGCAATTTAAAATGATGTTAAAAGTGGCAAGTGTTCATTGATTAGGGAAGGTACTATTTAAGTCAAGATAGAGGAGCCCAACCTGTTTTTGCATTCAAAGGAAATTTTGGAAGTTTTGGAATGGGATTACACGACATATTTTGTGGATCACGTTTTTCACATTGTTCAGAAAGTTTTCAGACTCAAAAGAGGAGCAGCCGCCATTTTATATTAATTGGCTGTTTAATGGTCATTCCTAAACAGAGAAAAGAAACAGAGTCAAAAGGTAGTCCAGGTTGCATCCAGAATGACTCCCCTCTGGATCTTGGATTGAAGAATAAAACACAGAATATCATGAAGTGATATGTGTTTTTTTAGTGTGCTGTAAGGTATTCACATTTTGGGTCAAAGGAAACTGTGAGTTTCTTGCTCATTCTATAGAAAAGTCCAAAAGGAGCATTTGAATTAATCAAGACCCATTCTGATGTTGAAAAGAACCTCTCTCCCTCTAGTTGACACCCTCTTGTTGCTATGGTTACCAGATCAAAATAGTCCCACCTGCTTCAGTCAGCAGAATCTGAGAGAATTATTAGGGACGATTAATAGGAATCTGAATCTGAACAGTAAAGTATAAAAAGGACCTAGCAACACGCAATTGGCGCTGTGATTCTGGCTGATTTTTGTATTTTCATCAAAACTCGGATGTTTTTGACACAGGTGTCAAGAGAATGAATTTCTGTGAGTCTATGGAAGGTGGATCTAGACATGTTGGCAGTACTTGGGGCTGACAAATGTAGTGCTATAATTTCTTTGTTTGATAAGTTGTTTACAGTAGGCCATATAGATTGATATGATGTTTTAACATGTACACCACTGTTATTTTTACGCGATAGATTATAAAGATATCAGGGATAATGTATATACAAATGCATACCACAAAGGTTGAGTGAATAAAGTGTCCATTTGGCAAATTATATTTTAATGCAACTATCGACGCTGTGCGGCTGCAATCTAAGATAATGTTACCATTATTTCAAACAGATAGAGATATACTAAAGATCAGAAACACTATGTAACTTCATCGTGAAAAGTAACTGTAGGTAAACAGTAGGATCTACTGTTCATATACAACATTTACTATAGCTTTACAGCGGATTCTACCGGTAATCTACGAAATACTGTACACCTACAGTAAACTCTACTATATACCTACAAAAGGTAACGAACTATATATACAGTGTTATCTCTTAATATCTTTCAATCTTTAGCAAAAAACAAAAGGGCATTGCCATAATAATCTGGTCAGCCACTGTTGGATACTCCAAGAATACTTGCTAAAAAATGAAGCACATTCACACTCTTGTAATCTCAGAAAATATATAGATAAGAAAGAGATAGAAGTGATAACAACAAAAACAGAAGATTGCAGTCAGAATTACCATTGTCAATATGAGGTCCTTTCACATTGAAATGGTGCACATCTTTCATGTCCTGAAGCATCTCACATGGACACTGATTTAATTGCACAGTGCGTTGAAACAGGTTCCATGTCCCTCAAACAATAATCACACTTTGGTGATGTAGTAAGAGTCTTAAATGATAGAGCTGGGTTCGATTTTTTTTAAATACACTCCTGACATGACAGTAGAATACTCCCATTACCAGCTTATGTTCCCTTCCTGAATCAACTATTCACTTTGTAATGTTGGAGATGTTGGTGTTTTTAAAATCAACTTAATAAAATAGGGGAAAAGGGATTGTAATACACTCTAAGAACAGTGTGTTGCACATTTGAGATCAACACACTTTTGGCAAAGAGCATGTATAGTGTGTAGTGTGTTACCCCAAAATGTGTGTTAAAAGTGGCTACAGAAAAGCATGTTGATAAGTGTGTAAACGTAACACACTGTTCTTAGAGTGTAGGATCAAAAGTTTCCTACAAAGGGCCACAGGGGTATTTACAATCTGACTCTAGTTTCAAAGAGCTTGCACTGTTTTTAACAGTGGTTAAGTGCAGAGGACAACATGTCAGCCACAGCGTCCACACACATTGTTATGGTGGTGTTTTTACTGGATGCTGTTTCTGAGCAAACTCAGGAAGACTTTTATAGAAGTGCTGACTGTTTTTTTAATGTCAATATAAACTGCTGAAAACTCCCCCGTGTCACAAATAAGGACCCGGTACCTGTATGAAGCTATGCATGGAGGTTGACTGATAAGGTGGTGGCGGGGTTTGGTCCACACCACATAGATCTCAATATGTGTGCACGTCATAAAGCTTGGTCCTTTTTAAAGGATGCTCATGTCTATTAAAGTTAGGACTTTCAAATAGTTGACAGTATATTTATTACTTGTTCAATGCCATATAGTCTATCATAATAAGTGCTTGCCTCATATCAATGGCAAGTCTCACTGATATTAATGACTGCCTGGAAACATATTTATAAACACTAGGGATATAGCATTTGATTAATGATTAGGCCTTTATATTATCAGTATCCATGACAATATGCAGAGACACCTCCCCTTACCCTCCCCCCATCCCATATATTAGTTATGGCATTGCTACTTTATACACATGCCCAACACCCTTTCCGTTAGTCCCTTATACCCCATCCCCAGTCGCCATGTTTGCCCTGTGTAAACGCCGTCCTATAAATATTCACTACCCCCACTACCGCCACAACCTTTCTCCAAACATGGTTAACTTTTTTTCTTCCATTCTGTGGCTAACTCAGCCAACACAACTAAGCCTCACCTCGATTCATGTTATTGAATCTCGTATTGTCTCGCGAGTTCTCGTTCCATAATAATGAGGGCCCCATAGTTGTGTACACACCCACATGTTCATGCTTCTCCCTATAGACCGATACAGCAGGAAAGGGTGACTTTTCAGAAATGTTGCTGATAAAGTTTTGGGGCACTTCTGAAGTGTGACCGAAAAATACATTTATAACCTGAAAATTCCTCCTTCTAATATATACTACTTGAAAGACAATTGTCCTGTGAATCTCCTGATTTGAAATGTTTGCAAAACAATAACAGACAATGTTATGAGGCTTCTGCTGAGACCTACGACAACACAACTTTCTGATGATTAAGTCACCCTTTCTTGATGCATGGGTCTATAGTTGGTTCTACTAGTAGTATAGTATGTATCGGAACGGGACTATAGTTAAGTACTGTTTATTACTCAATCGACCTGCAGCCAATCAGAGGCCTCCATTTGGTCACGTGACCGGAAGTGACCTACTTAGGGGATTAGTGGTGACGTCACGTGACCTAGTTAGCCAATCAGAGGCCGCCATTTGGTCACGTGACCGGAAGTGACGTCATATGACCTACTTATGCATGGGGAGGGGGGCGCTTTTAGGATGCATGGGGCGGGTGGGGGGGAGGGGGGGAGGGGGGAGGGGGGCACTCTAGGGGGGTGGGGGGGCACTCTAAGGGGCGTTTGTCTCTTTTAAGAAAAAAAGAAAAGAAAAAGATTTCAATCGAGAGACACGCTTCTTCCTCTCGAGAGGAAGAAGCGTGTCTCTTCATTTTTTTTTGTTTATCACGTGCCTCGATGAGGCGATCAGCTGCAACTGGAGGAAGTGACACTTTAAGAGGGCGCGCGTCTTAATTGTTATGATATTTTTTTTTACTTACTAATAAAGAAGACGTATGAAAATAAAACACAACAATTCACATGTCCGTCGTTCTCGTTGTTTCTTGCTTGATAAAGTCAAGTAATATCGCGATGCCGAGGTCAAACTTTCCCATGTCCTCAGTCAACACTCGAAGGAGTTCAAAAGGTGTACCGCCGGCACCGTCAGCTTCATCTTGCCACATTTTCAACACTCGGAAGGCCCACTCAGCGGGACTTCCTCCGTATTCGCATTCTTCAGCGATCTTATCTAACCTCTCAGGCGACAATTTTAAATGGTCCCCCACCTCTTTCCACCTGCTACCTAGACGTCTGCCGAGGGTGCCCAAGTGCTTATGCATCGCGCGCGAGTCGGGTTTTTTCGAAATCCAACCCCTGTCTGTGGAGAAGGGACATCCACTGAGCCAACAGTTCCACGCGTCTAATGCGGGTGAAGACGCGACCGAGCTCTCCCCATCTATGACGATGCGGGGTTTCACCCCACCAGACTCGGAACATCGCCGTACACAGCTCCTCCGGTGTCTTGACACTGCGCTCTACTAGAGCATCCATACGGGCGGCGGTAACTTTTAAGCTACTGCCCAACTCTCTCCAACAGCCGCTCAACTCTTTACCTAGTTGACGAAGCAAGGCGTCGCTATAGGCTAACCGCCGCTGTCCTACCTCTCTGTTCTCCCCATCGGTCTGCCTCGCGCGTCTCACGTCGTCAAGCCGCATTAACTTTTTTTCAGGTGGACAAGGCGGTGAAGGCGAGCTTGAAAGTGGAATAGCTTGAGCCATCTCGTCTCGTCTTGGCGGCGGCGGCGGCGGCGGCGGCGGCGGCGGCGGCGGTGGTGGCGGTGGTGGTGGTAGTAGACGTTACTGTGGTCAGAGGCGATATGGTTTTTTTCCAACAGAAATCAGAGCTTTTATACAGAGGGAGTTTAATCCCATTTCCAACAGCACTCCAGCTGTCTAGCGACCTGTCCGCATGACGCTTTTTCAGCCGCTCCGCTCCTTAAGAGCTTAGATGACGAGGGGTATGTCATCGCTATCCGTGGAGACCAGCTGAAAACGGTGTTTCTTCCTCATCCATAGCCTTACCTCCTACCCCCTACCTGAGGACGTCTCCCTCCCTCTGACATTCATTGTAACAAACGTCAGAGGTCAGGTGAAAATCGGATTTTTTTCATGCACAGCCTTAGTCAGCTGTCACCCCTCCCTATTGAACTAGCCGGCCGCCGCCTGGCCGGCCCGGTCTACTCACCACGGCAGGAGGTGGTGATTTTTTTTTGTCTTACACTTAAGTCGCTCACCACATGCACACGCCTCTACTCACAGACAGACACGTTCGTCTTAGGGGGGTCCTGCTTCACGCCACACGCCTCCTGTAGTTTTTTTTGTATACACACTCTAAGCTCATCACCGTTAATCCTTTATACAGCTAACGCGCGCTGAATTGCTGAACAGGGTGGTAAGTAGCTTAGCTCATGACAGCGGATCCCTCAAAAAAAGAGGGGAAAGGGATCCAGCTGAAAACGTCATACCTTATGTCTTTGTGAATGGCCGCCGGTCAGTCGACGGCAGCAACCGCTTAATCCTTTATACAGCTAATGCGCGTTGAATTGCTGAACAGGGTGGTAAGCGGCTTAGCTCATGACAGTCGATCTCTCAAAAGGGGGGAAAGGGATCCAGCTGAAAACGTCATGCCTTATGTCTTTTGTTTCTCTTTGTGAATGGCCGCCGGCCAGCCGGCGGCAGCTGAACAGGGTCAGTAAGTAGCTTAGCTCTAGAAGCGAGAAGGCGTATATAAGGGGCCTGGAAACCTCCATTCACTCACTCATTCTTTTGCTGCTCTCTACAGTCACCACCATGAGCAAAAGACAACACCTAGCGCCGTCCAAGAACAAGAAGACTACGCGGAACAGCGCTCGTTTAGCGTCTGTGCCTCCTCTTGCTACTGAAAATGAGACTACCGCCGCAGCCGCTTGGTCTTATCACCCTCCCGCTGTAGCGAGCGCTCGCAGCAGTAGTAGTAGTAGTAGTAGTAGTAGTAGTAGTACTAGTAGTAGTAGTAGTAGTGGTAGTAGTACTACTGGTAGTAGTCGTCGTGCTAGCGACGTTGTTACACTCGCGACGGTACACGTTGCTGCTAAGCGCGCTGCCGCTGCTACTGCCGCTCCGCCTGCTGCTGCTGCTGCTGCTGGTGATCCTCGGGCTGCGGCTGCTGCTGCTGCTGCTGCTGCACCTGCTACTGCTGCGCCTGCTACGGCTGCGCCTGCTGAGGCTGCTGCGCCTGCTACTGTTGCGTCTGCTGCTGCTGCTGCTGCTGCTGCTTCTGCTGCACCTGCTGCTACCGCTACTACTACTGACGACAACGCTCCTGGCACAGCGCAGTACTGGCAACCGGGTTTTTACCTCCCCACTACTGTTGATGACTTTGATGACCTGCCGCACGTTGCACAGCCCCTCTCCTCCACCACTACATCGACCGACGCCCTCGACGCCGCTCGCACTGAGAGTGACAGCTATTCGGACACTCAGCCCCTAAACCGAGAAGAAGAGGAGGAGGAGGAGCAGCAGCAACAGGGTGAGACAGAGAACGACGCTGACGACGAGGCGTACGAAGAACCCGAAGGGAAAGGGGTGGGCGGTACGTTTTTCGGCTCCCCTCTTCGACCTTTCGACCTCACTTCCACTAGTAGCGCCCCGTCCGGTCCGTGGCGACTGCCCTCACCGCCACCTTACGAGGGCGGCGGCGCTTCATCTTCTACCGCTACACTCAGCACCGACGGCGTGTGGCTGCTCTGTTCCAACAACGAGGCCTCGGATACCACCAGCGCTGACGCTGCTCCTGCTATCGGTTCTGCTGCTGATTCAGCTCACGCTGATGGTGTTACTCTTCCTGCGGGTGTGAAACGTTCTAAGGTGAGTTCCAGAACAACAAGGCCTACTAAGAAGAGAAAAATACAAGAAAAAGAACGAGATGGACGAGAAGAAGCAGAGAAACCCTTCTCCCGTCTTCTCGGGTTAGAGTTCTGCTTAGACGGAGCTTTGACGCTGGAGATCTGGGAGGACGTGGCTAGACTGTCTAGGAGGCCGCGCTACACAAAAGACGGCCAGGTGAAAGAGGCGTCTCTGACCAGAAGCAAGCGAGTGCACTTCACGGCCGACGCGCTGCGCGAGCTTATAGCACGCATCGCCGATATCCGCGCAGTGGTGCGCATACGCGACACAGCGGCCGCGCAAGGAAGACCTAATCACACCCCCTGGTTCGCAGTGCTGGATGAGGAGGGCGAAGTGTACGCAGCTGTGAGCTACTACAGCGGTAAGAACCTCGTCCACGTGCGCAAGTACGAAGGTCCTGACAAAAAACCCACACAGCAGGGGGTGACGCTGTCCGCCAGAGCGCTCAAAGAGTTGGATGACAAAACAGAGATTATTCTCAAATATCTCGGTATAGATTCGGAATGAGAGACGCTCAACGCTCACGCGCGCACACACGCAGCGTTTGACGTACGCTGTATGAGACAGACAGACGGATACACAGACAGCAGACAGATAGATAGATAGATAGATAGATAGACAATAGATTGATAGATAGATAGATAGACAGATAGATTGATAGATAGATAGATAGTTAGACGGCTAAGTAGTTGGTAACTGAGTGAAAAAAACATGACACAGTACGTATGCGAAAAGTGTTTCAAAATTTTTAAAAGACCGTACAACCACGAGAGACACGTAGAAAGTTGTAGAGTAATACCTAAGTTTTGCCCTCTATGCGGCGAAGGCGATTGCCGAAAGATCGCCTGTCGACGCGAATCTCTGGACGGGGTGACCATCCCTCCGCGCATACGTGCTGTACCGAACGGGGAGGCAACGTTCACGGCGAATTGGCCTGCGATACAAACGGGCGTCAGGATGCACGGGACTCGCGTGAGTGTAACAAACTTCAGGCTACCAACCGGCGAGTTGAGTGACGCTGTAGATACTATGCGTCGCATTCACTTGACACAAAGATTCAGATACAAAGTGGGTTTCTCGGTAGGCTTACTCTTACAACACAGAGAAGACAAGAGCAAACTGCGCTACTTTCACGCCTCCCAGAACAACGCAACTCTCATACAACCGCTCCCTACTATAACTAATTCAGAAACTTTGGAAGAGCTCCTCTCAAAGATGGAAAACACCGTCGCTTGCGAGGAAGTACGGAAACTTTGCGACGCTGACACCAAGTGGCACGTTCTTTTTCCTACCAATTTGAACATTTGCGTTTACATGGGACCGGGGGAATTCCCCATAGGCGGTAGGATCACTCAGGCCGGTCGAGTTGGAAAGAGAAGCGGCGTGTTAGATTTTCCCAACAAGGACAACCTCTGCATCTTCCGCTGCATTTCCTTTCACTTATACAACACCAGCAAGCGCGCTTCAGATTTGTTACGTCAGTTCTGTCCCGCTGCCACACCTGAATCCTTTCCGGGTCTGAACATCCGCGACTTACCCGCGTTAGAGAACTTGTTTGACGTACAAATAGCGGTCTACACCGCGTCGCGTCAAGTGCCGGGGCGGAAGTTGAGAAGACGCGTTACTCTGATCAGACCGCCTTCCAGAACTCTGGCCGCCCGAGGTAAAGTCAACCTACACCTGACGGCGAAAGGCGGTTTGCACGTCTCTCTCGTCACGGACTTCAACGCGTACGCGGGCATATAAGAATGTTGCAAGTGTAAGGCGGCGTTCACCACCGAGTTCTTGCTGAAGAGACACAGAAACCAGCTTTCCTCTTGCCGACAAGTCAAGTTGCGCTACGTAGGTGGCATCTACCAAAATTCGAGAACGATTTTCGAAGCGCTAGCAGACTTCTCCATTTTTCCCCCCGACGGACATTCCGGAATCTACCCTTACAAGATCGCCTTCGATTTCGAGGCTTTCTTCAGACCGTGCAAAGAACCGTCGACGGAACACGTGTCCCTGCTGTGGGATCACGTCCCTTTGTCGGCTAGCGTCGCATCCGACTTTCCGGGGTGGGAGGGGCCCGTCTGCTTCGTCAGAGAATCCGACGCAGATTCCGACCCCTTGTTGGACCGAGTTTTAAATCACATAAACGAGAACGCCAAAGTCATCGGGGAAGCTGTGCTAGAACTTTACCGACCGACGTTAGCGAAGTTAGATGCGGCGATAGGTGAAGCTCTCCTGCTGGAGGAGGCGACGTTCACCCCTTCTCCAGGCGGCTTCGCTGCGGCTCAGACCAGACACCCGTTAGTTCAACTGAAGAAGCGTCTTCTGAGATACATCCGTCAAGCTCCAGTCGTGGGCTTCAACTCGGGGCGTTACGACTTGAACCTGATCAAAATACGCCTTCACTCGTTCTTTGCCTCCGGAGACCGAAGAAACCAAGAATTCAGCGTCATAAAGAGAAGCAATCAATACTTGGCGGTTTACACACAGCACACGGTTTTCTTGGACGTAGTCAACTATTTGGCACCCGGTTACAACTACGCGACCTATTTGCGAGCTTTCACCAGGAACGAAGAGAAAGGTCACTTTCCTTACGAATGGATGACGTCTACCAGGAAACTGGCAAACAGAACGCTGCTACCGAGATCGGCTTTTGACAGCGAACTGACGGGCGTCAAAATGTCCGAATCCGACTACGCCACATGTCAGAAAGTTTGGTCCGACGAGAAGATGCAAACTATGGAAGATTACTTGATCCACTACAACAACAAAGACGTCAAACCTTTCATAGAAGCTCTGAAAAATCACGCTAAATTTTTCCAAGAGCGCGGCATTGACATGTTGAAAGACGGAGTTTCTCTCGCCGGTTTGACTTTACGGTTCCTCTTCCAAAACCTAGAAGACGCATTCACAACGTTCCCCCAGTTCGACGCCGTCCTCCACGCTCTGATCAAAGAAAATCTAGTCGGCGGTCCTTCCATCATCTTCCATAGATTTCACGAGAAGGGCACCACGCGGATAAGGGAGCACAAGTACGGCGAAGAAGCGAGACCGTGCCAACACATCCTAGGACTAGACGCTAACTCTCTGTACTTGCGCTGCATGAGCGAAGCGCACTGCACGGGCTATTAAGCGGTGAGACGACCTGAGACCGAGTTCAAGCCCAAAATTAGGCAAAGAAACTCTCACAGCGCTTTGGAGTGGTTACGCTTCGTAGAGCACGACCGCGACGTGAAACTGCGCCACGCTTTGAACGGCGGCGAGATGGTTGTAGGCTGTCGGAGAATTCGCGTGGACGGGTTTCACGCGGCCTCTAATACGGTTTTCTAGTTTCACGGGTGTTGGTTCCACGCTCACGAGTGCATACCGTCGCACCGATATCAGTGCGCTTCACTGAGGGAGGAGAGACGCGACAGAACGACTAGAGTAAGCGGGTACTTGAAAGCGCTAGGTTACAAGCTGGTCGTCGTGTGGGAGTGCGAATGGAGAGAGATGAAGCGTCGAGATGAGCGGGTTAAGGCCTCCCAACAACGCTGGAAGGTTGACGCTTTGAAAGTGTCTCGAAACGCGATGAGCGAGAGCGACATCCTTTCCGCTGTGAAAGACGGGAAAATGTTCGGTTTAGTTCAAGTGGACATCACTACGCCGCCTCACCTACGAGACTACTTCGAAGAAATGACCCCCGTTTTCAAGAACGTGACCGTTTCAAAATCGGACATAGGACCTCACATGTCAGACTTTGCGCAGGAAGAAAAGCTGTTGAACACGCCTCAGAGATGTCTGATAGGGAGTTACCACGGAAAAAATATTCTCTTGGGAACGCCGCTTCTCAAGTGGTATTTAGAGCACGGTTTGATAGTCACCAATGTGCAGCTGGTCGTAGAATACCTACCTAAACGCTCCTTTGCCGGTTTCGCGGACGAAGTTACGGCGGCGCGAAGACGTGGCGACGTGAACGAGAACGAGAAAATTCTGTCAGACTGTTACAAGTTAATGGGAAACGCTACGTACGGTAAAACAATGTGCAACAAAGAAAAACACACGGCGGTGAGATACACTGACAGTCGGAAGTTCGAACTATTGGCCAATTCGTGGCGCTTCAAAAAGGCGTCCGAGTTGAGTTCCGATCTGTTTGAAGTCGAACTACAACCGAAAACAGTCAAGAACAACCTCCCTATTCAAATAGGGTTCATGGTATACCAGTACGCGAAGTTGAAAATGTTAGAGTTCACATACGACTTCTTGGATAGATTCGTAGATCGGCGCGATTATGCCCTTTGTCAAATGGACACCGACAGTCTTTACATGGCTCTCAGCGGTGACACGTTGGATGACCTAGTCAAACCTCGCCTGAGAGAGACGTACTTCAGAGAGAAACGAAAGTGGCTTCCGACAGCGGTGTGCGACGATCACTTAGAGCTTTTCGTGAAGACAAAAACGGAAAGAGTGCGAGAATGGTGTCCGCCGCCCGGCGGATGTTGTGAGAGACGGTACCTTCACGATCTGAGAACTTCGGGGCTCATGAAAGCGGAGTGGGAAGGTGACGGGATCCTAAGTCTCAACCCTAAGACTTACATTTGCTACGATCGAGTCAGCGACACCGGTGAAAGAAAATCCAAAAAATGGAGTGCAAAAGGCGTACAGAAGAAACAAAACCCTCAGGAACCAGACGACTTCTTGGATGTTCTTCGCCAACGAAAAACTCTCATTGCTGTAAATAGAAATTTCAAAGTGGTGCGAAACAAAATGGTCACCTACACCATAGAGAAAGACGGCGTGCGCTACTTGTATTATAAGCGTCGCGTGCATTCTGACGGTGTGACAACGAGTCCTTTAGAGATATGAAAAAAAATAATAAGCGTGTTATTGCTTGATTGAGTGCATCTTTTCAAAAATAGAGTGTTTATCAAGATTGAAAAAAAAGAAATAAAAAAAATAAAATAAATTATTGTTGTGTTTTTATTTTCATACGTCTTCTTTTACTAGTAAGTCGCGCAGTCACTTAAAGCGTCACTCATGTGACGACGTCGCTTCCAGTCACGTGATCCTAAAGACCCTCACTTCCTAAACAAAAAACTTCTTCTTCTTCTTCTTCTTCTTCTTCCGATCACGTGGTCAATCAGGTCACTTCCGGTCACGTGATCCTCAATGAGGTCACTCACTTCCGGTTGGCCATTAGGTCATGTGACGTCACTTCCGGTCATGTGACTCATCAGGTCACTTCCGGTCACGTGATCCTAAATTAGGTCATATGACGTCACTTCCGGTCCCCTAAGTAGGTCATATGACGTCACTTCCGGTCCATAAGTAGGTCATATGACGTCACTTCCGGTCACGTGACCAAATGGCGGCCTCTGATTGGCTAACTAGGTCACGTGACGTCACCACTAATCCCCTAAGTAGGTCACTTCCGGTCACGTGACCAAATGGAGGCCTCTGATTGGCTGCAGGTCGATTGAGTAATAAACAGTAGTTAACTATAGTCCCGTTCCGATACATACTATACTACTTCTACTACTAGTATGGAATAAAAAGAGGGGAAAAGGTTGAGTGAAGAAAGGTTTTGTTTGAATTAGAGAAAGATTGTCATGCACATTGAAGACAAAGCATCCAATATTTTTATACATTTAATGATGTAATATTATCAGCACTCTACAGCTAAATATGCTAAATCAATTACTGCGCCATAATGAATGGGAATCTAACAAAGAGTTATTGCACAATGTCATTCGTAGCAACCTTGACATCCTAATATTTTTCTTTCTTGTTTGTGTGTCAACAGATGATTAGTCTTTCATTAATTCAAATCGCTGTCAATTTCTATTATCAAAAATTAGGGAGTCCTACAATGAAGACTAACACCTTTCCAATTCTTAAACCTTCAAGGGCCGCAGAACACTTTGTTGCGTGTCCTTTTGTCTTCATGATGCGTAAATGCATCCCTGGGGAGTAAGCCACCATTGCTGCATTCATGCATCATGCCAACTACTCTTTGGTGCATCATGACGACCGATGAAGTCTTGATTTATCATTCCCTTGGTCGTCATGATGCATGAATATAGTCCTGGCAAGTTACTCACCAGTGCCGCATTCAGGTATAATGCTGACCGTATGAGGTTGAGACACTCCCGAAAGGTCGGCATGATGCATCAATGCAGCCCTGGTGAGTTACTTACCATGGCTGCATTGGCGACAACAAATATCATATTTTAGCGAAAAACTGTCGTTTAAAATGCTGTTACTCCCTGATGTCACCACGTATAGTGCTAATGTTTGGTTCTGTCTTTATTTGACAGAGCCATGCTGCGTGCGGTGAGGGGTCACATGGCCGCGTGGCTGTGTGTGCTGTGGATTACCTTGGTTACCGGCGTGTCAGGTAAGTACAACCTTCATGGACATCTCAGCACACCTTGACAGGGTCACGCCGTCATAATACTGCCTATCCCTATGCCTCCTTCTCCCCTGCAACCTCTCCCTCCTCCCTCCCCCTTCCCTCACTGCTACCTCCCTCCCTCACCGTATCACTGTCTCCCTCCCTTGCCTCTACTACCCTTCCCTCTCCCTGCCTTCCTGCTTCGTTCTCTCCCTTATACTCTCAACCCAACTTGCCTCCCTCTCTGTCCCATCGTTCCTTCTAGCCCCCATCCCTGCCTGCCTCCCTCCCTGTCCCCCACTCCCGCTCTGGCCCTTCCTTCCTCCCTTCCTCCCTCCGGGCCTGCCTCCCTCCCACTCCCTGTATTTCTCTCTTCCTTCCTTCCACCTCCCTGCCATCTCCTGACGCAATGCCATCCCCATGCCGTCCTGCTAGCCTACCTGTCAACTCTTGGTCACGATTTGACTCCTCTGTACTTTATGCCTGTACTGCAGGCTTAGGTTTTCTATGTGTTAGATAGACGACACCTGGACACGGTTCTTCCATATACCCACTGCCCCACAGAGTCAAGACGAGGTGTTATTCACCGAGTCGATGACCAGTGGACAGTGGGTATGTGGGAGAACTGTGTCTAGGTGTAGTCTATCTGACTTAACCCTCGGGTATGCAGTATAACCAAGGTGCGAATCCTTTGTCTTAGCCCTCCACCGTGGGTTAAGCCTACCTGTCCGCTGTCCTCTCTACCCTCCCTTCCCGTGCTGCATTATGATCATGTAGCCTTCATCTCTCTTTCCACCCTTGCTGCCCTCCTTAATTGTCTCACTGGCTCCATCTCTTCTTCCCTACCATGCCCCCCACCAGTTGCCTTCCTCACTCCCTTCATTCACCTCTTACAGCTGGGCCATCTTTCAATATAGTCACAAAGAATTAGTTCCCATGTGTGAAGTCGGTGGTGGCTGCCGCTCAATGATTTAACTACCACTTCTGCATTCTGAGGACTTGGGCCTCATTTGGAGCTTCGCGGCAAGTCCTCACCAGACACACGTGGAGTGAATGCTTAATGCTGGCTGCTGATGTAATTATTTGAATCAACTCTTTCAGAACAGCGTGTCGTTAAAAGATTTGTTGTCATAATTCACCAATGCAGCCCTAGAAAGTAACTAGCCAATGCTGTATTGGTTTATCATGCTGACCCTTTGGGAGTGTTTCAATCCTGTAGCATCGGCATGAGACTTGAATGCAGCACCGGCGAGTTACTCGCAAGTGCTGCCTGCATGCATCATGTCGACCAACGGCATAATGCATTAATGCATTATGCTATTCTTACAGGGTTAAAGAGATGTGGGTTGCTTTGTTTTCCTCTGTGCTTTGATGTGGACAATTAGTTTACTAAGTAGAAACAAGGAAATGCAAATTCCATTTCAGGTTGAGACATTAAATTGTGCCACGATCTGCGAAAAGGGACCTTAGTGCAGGGTGTACTTAGGTCCCTTTTCGCAGTATATATCCACTGATATAGTTTAGCAATGATTGATTTAATTTAAATAAATTGTTTATTTATATCAAACCTCTGAGGGCAGCAGAGTGTTTTGATGCCCTTTTGCCGTGGCAAGCATTGATGCATCATGTGGACCCTGCATGGTTAATTTTGTTTATGGTCGGCATGATGCCATCGGTGAGTAACTCATTGGTGCATCATGTCAACAAATCAGCACGACCATTGAGGCATCCTTTGGTCCTGTCCGGGTTGATTAAGATGAATCTTTTCGCACTAATTAGACATTTAGATTAAGGAAATTGACTGGAACCCATTCATTTCCACCTCCACAATTCCCCCATGTTGATAGTGTTAGTTGTGACGCTACAAATTACATTTTACACTGCTGCTCGCCCCAGAGGACTGATTCTAATGTGATTATTTTGAAATATTGCTTCTATTAGGTTTATTTTTCAGCATCGGGGGTGTTAGAATGAATGGTTGGGAGTTATTTATCTTCTAATCAGAGTGCGGCTTGGGCTCCCCGAGGCAGTTTTATTTCAGAGCTCAGTTTGAAATAATGGATTTTATTGATTTCGCTTTCAAGAACCTGTCGATTCCCATCTTGATCCAGGGCCTGTGAAGCCCTTGTTGGAAATTTGATTTCATCATGGTTTGAATATTTCCCTTTATATGCTTTACATCACTGGACAACTATCGATTTCTATGCACTGGGAAGATAGCCTGAGTACGTGGTTATGGAATACATGATAAGGCTATAAGTATGGATAAATATAAGTCTATAATTCTATCTGATATTGACAATAAATATCCACTATTCTTCCACAAAACACAAGAACAAAGCAAACTGCAGTGACACGAGCTACATAACAAAACTAACAAAAGAACAAGCAAGAAGAATCTTCATAACACGCACACGCATGATCAGAGCAAAGGACAACTACAGGAACAAACACAACACCCAGGAATGTAGGGGGTGTGGCCTAGAAACAGAAACACAAACTCACATACTCGAAGCCTGTATGACAATACACACCGATGGAGACTCACGGATACACCTGAACGACATATTCACCGATAATGAAGCTTATCAGTCGTTGATCAAGGCTGTGAACAGGGGTGCTGCTATGAAATTCACCCATAATGCACTTCTCAGGAGTCGGGGGCTTAACCACAATGCTTTGCCTTGAGTCAAGATGGCGGCCCCCAAAGCGTAATTTTTTTTTTTTTGTTTCAATGAGCTCTAAACGAACTCGTTTATTGACAAAACAACACGTTCGTGACGCGGTATACATTTTATCAACTTGAATGCAAAAAAGTGTATCAACAATGTAGGGGAGACCGGGGTACAGTGAGACACGGGGCACAGTGAGACAGAAGGCCTGGGGCCTCTGGATTTAGGGTCATAGCCCAACATAATTTATTATAGATAAAATTAGCTACAAATAACATATTTTTAAAAAATTGGCGAAAATTTGAATACCACAAGTAGGTGTTCTATCATTTAGACCTATATTTTTGCAAAAAGTAAAATTCTCATATTTTACGACGAAGCAGGTTGTCATGGTAACCAAACGGAATTTTCGTAAATTATCCCATAATTTTGAAGCGCACTAATATACTTTACAAAATTATAATTTTGGATAAATTCAATATGGACCCATAATTTTTTTACATTGAATGGTTGATAACGTGGGAGGATGGGGCACAGTGAGACAGCCATAGGAATATCATAGATTACAGTGAAATGCCTGTGTCACGGGGCACAGTGAGACAGATAACATAGCATGGACATTTCGAGAGCTAGCAACCTTATTGACCAGTTTCCCTTACTGTGTAAGGGAAGAACTGGTCATATTTAGGTGCTACGGCCCATTGACTTTGCCTTGGCCGTACCCTCCATTCACTTAGCATT
Organism: Harmothoe impar; assembly: GCA_947462335.1. NCBI lineage: Eukaryota > Metazoa > Annelida > Polychaeta > Phyllodocida > Polynoidae > Harmothoe > Harmothoe impar. Next base: position 15,042,383 of record OX381706.1, read on the forward strand.
GGGCAGTGATCAAGGGTCCAACTGTGCATCAGCTCTATACCCGGTGGTTCCTTAGTCAGGCCTCTTCAGCCCTAGCCCTATGTTGAGTGGCCCTTAGCTCCCCGTCCTCCAGTCGTACCTGTGTACGGATTCCTGCCCCATTGCCCTCAGTGTTTAAGGTCCTAGCCCCCTACCTGCAATAGTTATATGCTTAATTGCTGTTGATAATTATGGCCAGAGCCCCCCCCCCCCCCCCCCCCGTGTAAGTAGTGAGCCGGGTATTGGCGCTGGTCTGTTCCGGCCCAGTACACAGCCTATTGCATGCCGCCCACCCCCATGTGGGTCAGGCCAGTCAATGGGTGAAGGGGGGGGGGGAGGGCTGGTCACTTAATACGTACCCGTGACATCTAGAAGTACACAGGAGAGGGGGGAGGGGGGGGGGGTGGTCCTAGCACCTGGGTATTGGCGCTGGTCTGTTCCGGCCCAGTACACAGCCTATTGCATGCCGCCCACCCCCATGTGTTAGTATTGAGCCGGGTATAGAGCCGGCACCGCGGTGGCTTAAATCTGTACATTGCGGCCCTTAAAGGGAAGTGGCAACATGTTTGTGACACCTGGATAATAACCCTTTAAGGCCTTCTATATACACCCATCCCCAACACACTGTACACCTTGTAATACGAATATAGTAATGGGTAATGTTGGCCTCAAAGGGTTAACTATATGGTGAATGTCGTCTGCTATTTCCTATGCCGCTCTCTGCTACTTACCAGGCCACCACAAGCCTCACACATACCGCTTTTGTCATTAGAAAGTCGAATGAATTATCTAATTTGAGTACAGTACGTTATTTCTCATTTCTGACAGCAGAATCGTAATCGCCAGAAGAAGCTACCCTAATTTCATATATTGGAAGTCATATATAATCGAATTCCAGGTGGTGGCTGTAGGTGAGCAGGTGGCTGTGGGAAAGCAAGTGGCTGGGGGTGAGCAGGTGGCTGTGGGCGTCAGCGCCCGGCAGCGCGTAACCGCTGTTTTACGTCTCGGCGGAAAAAGCGAGTCGATCGGAGCGTCAGCAGCGACACCATCTTCGTTGCAGCTTCGTTTCTGGTTCGACGTGTCGGGTTGGCCGGGGGGGGGGCAGCGTGAGCTGCAGATGATTTTGCCTCCAAAACCGATTTTGCCCCCAAAATCGATTTTGAGCCCCGAAACGATTTTGATCCAAAAACGATTTTGAAGTTCTCCTACCCCTCCGAAAATCGGGGCGATCGGAGCGTAAACAGCGAAGATATTCGCGATTTTCGTTTTGTCGGATTATTGGTACCTAAGTGTTCTCCGTTTCTCCCGTTCTCCATTTCTCCCTTTCTCCGTTTATCCCGTTCTCCGTTTATCCCCTTCTCCGTTTATCCCGTTCTCCGTTTATCCCGCTCTCCCTTTCCCCGTTTATCCCGTTATCCTTTTATCGTTTATCCCGTTATCCGTTTGTCTTTTATTCCGTTTGTCGTTTATAGTGTTCACCGTTTATCCCGTTCTCCGTTTATCGCGTTCGTCGTTGATGGCGTTCTCTGTTTATCCCTTTCTCCATTTATCCCGTTCTCTGTTCATCCCGTTCTCCGTTCATCCCCTTCTCCCTTTGTCCCGTTCTCTCTTAATCCATTCATCCCCTTCTCCGCTTTCCGTTTGTCCCGTTCTCCTTTTATCCCGTTCTCCGTTTCTCCGTTTATCCCGTTCTCCGTTTATCCCATTTCTCCGTTTATCCCATTCACCGTTTATCCCATTCACCGTTTATAGCGTTCACCATTTATCCCGTTCACCCCGTTCTCCGTTTATCCAGTTCTCCATTTATCCCGTTCACCGTTTATAGCGTTCACCGTTTATCCCGTTCACCGTTTATCCCGTTCTCCGTTTATCCCGTTCTCCCGTTCTCCCTTTCTCCCGTTCTCCCTTTGTCCTGTTTTCCCTTTCTCCGTTTATCCCTTTCTCCGTTTATCCCGTTCTCCGTTTATCCCGTTCTCCGTTTATCCCGTTCTCCGTTTATCCCGTTCTCCGTTTATCCCGTTCTCCCGTTCTCCCTTTCTCCCGTTCTCCCTTTGTCCTGTTTTCCCTTTCTCCGTTTATCCCTTTCTCCGTTTATCCCGTTCTCCGTTTATCCCGTTCTCCGTTTATCGCATTCGCCTTTTATCCAATTGGTCGTTTATAGCGTTCGCCGTTTATAGCGTTCTCTGTTTATCCCTTTCTCCATTTATCCCCTTCTCCGTTCATCCCCTTCTCCGTCCGAATATCGGGGCGATCGGAGCGTAAACAGCGAAGATATTCGTGATTTTCGTTTTGTCGGATTATATTGGTACCTAAGTGTTCTCCGTTTATCCCGTTCTCCGTTTCTCCCTTTCTCCGTTTATCCCGTTCTCCGTTTATCCCGTTCTCTGTTTATCCTGTTCTCCGTTTATCCCCTTCTCCGTTTATCCCCTTCTCCGTTTATCCCGTTCTCCCTTTCCCCGTTTATCCCGTTATCCTTTTATCGTTTATCCCGTTATCCGTTTGTCTTTTATTCCGTTTGTCGTTTATAGTGTTCACCGTTTATCCCGTTCTCCGTTTATCCTGTTCTCCATTCATCGCGTTCGTTGTTGATGGCGTTCTCTGTTTATCCCTTTCTCCATTTATCCCGTTCTCTGTTCATCCCGTTCTCCGTTCATCCCCTTCTCCCTTTGTCCCGTTCTCTCTTAATCCATTCATCCCCTTCTCCGCTTTCCGTTTGTCCCGTTCTCCTTTTATCCCGTTCTCCGTTTCTCCGTTTATCCCGTTCTCCGTTTATCCCGTTCTCCGTTTATCCCATTCTCCGTTTATCCCATTCACCGTTTATAGCGTTCACCGTTTATAGCATTCACCATTTATCCCGTTCACCCCGTTCTCCGTTTATCCAGTTCTCCTTTTATCCCGTTCACCGTTTTATATAGCGTTCACCGTTTATCCCGTTCACCGTTTATCCCGTTTTCCGTTTATCCCGTTCTCCGTTTATCCCGTTCTCCGTTCATCCCCTTCTCCCTTTGTCCCGTTCTCTCTTAATCCATTCATCTCCTTCTCCGCTACTTTAACTACACACTGATGCATTAATGCATCATGACTCCTGTACACAAACTGAAACTGGTCTTGCAGTGTGCTGCACCTTCCTCAACCCTAGCAACCTCGTGAAACTTTGAAGTGACTAAAGGCCCTGTTACACGGACGTCATCTGACGTCAATACTTTTGAAGGCATCTGCAGTAGAAGGCATTTGCAGTTGAAATCAAACACGTTCTGATTTTGAAGGTATATGCCTTCAATGTGTAACTCAATTTTGAAGGCAGATGCAGCCACGTTTTGACGTCAGATGACGTCCGTGTAACAGGGCCTTAACTATCAAAAAGTGCTATTCTTTAGTATAAAGGTTAAAATATATTGTCTAAGTTGGATTTTTCATGTATTCAGCTATTTGCATGATCTTTCATGGATTACCTTAATACTGTCTCACTGTGCCCCACCTTGCGTCTCACTGTGCCCCCTGATTTTTCATATTGGGGCACAGTGAGACAATATTTTATTTTGTCCATAGGCCGAACACCATTGACCACAGCAAATATGTTGGGAACCCCAAAATAAGGGAAAATAATACACTTTTGAATGTTGACATATAAACGTTTATCCAATTCAGAGTTTAGGCCCTATGGGGAAAATAAACTTCTCTGTCTCACTGTACCCCGGTCTCCCCTACTATAGACAAATGTAGCAAGAAAGGGTGACTTTCTCATAATAAAGTTGTGTTTACGTTTATTTTAGCAGAATCCTCATAACATTATCTATAATGGCTATGTTTGCAAACATCTGATATCAAGAGATTCACAGGACAATTGTCTTTCAAATAGTATATTATTAGAATGCAGGATTTTAAGGTTATATTCATGCACTTGTCGGTGACACTTCAGAAATGTCCAAAAAACTTATTAATAAATTTGCTGAAAAGTCACCATTTCTTGCTGCATTGGTCTATAGTCCTGTATAGGTACCCCCCTCTGACACAGCTCCTAACCACTAACCACATCGCCTGGGGTATCTACAGTCGTATGGCTGCTGTCTGCACTGCCTTCCACTACAGGTTATATCCACAGGGACCCCCCCCCCCCCTGCTCCCCTCCCATCCAGTATCCCCCGCCCCTGCTTTATATCGCAACACCTGTCTGAGCAATGTGTGGCCCTGAGCATCTGCATCTTTCATGATAAACCATTTAACCCTTCAAGGATGGATGTCACTAAGAGACATTTGTCGTCCTGATGCATCAATGCAGCCCCTGGGGGTAACTCGCCAGAGCTGCACTGGTGCATCATGCAGACCCTCGGGAGTGGATCAAACCGGTAGGCTCGGCGTGATGCTTGAATGTAGCACTGGCAAGTTGCCCGCCAGGGCTGCATTCATGTATCATAATGACAAAGGGCATACCACATTAGAGCACTATGCCGTCCTTTAAGGGCTACTGACAACATAGCGTTTTTGATGCAGCAGCGACCAGCTACTAGCCACACTGTTAGAAGTAAAAAAAAAACATCTGAGCAGTAGAATCTACTATAGTTTTACAGTGTATACTACTACTACGGCAGTAGTGTATAAGCGCTGTAGAATACAGTATAAAGGGCCGTATTTTTGGTGTCATTATTAACTGTGCGGTGCTGCATCCATGCATCATGCTGACCCTTTAGGTTGATATACCATTATGGGTGCACAAGTGAAGTGATGGTGGCTACTGTTGGCGACGTATTAACATGAAATAGTGGCATTAAGCCCAGATGCTGTTCAAAAACAAATCCCCCACCCCCTTCATACCTCCTGCATGAAAAAAGAAAGATAGGAAAAATGAAAAAGGCACAGAACTAGGAGGCCCCCGTAACAGCATTTGCCAATGAGTCGCATGATGAATTACTGAAAGATCGATTTTACCAGCTGTTTATATTAATTGCGTTAAAGAAGAGAACAACAGTAAATAGAAGTTTGCATGTTTGCTCTAAACCCCATCTAAATAACACGAAATCCAAGATAATAGGGGGTTGTAATGATAGTTTAATCTAGCTGGGACAACTCTGTGGGAGGATGAGTCAGCTGTTTTAATGATTAATCCCCACATACGGGTAGTTGAGTGAGTGATAATAGGGGTGTTGGTGATTCATACAGCACTGGCCGGGGCCGCTATAACGTAGTTGTATGACAGGTTTAGGTTAACGTTAGACACATACGGCGCTGGAAACTGCTATTACATTGTCACTGTCCTTCAGCTTGATAGACCTTTGCGAAATGGGGTCCACCGCCAGCAGTAAAGAAAAGGTGGCAAAAAAGGTATAAAGAGTAAAAAGATGTGTGGATGTGGGTTGATGGATGCCACTACTGCTATATGGTACTGTCCATAGCTGGCCCCTCACACGTTACGTGTACTAGCAGCATCTCACCCCTCACTAGACCATCATGCTCTCTCCCCTGGTACTCTTGTTCCCAAATCCTTCCGAAGGAAGGCTCTGGGGACAGCCAGTATGACCTTGAACTTGGATTTTGCTGGGTTTAGGCAGTCCCTGTAGTTAGCTTGGAACCAGCGAACAGGAACCAGAAATGGAACCAGAAAGTATGATGGAAAAAATACAGGTAAAACTACCATCATAAATTCTGGTTCCTGTCCACCAGTTCCAAGCTACCAGCAGGGATTGCCCATGCAAACCCAGCAAAATACCAAGTTCAAGGTCATACTGGCTGTCACCGGAGCCTTCCTTCGGAAGGATTTGGGAACGAGAGTATCTCCCCTGGCTGCCTCTTTTCACACTAGACTTATATTATTGCGTTGAAGGTGAAACGCTTGCTGTCCCATTTCTTTTCTACTTATATGGGTGGGCAACCAACCAACTGGGCTGTGACCTCTAGGTGGGGGGACTCTGAATCAGCGAGTTATATAGAAATATTAATAGGCATACAAGTATCATCAACAGGTACACAATGATCATGTATATTTAATATATAGGAAGATCATGGTGGGGATTAATTATAATCATTCAAACAAACATGTATATATAATAACATGTGACATGTTATGGGAAAAGGGAACTTTTTATTGTATATAGTGAAAGCTCTGGATCACTATAACCCTGAGACAATTAAAAGTAGACTACAATGTAAGTATCCTGGTGCATGGCTATCATGGTGAGGTTACCTAACCATGTGAAGCCTTTGTTTGCCCACACTGTGACGTAGCAGAACTGCGTGTAACTCGACCTACTCAACCCCGTTATATATAGGGCTCCTAGGGGTTAGGCCATGGGCGCAGCCATGTCCAACCCCTGGTGCTTCCTTTGGTTGCCTCTAGATGGGCCTAAGTCAGGATAGTGATTGCTCCAGTCTGTGTTACCCTGAAGACATTCGAATAGCATTGACCCTCAGTAACTAGGCCTACTCACTGAAGGGCTAAGTCCTGTGAACCACTTCAGACAGAAGCAATAGTGGCCTGCCCTGTGATGTCATAACCCCTGGTTAGCTGCTCTACCTAGTGACCAAGGGCCTGTACTGAAGGTTCTCAACTTAGCACAGGTGGTGCTGCTATCAACGGCCAGATGCCCTATACAACTGGTGTACAACATATCACATACAGCATATCTCACAGTGGAGTAGGTATAAATAGAGCGTGTCTAGTTTGTGTGTAAGGTCCGAGTACAATAGCCACTACTGCTGCCCTAGCTGCTCACGCACCGAGAAGGTCATGATTCGTGAGTCGTGAGAATTGGAGTTTCGTCCATAGCGTAATATTAATTTTGCAATTGACAAGGGTCATGAACGTCAATAGGCAGTATTACGGTAATATGAAAATTATATTCTTGCATAGATTTCAGGATTTTTTGGTGAAAGACCCCCCTCCCCCTCCTACTCCTGATAGTCAAACATGTTTCGTCAACGGATAATTTGTCTACAAACTTGTGACCTGTTCCGCATGAGCTTTTCGAACACTGCAACTTGGTTGACTGGTTTCTTGCAAACATTGCTAAAGGAAGTGTATACTGCAGAATATTATGTTTTCTGAGTCTTTAAATAGCAATAATTTAGTTTCCCCCCCCCCCCCGCCTATTCGATCCAATATCCTCATTTCTAAGTATTGACAGTGGGGAGAACACATCTGTCGGCAAGAGCTGCACTCTCACCTATAGTAGGGACTCAAGAATCCGCTAGGTGAGCCCCTTTGCACGGTGCACACAGCGGTAGAGTATTTTGGTGCAGCTATGCCTCACAGACACTGTTATAAAACTCCCCTCTTAGGGAGTGACATTTCATCTGTTACTTTTAGGTAAGCGCACAGAAGTATACTCAAGAGAAAGGCCTATCCAGCCATCCCTATAATAAGTGACTGCAGCTGAGAGAAGTTACCAAATATTTTGGAGATAAAATAGATTACCGTATTCGACGTAATAAGCGCACACCCCCTAATAAGCGCACACCCCCTGTTTTGGGGCGATTTTTTAAACAAGAAATAACCAAAAATATCACATTTTTTTGCCTCAATTAAACTCTTAACTACTAAAAGATGTCCAGAATAATTTTGTAAGCGCACTGTGCGCTTATTACATCGAATACGGTATATCAAAACCCTATGAATTTATGAATGCTTTCCGTTGCTTTTCCGTTTGTGATCTCATCCAATATGTTTTTATATCACAGGGGTAGACACTAACGCTGGCCCGGGAGCCAATGGCCCGTGATTTTGAGTCCGGGCCCGTAGTTTTATTCAGAATTACCTTCCTGTGGGCCCGGGTGGCCCACAGGAAATTTTGCAAGATATTTTATAGGAACATACCTAATAAATGTAGTCACGTCATATGTCGTTGGAAAGAGAAAAATGTAAGCAAATGAAGGAATTTGGTGTCATTTGAACATAGATAAATCAGAAATATATATGATTTTCTTTTTGAAAAAAAAATAAAATGTAGTCCCTGGGCCACAGCCAATAGTCCGGGCCCGTAGATTTTTCTGAGCTACGGGCCCGGGTGGCCCACAGTTGAAAAAGTTAGTGTCCGCCCCTGTATCATGTTCAAAAATGGAAGCAATCAGAGGATCCTCTCAGCTGTTCCTAGACCATAACATCATAATACTTATGATTGGGTAATTAAGACAATTGGTTTACTCTATACTAGTATAATGGTGATCATGTTAAGAGGGCCTTCAATCATGGCCTAGCCTGGCCAGTACTTCAAATGCCCTCCAAACCTCTTATATAACTACCTTCAACATACCCCACTCACCTGGCAGACCCTATCAACCTCCACCACACAGGTTCACTGGGACTCTAAAGCTGGATAGCAATTATATAGGAAATGTACTAGAGGAACTGGGTGGATCTTATTTACACCTATTTGAAGATTGTCTGAGTTCTATGATGGATAGAAAGAAAATTCCAAAAGATTTAGTTTACATCTCTCACATTCTATATCATAAAAGAAATAAAATTGATCATTTAATATTTCTCATATTTTTTTCTGGAGTCCCTACTCACATGTGAGGCCCATCATGTGGTATGAACATAAGTCTGGCGAGTCTACCCGTATTTGAACATACATGCATAATTCTGATGTTATACGAGGTTGATGCACTCTTGAATCACATGCCCAAATCATGCATGAATGCAGCTCCCATGGACATACTCACAGTTCTGCATTATTCCATCATGATGACAAGCGGCGTTGCTCATTACACTACAATGTGCCTCTAAAGGTTAATGGAATTTAAGACATTATAAATATCAATATTGTGGTGGTTCGTGGTTATTCTAAGTTAAGGAACAACGATCACGGCAGTTTCCAGGTGCGAGAATATCAGTCTTTATTCGTAAGAACAACTCCAGTTCCTTTACTAGGGAACGATCAGTGTAGAATCAATACACACAGGTAAATCAGGTTTCTCTATAGATAGAGGAAACGGTCAGTATAGTCTTAGTATACAACTCTGTCCGCACGGTTGGACATGTGAAGTCTATCGTCAGTCGGGCCTGCACTGACTGCCTTCCAGGTAAACACACGGGTCTTATATAACACCGGCTCTTAGGTCACGTGGCCAGGTGGGTGGGTCGGCAGCCCACCTGAGAGCGGCACACGGTTACCTGGAGAGGACCTGCGCCCTCTCCCGGGAACTGTGTGCACTAGCTCCAGGTAGAGAAGCCGAGTAAACAGACGTTACCCGGAAATACCGTGTATGAGATTAATATGTAATATCATGCCCCTACACTATTAACAATTAACAACCAAATTTTGACCCAAAGTGACCAGACAATTGTAAACTATGTCATTCAAAACTTTTGGAAATGCCTAAATCTCGTCTTTCATCTAGTTCATAATGATAATTCGTGAGACTGACCGAGTAATATGCTCCAAAAAGACTAGAGAATGCTGTAAATTTTATTTCCCCCCAAAAAAAAAACTAAAATGGCATTCCCCAGTCCGCCTTATGTGAAACAACTCCCTTGAGACACACATGAAATAATGAAGGGTCTTTAACGAGCCGTAGCAAGGCAAGTGAATCTTCGGCAGAACAATAGGCAGATGATCAACAGAAACACAAGAAACAAAAGCCGCAGTCGCTGCAGCAAATAACAGCACAAAGCCAGAGGCAACAGAACAGGAGACTCCATAACTCCTGGTGCTGCCATGACAGGGCATTATTTGCCCTGATCCAACCCCAACCCCACCCCCACCCGCCCTCCAATATGGCGTTGTCTCACTAAATCGATACAAGTTGAAAGTCTATGATCGGGTGTAATCTATAACCGGGTGCAATCTATGACCGGGTCCAATCAATGGCTGGTTGCAATCTATAACTGGTTGCAATCTATGACCGGGGACAATCGATGACCAGGTGTCATCGATGACCGGCATGAAAGATGATGGCTTATTTAGGGCAGATGCATAAAGAAATGACTGGAAAATGTCAATGGATGTATTAAGACATACTAATTCAATTTAAATTTTTTCATAATATTTTCTAATTCGCCCCTGCTGGTCAAGGATTGCACCCGGTCATAGATTGCACCCAGTCAAAGACTCTCAACTTGTATTGATTTGGTGAGACATGGAATTCCTATGGCTCCCCCTCAGCCACTGTGCCGATCCCCCAGTTCCCTACACTGATACCCAACTCCCTGGTCGATGCCTCACTGCGAGTTGGCATCATTTTATCCGCTGGAAATTGAGGAACCGTGTCGCGTTTTATCAGCGTAATCCTGTCGGAGCAAACCGGATTAATTCCCCATTTGACGCAGTGCTCTCACTGCCTCGTCGCGACATGTTTATTGTCTGCGCGCCCCTTGGAGTACCCCGTGTTCCTGCCTTATTCTGAATTTAGTGTAAATCTGAAGCATGTACTAGTGGAGCAATGCTATGTATTCTTTGCTATAAGTAAGCCAATCACTAAATATATAATTGTACGGTATATGTAGAGAGAGCCGTTCCCAAGGCCCCTGTTAAGAAACTGGGGGCAATTCCTCAGGGGGTGTTCTCCATGGACAATTTGGTCACGTGATTCTTGGGAATTTCAAAATGGTGATGCTGGGATAGAAAGAAACATATCATATGTTGCACATGTATGTCTATATATACAGTCAGTTTTTCCCCCAATATCTTCTGTATCATTAGTTATAGCTACTTTGAAATGGTGATGAAACTGTCTTTGACACTTTGGCGTGCAGCTCTGTCTAATGTTATGTATTCTTGAGTTGAGTGGAGGTTTTTATTGGCATTAATATATCGTAATCGAGATAGACGGTTTTTTTCAAAAAATGCCAAGATGTTACTAATTATTTCAGGAATTCTGGGGATCAGATCAACTGTCATTCAGTTAATATGAGTTATTAACGAGTAATGAGTAATCTCTGGGGTTACATTCAATGACAAGTGTTACATAATATGACTTAGTAGTTCTACTGAGCTCTAGACAACCAAGACAACTTGAGTGTGTGCATGTAGGTTGTCTGTCACCGAGATGTCAGGGTGATGTCAGGGTGACATTCTCCACGTAAGGAGATCCCCCAGCTACATTTACTTCTAGCAGTGTATCAACCATAAGGGACGGCATTATGAATGCACACTAGCGAGTAAGGCCAAAAAAAGGATTGTTTCAGGTAACATGGGTAGAAAATGTAGGGTCGGTAGGTCGGATTTTTTTTTTTACCTTTTTTTTATAACATGAAAATACTGGCTAGCCTCTCCTAAGACCCTAAAATTGACCAAAAAAGGGTAAAAGTACGGACATTTCTTCAAAATTGCATAACAAAAATGTAGGGTCGGCCCTGTTTTGATAGGGTCGGTCCTCTTTTTTTTTTGGCCTAACTTGCCAAACCTACATTTGTGAATCATGACAACAAAAGGGCATAGTGCGTTAAATCTGTCTGCTGCCCATAATGGGTTATATGCCCGGGTTATATGGCACACAGAGGCACATGGAACACGTACAGTTTGCACCTTTTTGCGGCTGCAACATAGAACTATCCGATCGGTTTCGAATTCATCCAGCTAGTATGAAATATGATGTCACTGTGGAGGCCTACTTTAGATATCAAAGACAAACCTTTAGCTTCACCCCCAACTCGGCACAACTTGTGGCATAATGCTGTCCTAAGGACGGTATTACAGGTATATACATGTTTTGTTAGAACCTAGTTCAGGCAAGTAACCCGGTAGTACTGCACCATGCCGACCCTTCATGAGAAAATTAAACACCCATAGGGTCAACATGTATCAGCGGCCGTTCCTGCCAACCAAATTATCATCAATTTTACGTGCGACCATCGAAATACTTGTATTGCAGCAATTTAAAATATCTAAACCATAACATTAGGCGAGATGAATCATAAAATATATATTTATATTCACGGATGTGTCATTCAAATGGTAATGAGGACCTGAGATTTGCTCCACACTAGATGGGGCTTCACGTAGTCCAGGTAAACGCGATCCCAGTTTTCACACATGTATTCTCACCTGTATAAAACATGTATGAAAACAGGGATCTCGTTTACCTGGACTACTTGAAGCCCCATCTAGTGTAGAACAAATCTCGGGCCCTCATTATCGGCTTTAATTAGCTGGAAATAGCAACCTCCGGCCTAGCACCTAGTACGTGCCTAGGTACACCTAGGCTCGGTGACGTCCCCATGTTGGCCAGTTTGTTGTTGCTTTGTGAGGGTCGTTTCTCAATTTGCATTCGGGAAATACTGACATATTCATCTATTTGAACAACTTTTGAATAAATAAAGATTACATATTGATTACATATGCCCATTTTCGCAAATAGAATGACTACATTACGGCCACGGCTTTGGCTAATTCAGATGCACGTATGTAAATATGTTGCAATAAGTTCTACTGACGCGCGTGATTCAGTTGGCAGGAACGGCCCCTGACATGATGGATGGTTGCAGCACTGGTGAATGAATCACCAGGTCTGCATCCATGCCTCATGACGACGGGCATATTACATTAAAGCATTAGGTCGTTCGTAAAGGGTTAAAGAGCTCAAGACCATAACTAAAGTAAGGAATCAGATCAGGGATAATACTCTAATATAATGCCCGACTTGAGGTGACACTGCTGTATACTACTCACGGGAGCCACATTCTCTGGGCTCTATGCAAACTGTGGCAGAATGTTGGCGTCTATGTGCCTGGTATCCCAGTGGGCACAGAACATTGAATCAACATTGATAACTGGTTGTCAATGTTGATACAATGTTGAACGAATGTTGATCCAATGTTGAGTTAAATTTTCTGCCCACTGGGATAGGGCTCCTTGGGGTTAGGCCATGGGGGCATCCCTGTTCGGGGTTAGAAGTTCAAGCAGGTAACACTAGGTGGACACCTATAGACTAAGTACTGCCCTGTGATGTCATAACCCCCGGTTAGCTGCTCCACCTACTGGCCAAGGGCCCGTACTGCAGGTTCTCAATTTACCACAAGCGGCGCTGCTATCGACGGCCAGGTGCCCTATAGCGGGTAGAGATACATGGTGTACACGGCAATTTAATACCTTATTCCCAACACTGCTTGAGGTTACACGGAGAAAAAAAAGTAGAATCACTGTGACTCCCAACCTGATCACTGAGGTAACTGTCACTATATATATAGGACTGAAAAGTGACTCCCTAACATTAGCAGGAATCTATAATATCTCTATAATGACTCCTATTCTAAGACTCCCTAATGATTGGGAGTCACTTTAGAGTCGTGGGGAGAGTTACCTCAGTGATCAAGTCCAGACACCCAGTTGGGAGTCACCGTGATTCTACTTCTTTTCTCTGTGTAGGAGATTATATATCTGTTGGCATTTTACTACACTCATATATTACTGATGGGCATGTAGGTGTCCACGTGTACTACAACCGTAAGCTATGATGTACTGCCATTTAGGTTATATATAAAGAACAAGTAAAGTTGCCCTTAATATGCTGAATAAGTCCTAGTTCTCAAATACCTCTAACATGCTATAAAGTTATCATGTTACTACCTACATTCCCGGCACAAATGGAGAAATGTAATCAGCGGTGACGCCGGCAGACCTCAACGTATTCACAGGACACAATAACGTTATGCCTTATTCCATGCACGTTGTGAGTTAGGATCCCAGTGTTTTCAGTCGCCTTGTTTATCGGCGCGCGTTGATCATGCCATCACTTGTAATTCCATCAGCCACACTAGGGGGAACCACTATCGCCTCATTCCGTGCGGGTAATTTTATTGAGGCTCCTACAATGTGAGCGTTATCAGATCTGCTACCCCCCCCCCCCCCAGCTCTCCATCTTCGCTCCCCACCCACTCCCCCCCCCCCCCCACAAGCCCCCAGTCCTTCATGCTCCTGGCTCCTACCCCCTGTTCTGCTCCTACCAGGGTTCCGATATCATTCTTATTCAGAGAGTGATTTTTTGTGTGACAAAAGCACTCTCTGGTTCATCCAACTCTATATCCAGATCAATCCAAATTAGTTTGGTGCCCCCCATGTCAAGGGGTCCAAATCTGCCTCCCCCCTCCCCAAATCCACCAACCAACTACATTCCAAGGGGTCCAACTATGTTTGCCCCCCCCCCCCCCGCTAAAGAGAATCCACCAAGCAACTCCTGAACTGTGTTTTATAAGATCACTCCCTCACATATAGTTGTAATGGTGGTTCGGGAAGGGGTTCAGGCAGGATTCTGGGCCGTGTACACACCTCACCCTAACAGTTTTAACGAACCTAGGTTGGTCATATATGGAGCCAAAAAATAACTAACTTGGTTAAGCACCATAGTGACTGAGAGATTGGTTGTATAGGGAGCCAAAGAATATCAGTGCACGGGTGCAGGCAGATTGTGGGCCCTGTATACCCTGTAAGATAACCAGACGGCCTGCAGATACAGATATGGGTGTGGTACTTGGGGGTGTTTTCACAGATAATACAAAGCGGAATTAGGGTTTCATTGTGTGCTGGGTTTCATCATGTGGGTGATTGAATCGGGCAGCCATGGATGAATGCCGTAATTGTATCATGGCAATGGGAAATGAGTCATTCATATCAGTTTACCCCCTCCCCTTCACACTATACTGCCTATCAGTCAGCTAACCCCCCACCCCATCTACCCCCCCCATCCCCCCGACCCACCCATGGATACATAGACACAGTACTACGACAGTCGTATACACTGTTAGAAGTAAGTAGTGTTCCTGTACACCAAATACTGGGGGCAACTATGGTTCCAGTAGATTGTGCTGTAGACATACAGCAAGTGAGCTTTTGTATATTTACAGCACTATGTACTGTATAGGGACAGCAGAATCTTCTGTTACTGTACAGCAAAATTGATTGTAAATCATAGTCTGAAGGTCCTGGGTTCACCTCCCAGTGCTGGTGATATTTTTAACCATCCATGTGAGGCGAAAACGAATTTTAGGTGGATGTAGGTGAAACAAGAGAAGTGGCTCCACCAAGGATTGAACTCACCACCTGTGGTGTTGGAGACAGGCGCTGATCCGTTGCGCCACAGAGCCGGTGTTACAAATGGTCATATTGGGATATAAGCTACCTCTGCCATGTCTGTATTAAATGAGCTACAGCCTCGTTGCTAAAGATCCCTGAGGAGAGGTGGCTAGACCTAGGATCGATCCCACGACCTCTCGTGTACATTACAGGGAAAAGTACTGTAGATCTACAAGTCACTACCGTAACCTGCATCTACAGAAACAGAATTGTACATGTACAGTAGAATTTGCTGTATTATCATTTACAGCTAAAGTACTGTACATGTACAGCAAATCTTGCTGTTCACGAACAACAACTTTTTACAGTGTACCTTTGCACCGTTCTTCACAAGTTGAACCTGGGTCGTATTGCACAAGCTTGTAGGCGGAGTTTAACCAAATCCCAAGGTCCACTGGGACTGGAAAGATAAGCAACAAAGTTTAGCTTGGTTTGATTGTAAAATATAAGTGACGTCACAAGCCAAGGCATATGGGTACATGTTGTATGCCATGGATATAACATATTAAAGCAATCTGTGGCCCTTAAGTGTTATCTAAGCCCCTTCCCTCCTCTTCCCTAGCTCCCCATGCTCGGCAGCTGTGATTGTTATCAGTGCTGATAAGAGCGACCGAGTGCTGTGAATCAGGAAACTCATATTAACCCTTTGACTCTTTAATGATCTTTTAGTGAAGGGTTAAGAACTTTATATACTTCTCTAGTCCTTAAACATATTATATGCACAGCTTTCGCCTTTTATTAAACTGAAAATACTTGCATAAAACTGCATGGACGACATTCTTACCACAGGGGATAGCTAAGAAATGCACCTGTTTTGTATTTTACCCAGGTTCGGTCCGTGTGGGCCCTGTGGGCCTGCTGACCAGCCTTCGGCTGTGTTGGTTTTAAAACTATATCATCTTGTATTTTAGATTCCTTAGTACTATATTTGCTTTTTGAAGGAACAAACAGTTCAAATGATTACTACATCATATTGTCTAGTCAAGTGAATGTGCACTATTACCATTTTCCATGGCAATATCTCAAACCACACACCCATCAAGCTATTTACTGTCATGACATTGAACCCATCTCAAAGGTGAAGGTCATTGAGGTCATGACCCTGAGAGCATTTCTACTAGGGTTGTAGTTAAGTTTGCTGCTGATAGGAGAAGTGGTAGTGGGTCGATGGGGTGCGACTTTAATACATTCAGTAGACGTTAGCAGGGTGCCAGTACCCTGATAAGGTAGGAGAGGCGAGTGTGTATGAGGGAGGTACGAGCTTACCAAATATAGTGAAGCAAGAACCCAGCTCTGTATGAACTGTAAACATGTATTTTGTACCATATTTAACTGTTAGCATAATTTTCAGATTTCTCCTGTGTTGACACATGTATTTAGAGGCTGTGTGTAAGAATTTGGATGAAGTAGTAAATGATTTTAACAAAGCTGTTTCGTTTGAGATACAGGATAATCAGACTAAATTGAGGCTGATTAAAAGGTTTAAGAATGCTTGAAGGCAGTGAGAGGTTCCGGTATTAATTCATATTTCAGTAGGCATCTTAAGATATGAAACCATTGTTTATCAATAATTTGATATTTCAGTGAGTAAGGTCAGCCATACTGAGAGCACAGTAGTATGGTGGACGCTGTGGGAGGGTGAGTATGGCGGGTGGTGAGCGAGGTCCATTTGTCAGCTTCCCTTTGCTCCATGCTATAACTCATGGGTACCCTGAGGCCATCCATACTAGGCACAAAGTGGCCATCACCAAAACACACCCAACACTGATACAACTCCAACCATTTCCCCTCTTACCTCTCAGCCCACGTCTAGCCTACCATGACCTCTGAAACTCCTCGATTCTGTACTGCTCATATTGTATGTATAAAGGACTTCAGGGCATACGCATATGGTTCCATACACAGCATATACAATGTATAATAAGCAATTGCAAGAATGCAAAAGGAGTATTGAAAAATCAATTGCAATTTCACACAGTGTGCACAAGCGACATTACTGTATTGTATCTTTTTATGGAATTGAGACACCAAAAGAAATGGCTCAATAGGTAGAACAACAGTCTTTGATGAGCTTCATTGGGGATGTCAATGTTTTATGATAGCCTGAGTGTATCGCCTTGGTCTACCTGCCCCTCATTACCACATCTCTTTATAACACAACATGTATAATGTTGGTATGTGGTTCTTAACCCTTTGAGGATGCCTTAATGCATCATGCCTTAATGCATCATGTCCTTGGTTGTCATGATGCATGAATGAAGTTCTAGTGAGGAACTTGCCAGTGCTGCATTCAAGCAGTATGCCAACCTAATGGGGTTGGGACACCCCTGAAGGGTTGGTGTGATGCACCAATGTAGTCGAGCGGGTTAATCCTCGAGGCTGCATTCATCCATCAAGACAACCAAGGGCATGATGCATTAAGGCATTATGTTGTCCTTAAAGAGTTAATACAATGAAAACCACATGAGAACATACATGCGTGCGTCACCTACGTGAGCAGGATTACAGGCTGGAGGCTACAAGGCTGTATAACCGTGTATATCTTGTTACCCATTAGTGCCTCAGTAATTACACTCCTATTACACTGCACTCATGTATAGATTACCTGGCCTAAAGCAAGAACATTAAGTACTTAATGTTTAGGAATCAGGTTTACATCAATGAATGCAAACATGTTATTTTATGACGACTTTACAATCTGCACAATATTCATTTATAGCTTATGTTGCGTGTGGTTATTTACGGATATTGATTTCTTTAATTTGTAACAGAAATTTAAAGTAAAGAAAACACCTCAAAACCTCAAAGATCTCCCTCTGTAGTTTCACACTTTCTATTTCCCTTCCTCTTTTCCTTAACACTTTTTATATAATATTGTCTTTCTGTGTCACTGTTTGTGCCCACTACCTTCCTCTGTCTCTCCCATGCGCTAATGCCATTCCTGCTCTCGATCATGATTTTCTTGTTTCCTTCCTCCAATTATTCCAGTGTAGCCAAGGAAGATGGAAACATGCAAAGACACAATCAAATCATGTTGTCCCTAAGGGCATTTCAATATTCCATCTCAACATTCTGTCTTGAAGAATAAAACTGTCTTCAGTCTCTAGCCGGACTTGGGTAGGGATAAGGTATGACAGGGGTACCAGGGGGTGGGGGCGTGGGATCTATTTGGATCCACTTGTGATTCCGATCAGTCCCTGATAGACTCCCAGATCAAATCTCAGCCATGAAGCATTGGTTTCACTATGGCAGATAAGGCACAGTGACAGATAGGACCCCATGAGAGATAAAGATTCCTGACAGTAAGATAAGAGAGACAGACTAATGAAACATATCATTCTATCCCTCCTATACCATGACATCCTTTCTAATTAAATTTCCAATGATTTACTCTTCATTAGATGCATGTGTGATAAGCATAAGAGGGATACCATTCTACCCATACTCTTTACATCCACCTGGAAGGAGCTGTAAATTCAAATCAGAATCTAATTTTCTGTGACATATCTCTATTTTGTATGTGCTCAGCAGAATTGCTTTCCAATTATACTGTCACTAACACCAACCTTGGTCAGAAGAACAAAAGCAAAAGGCTGCATATAAAACGCGTACAAAACAATCAAGGTAATTAGTAGTGTACTAGCACATACTACTGTAACGGTCGCCAAAAAGTCAAAAGCGGGATTCGAACGCATAACCTCCTGACTGCAGAGCCTGTTCTCTACCACTGAGCTACTTCCCCATCTGACAACTTAACCACACCGTACATTACTGGATCGGTATGGTCCTTATATAGGGGTGTAGTATCATCCAAGTGATACCTCCCTGCGGATTTATCACCAAGGTGTGAGTAATTCGTGCCCCTACACTACCATTGTTCGGTCATGGTTCTAAATCAAATTGCTACGATATATATATATATATATATATATATATATATATATATATATATATATATATACATATATATATATATATATATATATATATATATATATATATATATATATATATATATATACTCAGTCTCTTGCTTGGTGCACTTATATTTATGATCTGCCTCAATTTGATTCCATGTTAAGTTTAATAGCTGTTTAATTCACATGCTTTGTCTGATTACACATTCATTATAACAGTGCTGTCATCAGATGCGCCAACAGTGCCTGTATCTATTGACCCTTTAAAGCAGGCATAATACCGTAATACATCATACCCTCGGTCTTCATGATACATGAATGCATCCCTGGTGAGTAAGTCACCAGTGCTGGCTTCAGGCGTCATGCCGACCATAAGAGATTGACATACTCCCGAAAGGTTAGAATATACCACTGCAGCACCGGCGAGTAACTCAATGGGTCTAAATTGCTGCATCATGATGACAAATGCCAATTTTAGCGATGTGCTTTCCTTAAAGGGTCAGAATATTAGACAGATTATTCATGATATTGATATGTTCACTGAATGTCATCAGGATGTAATACCGGGGTCGGCATGATGCACCATTGTAGCACTGGCGACTTACCGCATCATGACGACAAATCTTTTAGAAACATGCCATCCTTAAAGGGTCAAAGTGCTAGCCCCTCTTACCTCCCCTATGCCCTTGCTCCCCATGCTCGGCACGTATGATTGTTATCAGTCCTGATAAGAGAGACGGAGTGCTGTAGCAGCTACCGTTGTGAATCAGCAAACTCATATTAACCCTTTAAGGATGGCACAATTCCTCAAGACGTTGTACGTATTAGTCATTATGATGCACCAAAGAATCCGGTGAGTCACCCGCCGGCACTGCATCACTGACCATAAAGGATCGGTATGATACCTAAATGCACAACTGGCAGTCTACTCACTAGGCCTGCATGCATGTGTGACAATGCAAAATGAATAGTACACTATGCAGTTTTCAAATGGTTAACCCCCTCCCTCCCCCCACCTACCTACACACACCCCTAATCAGGTTTCAGCAGAGCTCCTGGTCTCTATTGGCGATCATCAATTCCTGTGCTGCCTCTCGGCTGCCTCGGAAACCAACTTAGACATTATCAGCCAAAGCAAGGAGCCTACAACACGTGTTCATGGTTCTGACTCAAAGTCTGGTGACTATCAAGCAAACAGTTCGTTGATGAATGCCAAAGGGGAATATTCATCAATAATTCATGTCTGGCCTAACCTCATAACTGAATTGGAAGTAGACAGTAACTATTCTAGTTAGAGCGGGTTGGAGCATGTATATATAATGCCTTTTATGGTAATTCCATGCCATTTAGTAATGTCTTATGCCATTGGCAATCATTCATTTTTATGCCATATGGGCTTATCCCATAGCAGTTAGTAATAAATTATGCCATACAGAACTATATCATGCCACATCGGATCACTGCATGCCTTATAGGACAAACTCATGACTTTGAGACCGTATCATGCCATACAGGACCATCCAATACCAGAAGTAGTTTATGTTATAAGTATAGGACCATTTCATGTAAAATTAGATCTCATGCCATACAGTACGCCGGTCAAGTATTTATGTAGCTGAGTCGTAGAGTCTACTGTAGTTTTACAGTGTATACTAAGGTACTAATATACATGGGCAGTGGAATTACTGTTGGTTTACAGTATAATTGGATTTATTTTTGGTTTCACTCTTCTGAACCATCTCATGTCATCTACAAGACCTCCTGTCATCCGGTGGCGGGTCTCTAGTGTAGTGCATATTATTAGATACTTAGTAGGAGCTGGGATGTTAAATAAATACAGACACTCTCGGCTAATGTGATGACAGCACTGTTATTAATGTGTAATTACACAAGACATGCAAATTAAACAGCTATTAAATTTTAAATAGAATCAAGGCAGATCAAAAAGATGTGTTCAGCGAGCACAGGGATGAGTATGAATTGGATATAATTATGTTTAAACACTTATTAGAAAAGACAGATTGATTAAACCCGCATCTATTTCAGTGAAGTCATTGTCCTTTACAGCATTTGACCTAGAACAATGAACATTCAATGGTATTATGTGACAGTATGGTTGAAAAGCAGTTCGGTTGAGCATACACAATGAGATATGTAATTATCAGATTATTTTGACGAGAAGAAGTTTCTGATTTGAATATAAGTCTCAATCCAGGAGGATGGGAAACGAGTATGTGTATCCCTCTTATGCTTATCACACATTGCTCTATTGAAGAGCAAATCATTGGGAATTTCATTAGAAAGGATGTCATGGTATATGAGGTATGGAATGATATGTTTCATTAGTCTGTCTTTCTTATCTTACTGCCAGGAATCTTTATCTCTCATGGGGTCCTATCTGTCACTGTGCCTTATCTGCCATAGTGAAACCAATCCTTCATGGCTGAGATCTGATCTGGGAGTCTATCAGGGACTGATCGGAATCACAAGTGGATCCAAATAGATCCCCTGCCCCCATCCCCTGGTACCTTTTCCTACCTTATCCCTACCCAAGGCCGGCTACAGACTGAAGACAGTTTCAGTCTTGAAGACTCAATGTTGAGATGAAATATTGAAATGATCTTTGGACAACATGATTTGATCACATCTTTGCATGTCTCCATCTTCCTTGGCTACACTGGAATAATTTTTTAAGAACAATTTTTAAGAACAATTTAACTTTATTAACCAAGAGTAAATCCATTCTTTACATGTGTGCTTGAAGTCTGTATAACACTATTACGTTTTTCACATATTTTGAGCGGAATCACATGGGTATGTAACATTTGAAGAGTAACAGTTAAATGAATAAAGAATATATATTGCTATCACAGATTGGCTTCAGAGGTACCGTAACATTTACTAAATAAATACGGGTTATAAAGTTTAGGTGATACATCTACAGAGTAGATTATGCTTGTATGCACCTACAAATATTTCACGCTTAGTAATGACTCATGGAAATGAGACTCAGATATTATCACTATTACCGTTAGCTTTACAGGAGAAATGGTAGTATATATTCCGAGTTACTTATTACAGGACAAAACAAAGTCTTTAAATCAGATATAAATGGTATATGTGCTAGCGGTGGAGTGTGCTGGTCAAGCAAAGGCAAATTAATACATATTTCTTGTGTTAATTGGTATTGATCTATCTAACAATTTTTTCATTTCAGTTTTAAACATGGATATGGGCTCTAGTCTCCTGTTGTCTGTCGAGAGTGCATTCCATGCCCTTGCTACTACTACCTCTAGGCTGCGTTCGTATGAAGCTGTATGTACATTGTCATATTTCAATAGAGGAGCACTATTTAACCTTGTGGCTCTCAATACCGGGACTAGATTACATGCACTTTTAGATACTTTATAGCCTCGGACTCTAGCATGATACAACCTTCTTTCTTTCAACATGGGCATCTTGGCAGTCTCATGAACATAATCAGTCGAAGATAAATGAGGTAATTTCAAACAGAATTTTAGGCACCTATTTTGAATATACTGAAGGCCTTGTAAGGATTCATCAGATGCACCAGAGTATAATATGTCAGAATAATCAATTACCGGTAGTGCATAGGTTCTGTATATAAGTAGCATTAAGTCGGTTGGTACATATGACTTAAGTTGACCCAACAAGTAGGTTTTAAAAGCTAAAGCTTTTTTTAGCTGGTTTACATGTGCATTAAAAGTCAGCTCATAGTCTAGCGTTACACCCAGGTACTTAAAGGTAGGTACAAAATGTAAGCGTTCATTATTTACAGTCACACGTAATTCGTGAAACTTTATCTTTTTATAAGTGGGTGCTGCTGCAAAAAACATGAGCTTGGTTTTTTTTTCGTTCATAGTTAATTTGTTATTTGTAGACCATGCACAATAAGTATCTAAGCCTCTTTGTAAATGATTCGACATTGAAACAGCTTCCTTGCCATGTACATACAAGACGGTATCATCCGCGTAAAGCAGTGTTTTTACATGTAAGTCATTATTTTTTATGTCGTTAACATATATTAAAAAGAATAAAGGACCCAATATACTACCCTGTGGAACACCACAGGATAGATTCAGAGTCTTAGAGGTTATATTGTTAGCCACTACCTGTTGTTGTCTGTTTCTCAGATATTCATCTATCCACGCCAAGTTTCTGCCAGAAATACCGTATTTTTTTAATTTATTTAACAAAATGGAGTAATTTACACAATCAAAAGCTTTCTTTGTATCGATGAAAGCAGCTATTGTAGATAGGCCTAAATTTCTATTTCTCAAAATATCATTTGTTAACGTGCTAATCGTATCTAAAGTTGAACAGTTTTTCCTATAACCCCCTTGAATACTAGCCAAAATGTTGTTTACGTCAAGAAATTTAGTGATTTTAGTATGTACTATTCTTTCTAAAATTTTACCAGGAATAGGGAGTTGGCTAATTGGTCTATAATTAGAAACATTAGTTAAATCTCCAGATTTGGGCAAGGGCGTAACTCTTGCAATTTTCCAACTCGAAGGGATTTTTGAAAATTTTATAGATAACGCGAGTATTTTTGTAAGTTTTTCTGGCAAACACTTAACCGAGGCCTTAAACACTTTTGTAGAAATATTATCTACAGACGAGGATTTATTATTGCTTATGTCAGCAGTTATTTTTACAACCTCAGACATATCTATATTAATATCCTCCATTAAATTCACATTTTGTTCGCCTTCAAAATTCCACTCTTGGACATGTAGTCGTTCAAGCTCAGGTCCTATGCCAGCAAAATACCTATTGACATGATCAGCCACCTCACATACAGGAACACACTCTCCATCGACTTCAAGATTAATTTGCTTTGATTTTTTACCTTTACCGGGTACTAAATGTTTCATGGAAGACCAGAATTTCTTGGAATCGTTCCTATTCACCTCGACTTCATCTACTATATACAGTTCTTTTGCATGTTTAACATCAGTTTGGCATTTATTTTTCAACTCGTTCGCTATAAACCAGTGATATATTGAATCAGTCCTCTTGGCTAACCTTAACGCATTATTTTTCTCAATAATTTTTGAGATTAAATCAGGATTCAACCAGGGTTGTTCATGATATCCCACCTTAAAATTTCTAATAGGACATGAGATATCAAGTATCTCACCAATTATCTCCTTATAAATTGTCCAACATTCTTCAACATCCTGACTGTTATTGAAATTTGTCCAGTCAGCGACTTTGAAGTCATCACAAAAATCATTTTCATCAAAATGCTTATACGATCTACCAACAAAACATTTTTTTGTAATTTTTTCTTTTTTATGTTTTATACAAAGATATACCGGTAAATGATCACTTACATTTAGCATAGCTACTCCATTTTCGGTAACATGTATCACATTAGTAAATATTAAATCTATACAGGTTTTAATACCTGGGGAGGAAGGATACAAGAAAATGTGATTGAGAGCAGGCATGGGGCTAGTTGGTGAGCCAGAAATAAAAGCAGTAGACACTGATAGGGACACAGAAAGACAATATATAAAACACACTATATATATATATATATATATATATATATATATATATATATATATATATATATATATATATATATATATATACATATATATGTATGTATGTGTGTGTGTATATTGTAGAGGGAGATCTTTAAGGTTTTTTATGTTTTCTGAAATTTCTCTTTCTCTATTACAAAATCAAAGGTGTAACTCAATAACCACACAATATAAAGACAACTCAATTTTTTTAATATGCCAATAAACCCATTGATAAGTATGGGTTAAGTTGTCATAGAATTCACACTTATAGACATAAACCTGATTCCTGAGACTTGAGTACTTAATGTTCTTGCTTTAGGCCAGGTAACCTATACATGAGTGCAGTGTAACAGGAGTGTAATTACTGTGGTGCTAATGGGTAACAAGATATACACGGTTATACAGCCATGTAGCCTCGAGCCTGTAATCATGGTCGTGCAGGTTACTCACCAATGTCTGCTCTCTCATGGCTGTCATTGTATTGCACTAATATTCTGACCTTACTCAGTATTGGCAAATAACTCAGCTACTATAGTGATTAACCTTTGTCTCAATGCCATGAAAAAAAATGCATCGAGAACATGTGTTTGTGCACACTATGTGAAATTAAAATTGATTTTCTCAATGCCCCATTTGCATTCTTATAATTGCTCATTATATATATTGTTTATGCCATGTATAGAACCATATGTGTAAGCCTTGAATATTCTCTTTACTATACATACCATATGAGCAGTACACAATCGAGAAAGAGCTTTCAGAGGGCTTGTCTGAAGCTAGCTGTTGGTTGAGGGGTAGGAGGGAGAATGGTTGGGGTTGTATCCACGTGTGGTGTGTTTTGGTGATGGCCACTTTGTACAGGATATGGATGGCCTCAGGGTACCCATGAGTTATAGTATGGAGCAAAGGGAAGGTGACAAATGGGCTTCGCTCACACCCTTGCTCACACTCACACACCCCCAACCACACTACTATACTACCATGACAGTATGATACCTTTGCAAGGCTAGCCTTCCTCACCGAAATATCAAACTTAAATAATAAGCAAATGTGTAATATGAGTAATTCAAGATAAAGAAATATCTTTGATGCTTACCAAAAAATGTCAATTAATACAGGGGCTATTTACTGGAACTCAAGCACCCCTAAATGGTGTTAATCTACCTTCATCAGTATTTCTATTTGCTACTCTATATGAATTATTACACACAGCCTCCAAATCTATATGTCAGCACAAGAGAAATTAAGCAAACAGTTAAGAACAGTACAAAATGTATGTTTCGAGTTTATGCACAGCTCTGTCTGTGTTTCCCTTTCCTTGGTCAGCTCATACTTTCCTACTTCCCTCACACACACTTGTCTCTTATCACAGTACTGAGTCGCTACTGACGTCCACTAAACGTATTAAAGTCACACTCACACTCATAACCACCACCCCCTGTCAGCAGCAAACTTAACTACAACCTTGAGAAATGCTCTCAGGGTCATGACCACAATGACCTTCACCTTTGATATGGGTTCAAGGTCATGACCAGTAGCCTCGATGCATGGGTGTGTGGTTTGAGATATTGCTTGAGAAAATGGTAATAGTGCACATTCACTTTCACTAGACAATTTGATGTAGTAACCACTTGGGTCTGTGTGTTGTTGACTGATTGTTTCTCAATCAAAAAAACATTTTATACAAAGGAATTTGAAATGCAGAACAGGTGCATGTCCTAGCTTTTCCCTGTGCTAAGAATGCTGTCCATGTCAGCAAGCGGTTTTAGTTTTAATGATAGAGGCAAAAACTGTGCATATGCTATTCTCAAGGATGAGCAATATCGAAAGTGCTTAATGGGCAGGTTTTATCATGTACATCAAAAGATATCATACAGAAGGAAGTGTGTTTTATCTCTAATGATGATTTGATTGCTTATAGAGTTGCTGCATCTAAGTATTCATCATGATGTGAAACCAGTGTATGATATAGACGGTGTAGACTCTGTGCACAATATTCTCATTAGAAATTAATGAGAGGCAGAGCCAACTGCAGGTGTTCAAGTGTGCAGCCCCTCTTATCCATTTAAAGGAGAATCTAAAAGTGTGTAAACAATAATTGTATCTCAATCCCTGGATGATTTGATCCGACTGTATGTCTAGTGGACCGCCCCCCCCCCCCTCCTGAATACGCTTCTTATATTGGCTCATATACATGTATTTTGTACGCAAAAGTCAATGTGCAAAGATGAAGCCACTCCTCTACCTTTAATAATGTAAGAGTTTAATTATAGATTCCCAAGTGAGCAGTGGTTTATTCTCAAGTGGACTTTATACTTTATAGCTAACCCTTGTTGTGCTTCTACAACAGGTTGGGTGTCACTTAATGTTTATTCTTCCTCTTAGGTTAATTCCACTGTGACTACTAAACAGCATTAAACAGCCTCTGTATGAATCCCCAATCAGAACCTTAATTACCCTTTACTGCCTGTGTTTTATCCACTGTGGGAATGCCTGTGTTGGGAGATTAGCTGCTTTATGTGGCATTAAATGACAGACCCTCACAGAGGGGTACTCCGGCCGGGTACTCCTCCTGGGTTCAGCTGCCCCTAGGGGGAGGTTATAAGCATAGATAAGGTGAATAGTGGAGTGGGCAGGCTGTGCCCTCTACTTACAATGTCCTGTCCCCAGTGCAAAATAAGTCTCCTAGAAGCCCCAGTGTTGTCTGGAAGTAGCAGCATTATATTATTATTGTATCCAATAATACTTTGGAGCTTTGGCTTGTTTCCCATGTTTCCCTTGTGTGAGATGACAAGTAGAAAATAAGATGGTGCTGCTACAGACTGGACCTTACATACTAGAGTACATGTAATGTTTGCTTTGCGTTAAATGGTGAGCCTCTAAACTATGTGTACCCCCTGCCTCCCCAGTAAACACAAATACGTGGTTCAGACATAAATCTACGTATCTTTTTCATCCAATCTACGTAATTTTGCCACGTATGTTAACGTCAAAAGGTTAGAGTCTATTTACGTCTAACAGATGTCTATGTCTGATTTACGTATCTTTACGTAGAACAGGCGTAAACATCTGTGATAATTCTACACAAATTGAGGTAAATTTTCGTATTTTTATGTCGTCTGGATGAAAATGCAAAGCCAATAATTCATTTGTATATGTTTGTTACAATTATCTTGAACTTACATTATTTCATTCCTGGCAAGCATCCAGGCTTCTGGGATATGTAAATCCCTTTAGTATCATCATTTATGAGTCAAATGTGACTCTAGTGTTGAGATGAAGAGTTCTCTGATACAGGTTTCTTATATCTAAACCTAAATGCTACAGTATGGGTGTTCAGAATAAATTACATCAAAATATGCGTAATAATTTCAACAACTTAAATTTTTTTCTTTCTGAACATATTCTGACAAAGAATTCTGATGCAATAGTTAAGAAACTTTCTGTATCTTATAATTATAATTGATTCATTTTGACAAATAAATATCTAGGAGCTTCTAAATTAGTTTCACTATTGACTAAGCTGCCATCTGGTGAGATAAGATGGAACCTCAACACGTAAAAGGACGTAAAATTACGTTTTTTTAACCTCTCTCACAATGTTAGAAGCAAGTCAATGTCTAATGGGATTGACTGAATAATTGCACCTAGACATGTTTGGTATCATTGGAAAGCTCTTGGCCTCCTCTACACAATGGTACTGTTCTCTTGACGTAGATATACGTAGATTAACGTCTGCGCGATTTACGCAGACGTTGATATACGTAATTTGATGTGGCTTTGGAAGGTAAATTAATACTAATTGTGAACGTATCTTTACCTCAAATAGCAACGTTATTTTATGTTGGCATACAACCAAGATGAACCAGACCAGAAATTACGTTGAGGGAACGTTTATTACAGTTTGGTAGGGAAAAGACAAAAATCTACCTAGAGCTTACGTTGGAATTACGTAGTGTGTTTACTGGGTCAGGACTGGATAGTCTGTTCACGTGCAGTATCCTGGGAATGGTGGTTCCTAACTAAAGAGGTTAACTCCATCAGAGCCAATTAGAACACTTGCGATGATCCGGCTTTTAGCCAATATGGCCTTTATTGTCGATATGGTCACTTGTCGGCTTTTCTAGCAACTGCTGTAATTTTTTAACTGCTGCAATTTAACATCTATTCAAATTGGCTAGATTGAGGTGCTTTATGCAAACACAATCCTAGTGTTCAACAGGATAATTGAAACAACAAAGATGCCCACAAGGAAGTCTTTAGGATTTCACATTCATCAAATTATCAGCATCTTGATACCATCCACCGTTTCTGTTCCCCATCGCCAACGGCCCGCCCATGACCCTATATTCCACTTATACCTCTGCTCTTGTATCCGACAATAAGGATAAATGAGGCAGAGGAGAAGTGGTCAGTCCCTGCCTATGACCTTGGTACCTACCTGTGGCATCCACTCATGTTTCCATGGTAACCACAGCCCCTGGGGCTCCATATCAGATCACACAGACCTAATAACACCACTATTAGTGTAAGTGCACTACATGTAGGATAGGGGATGTCATTACATAGCATGGAATTTGAGTATACACTCGACCTCCCAAGGCAACCCTTCAGCTATCAGCAGAAGGGTCTTGCGTATGTTGGCTGATGTAATTCTAAATCTAGCTAATAATGCTGGTAACTAGGTTTAGGACTAAAAGGAAGTTCATTCTTGAAGCTTTGACTTTTGGAGGTCATATCTTTTGAAATTTAAGTCAGTCTACTTGGTTCCTATCTATAGCCTAGCAATGGATAATATTACTGTCATTCAGTAAGGTTGCATTCATGCATTTCCATTGCAGTACAGAAATAGGTCTCTCATTTTTCTGTTATTTTGACTTGTCTTTGATAGCTAACTAATTTAGTGAATACAGACATCAGTTGCACCTATGATGCCACTGTAGCAAAGGAGGTACAAGGATAGAACCAGTACATTTTGATATGAGATGCTTGCCTTGGCCAACATATACCTATGTTGCTTGAATATCTTTCCTTAGATGTCACAAGCCTAGCTTTGATTGCTAACTAGGATAATGCGTACAGACAGTTCCCACCTATCTTCACCCACCTCACACCACCACCTGCACCCATCACACTTACAACATTACCTTGCCTGTCACCTCCACCTTTGGCCCAGGCTGAGCTGCTCCCCTGACCTGTGTGAGCTGCTCTTTGATCATTTAGTTGCTTTCCCTGATCTGTCAGAACTCCTTGATGAACCCAGAGATGTGGCTTCTCTCATCTCACCTCTCCTACCCCTACTACTATACAAGTCTGTGTGTGTCTGTATGTGAGCAGTCCGGCTATATAGGGTAAAGGAGCACTATATATTCTGTGCTTTCTAATTCATGGACATTCCCTGTTCACATTTACAAAGAAAATTAATTTGGGTGAGATCAATTTCTGTTATGTCTGATTTAAGGGCTCAGTTATAGTGTATTTATGTGAAATGTTGCAAGATCCAGATTTCTCTATCATTGGAGACTGATAAGTGGTTTCAACCTTAACTGCTACCATGTACCCCTGAATGACCCCTGGCCTTAATCTAATCCTACAAATACCTATATGAGGGAGTGGATCTGGGGCCATCTTGTTTTGAAACTCATTTTGATGATTTTTTGTTTCACTCCATAAGAATGGACCATTCCCACCATTATAATATGGGATAAATATTTTCGAACAAAAAGGTGCTGATATAAACTACACCTTACATCTTAGCAGTTTTACCCTGTGGATGAACGCCCTAGACTATCCTTTACCCCACTTCCATTGATCTCTGCTTGTCGATATGCCCATTACACAGGTCAAACAGTAGTATATGGATCAGTTTTCTCCAAGCCATCTACCCTTTTTTCTGTTTCTTCCCTTCCACCATTAGCTTAATAGGGTGAGCAGATACATCAGATATGATGCAGATTTACAAGATGCTGCAAGGCTCCAGTCAGGAACCCACTGCCTTTAGCGATCAATGCAATGTAAGGCAATTCCCTTTGATTGGAAAGGTGATGTAGATCAAAAGGCATTATTTATATTTGCATCAGAGTTTCTTCAGATACGAGGTGACCCAGGGCATTGTTTAGCTGCTTGCAATGTATGTGGTTTGACATTTATGCAATATATGCCTTAAATCCTTAAAATAAATTGTCACTTTAGGAGTATTAACTTTCATAAAGACAATGTAAATCAGAACATTGCAATGCCTTATCACTGACAGTATTACCAAGTTTTTTGTTGCTTTTTTTTCAAGGCTTCCCAAACAATACTTCTATTTGCGTCTTAAATTTCAGAGATGGATCATCTTTTTGGGCTCTGCAAGATGTTAAATCCTCTTGCAGAGTCCATAAAACACATTGAGATCCGGTCTACGGTTAAATCATAATCACAGTAAGCTTAGATTACTTAAACAAAGTTGTCCCATTGAGAACTTTCTCAAGAAGACCCCGCTGCCTCTACTTATTATGAGAGATGAGACTATTGAATTAACAGTCACACTGTTACTGATACTGACACACGACTTCCATCAGACAAAGTCTTTAAATCATGGCTTCATTACCCGCCCACCCTCCTCAGTATCCCATGCAGTAGCACCAGCAGAGATGGGCTGATAATGAAGAGGACTGAAGTAGATAAGGATTAATGTTAAGAACAAACTCTAATCAGATGTAGACATCCTAAATCTAGGCTCAGCCTCTTTGTGTCTTTCATCATCTATAGTAATATGAGTGCCTCTGTAAAGAAAGTAGAAGTAGTAGAGATATAAATCCACTACAGGAGGGTCACATGTGTGGAGTCACGTTTTGTAGAAACTTGATTTATTTCTTCAAAAGAGAAATTTGCAAGGTCCTTTATCAGTTATAGTAAGTACATTAAAAAAGATATCATTAGATGACCAAATCTCCCAGCCTGGCGCTACATAGTACATAACAGAATAAGATGCAGCCTACTATTATGCCATAATAAACTGTAACTGATATTTCTTGTCTTGGTGGGTCCTAAAGTTGCCTGTATGGTGAAAACATCCCTGTAGCAAATAAATTATACTTGAGGTGAAAACACAATTCATTTTAATAGCATCAACTTGTGTTTTTACTTCACCTGGTGGACCCTGTGGACACTTTGTGGCCTGTGGATGAAACGTGACTCCACAGGGTGTCTTTACTATCATTTTACTTATATAGTTTTCTTTATATCATTTGCGGTCCTTGATTGCTAAAGTGTCTTTGAGATCGTAATCTCCTAAAGCAATGTATAATTATAGTGAAAGGATAAAAAGACAATGAAATCCAGCCTCACGTGGAGAAGTCTCCTGTGAGTTTCTTATCTGACGCTGACGCTGTATAGTTAATGTAATGTTCCTAATGCAGGCAGACTACACAGCACCCTGAAGACACCACCAGCAAAAAGTCATCTCAGATTTACAAAGTCATCTTCTTGTATATCAATCTTTTTTTATTGTTAGTAGACTAGAGGATGTTATATTGTTGGCATTGCTAGAAGAATACCCAGAATTAGGAATAGTTCTAGGCATGCCATGAGGTATTTTTTCCATTCATCTTGTAGTCTTGATTTAAGCTCAGGGGCCTTCCATAAAGTATGTATGCACCAAGGGGGGGGTGGGGACTTGTAGTCTTGATTTAAGCTTATAAATGCACCAAACATATGCACCAGTTCCCATAGGAGAATGCTTGATGTTCTTTTATGGCAGACAATATATTGGACCCCTACCAAATTGGACCATTTCAGCAATTCAGAACTTTCTTTGTAACAGGCAGTGTGAAAACACTGTAAATACCTTTCCTATGGAATGGTAGGTAGGGTTGGGGGTAAAGCTAGATTTAATCTTCTTGCGACATTAGGAAGCCATTCTTATTCTAAGTTATCAGTCAGAGTATTTGGGAATTGCACCTTGACCATGAATTCCTGAAACAATGAAGAGCACACTTTAGTACGTTGAGAAATAATTACTCTTACTCTTCAGTTTTATTCATTAAGTAATCACACTTGGATCTAAACTGTTGCATTGTGTTTGCTCTGTAATATTGTCATGCCTGTCACATTTTCTGAAATGAAAATCAATTAGAGACATAATTTCATCACCTCATGAATGTCATTCTCTCATATCTTTTCATAGGTGAGTTGTGCTATTACATTTAGAGCGGTGCTGTGTCAGACAGTCGGTGAGTACAAAACTGCCTCCTTCTTACCCCATCTTACTTTATTTTTCACTATTCAAATTGAAAGAACTCCACATAGAAACAATATAGATGATGCTTTACATGGCCCCCCAAAGACTTCTTGCTAATCTGATAAAGGACTTTTGGCCTTGCTTCAAGATAAAGACAAGGATAAAAAAGATTGTGTGAAAATAAGCGGCTTATTAGACTCCACTGGGAAGACATAGGGATGCCTCCTTGACTGCTGCCTCTGAGCTGAAACCTACATTGTTTGTTGAGTCTTTGTGGTTTGCCGCAAACACTCTCTGGCTGTCTGGGTGTGGGTGCATTAGAGAATGTGTCGGCATCAGAGAAGCAGGTGGTAGGCTCAAGGGAGGTAGCAGGGGCTCCTTTGGTGCTGATTAAAATGTAATTAACACATGACGTGGGAAAGTCATCCAGCTCTGTATCATCCATATGGATCATAGGGCAGAGACTGGAGGAGTGGATATATCACCAATATTAAATGCAATAAGTTTAATTCAATGAATTAGGTGGCAACTGAATAAATTGTAAGAACAGCAACTTATTATTCAGTATTTTATGAGTAAGCCATTGCGCTCGTTGAACAGCCTCTCTCTGTGACTATCATAATTATACTGCCACATGCTGTTATATGTATGTAGATGTAGCCAGCTTAATGTTTTGTACGCACCATAAATATCTATTCACAAAGTATCTTTACCCAGGAAATATCTATCCAGGGTAAATCAATATCAGACATCAGGCCACATTTTTAACCCTGGCCGCGACTGGTCAAAATTGCAAAGAATAACATTCGGTCTTCATTATCTCAAATCTCTTGCATTATCTCCTCCTCTCATATCGTTTACCTTATTATTCAGCTTATGCTCTGCTGGCTTAATTAGAGTTCCTCTATCGGACATAAAATGACCTAAAAAAAGACTGACCAAAATAATATGAATTTAAATCTCATCCCAGGATGATCATCTAATAGTAGAATAATGGTGTGGTAGGTTTCTCACACATATTATTGATTTAGTTAGGACAGATTCCAGTCATGAGTAGATGATATGTTTTATTAGTCTCCTCCCATAGATTTCAGTCAGGCATCCTTATCTAGCATGGGCCTCTATCTGTCATTGTGCCTTATCTGTCTTAGTGAAACCAATCCCTTGTGGATGGGATCTGATATGGGAGACCATCAGGGAACGATCGGAATCACAAGTAGATCCAAATAGACACTCACCACTCTTCCACCACCAAGTCCCTACCAAACCCCTCCAGGGCTAAGGACAATTTCAGTCCTGAAGACATAGTAGATTTTGACATGGACTATTGAAATGCCTCCAGGGATATCAGAACTTGAGAGTGTCTAGGCATGTCAGCTTTCACCTTCACTATGCTGGATGATTTGATAGAGTATTCAAGATGAAGAAATTAAGGTATCAATGTTATAATGAAGAGAGAAACGCTGAGAGAGAGGAGTTTATGTTTCATGGTGGTGTATTAGGAATTAGCTCACAGAGCTATAGTAACCCCATTACAAATTAAGACATGACTCACAGCTAATATACACATGACATGACCAATGTAGGATATCTTTAAATCAAGCCCAATCACAAAGTATTGATATGTTGCAATCAAAAAAAATTAATGTGGGTAACCCTGTCATGAAACAAAACGTAGACACTTTAAGAGGTAAATCTGCAGTGTGATCTCAAATACATGAGCTTCCCTCAGGCTGGGTAATGCACAGACGGGTGCACTGTAATAGGAGTGTAATTACTGTGGCACTATTGGGTAACAAGCTATACACAGGGTTATACAGTCCTGCAGCGTCTAGCCTGTAATCCTGCTCATGCATGTCTAACCATGATCATGTTTTAGTTGTATGAAAGATGATACACTTACATGAAGCTTAAGTTAATCTGCTACTGATTTATTCTATATCATCAGGATTAAATATATCAAGCCCATTTATCTTCATGGGTGGGGAAACACCGCTTCTTACCGCATCTCTTGGTACTCTGGTGTAATCTGTGCTAGTATGGGCGCCATGTTTGGTTGAAACACCTGCCGCTGCAGCACCAGCCTTGCTGGGATCCCTTTAACTCTCTAATGAGGGCATAATGCATTAAGACATCATGCCCTTGGTTATCATGATGCTTGAATGCAGGCCTGGCAAGTCACTCACCAGGGCTGTATTCAGGCATTATGCTGACTCTATGTGGTTGAGATACTGCCAAAGGGGCTGCATTGGTACATCATGATGACCAATTTCATCTTTTAGCAACATGTCCTTAAAGGGTTAGAAGCCTGCATGCCCACATCCTCCAGGTGGTGCAGTTTTAATGATAATTATGATAGGGTAATGAGGGGCCAGGGTTGGAGGTCATGACTTCACTGTCAGACTGTCAAACTGATTATTCATCATATTGACATGCTCACTGAATATCATCAGGGTGCATGCTCTGCCTTTCAGTCTTGCAGACTGGTCTCCTACTTTGTCTGTTTTCCAATGGTGGGAGACCCTAAAGAGGAATTGCCGTTGCTCACATTGTGTGAAATTGCAATTGATATTCTGATATTGCAGCAAAGCACCACTGAGCCTTTCTTTAATATCATTGATACCAGTTAGGGAGTCGAGAAGCAGGAAGAGTGTGATTCAGAAATTCCACTTTTCCTGCTTTTGCAGAAATTCCTGTCTTTTACCCAGAATTTCTGTATTAAATCAGGTCATTTTCCTGTAAAATGTTGGCCAAGACCCTAAGATCTCATACATTTTGTCAGGTGGCATCTCTGGTGATAGGAGTGGCATCTCTGGTGTATGCAGAGAGGAGGGCTAAGACTGAGGCTGGGGCACAAAGGTGGTGGGCATGTATCAGTGTTTGGTGTGTTTTGGTGATGCCACGCAAATTTGTACAGGGTAAGAATGGCCTCAGGGCACCCATTAGTTATAGCACATAGCAAAGGGAAGTTGACAAATGGGTCTCACTCACCCCCTCCCAAACATCTACATGCATACCCATCACCACCTTCACAGTACTCTCAGTATATGGCTGACCTTCCTCATCGAAATTGGATAACTGCATGAAGACTAGTTTGAATACTGAATAAGTGTTAGATAGACTACACCTGGACACGGTTCTTCCATATACCCACTGCCCCACAGGGTCAAAACGAGCTGTTATACACCTCATAGGATTCCTGGTTGAATTTTAGCCCCCAGAAGAAAATTGCAATATTTTCTGAGGTCCTCTGGTTAGGGATATGTTTATTTGAAACAATGCTGGATGATATTTTTATGAACAGCTCCCCACACCCATACCACATTCCCACACACCCTATCACCGTACTAACACAGCTGCGTTCATGCTTCACCTTTCTTGGTCAGCTCCTACTTTCCCATCTCCCTCACACACACACATGGCTTTCATCCCTTATCACTGTACTTAGTCCCTACTGATGTCCACTAAACGTATTAAATTCACACCCCACCAACTACACTACCACTTCTCCTATCAGCAGCAAACTTTACTACAACCTTGAGAAATTCCCCCATGGTTATGACCTCAGTGCCCTTGATGTGAGAGTGAGGGCCAAGGTCACCACAGGCAGCCATGATAGATGGGTGTGTGGTGTGAGAGATTGCTCAGCGGTTATGATTCCTGCGCAAATTCACATTGACCAGAAAGTGCTATGTTGGGACAGTGTAGAAAGTACTTGGGACTCTTTGCCCTGTATTGATTTTTTCCCTGAAGAACCCTTCTGCTGGGCGATTGCAAATTGCCGGGAAAGCACATGTTCCAATATTATCTTTTATAAATACTATTTCACGGTGATCAAAATGACCCTTCGATTTATACAATCCTTTTTAGGAGAGAAAGATGTATAAGGCTGTATTATATCAATCTGAATATGACATTAATTCAAAAGAACAGTCATCATTACATACTCTATGTAAATATGTTCTATACATACCAAAGGTTCTCCTTTCTTCATGAGCTTTTCTAGTCACATACATTATTATATTCCTCATATGTCTATACCTCTATGATCTAAAGATAGAAATAAATACTATGTCTACATAGAATGGACATGTTCAATTTGCACAAGAGCTCTGATGCTGGTCGACTATCCCTCAAAGGGAATTGTGTAATAGCTATAATCATATAAAAAGCAATACAGCATCTCTATAATAAGTCCACTTACATATGACAGGAGCAGTATAGAATGTGCTGGATAGTCAGTTCCTTATCATTTTGAAAGAGACAGGGATACCTGTCATAATTATATGAAGGGAAGTATGTTTTTATCTCTGATTATTGTTTAATTGCTGCTGCTTAATTCACATAGTTATCCATTAATATATTGACATCAAAGGAAGCTTATGAGTGGATTCAGGGGTTCCAGAACCCCCTTGATTTTCGGTGGAAAGTTCACTGCTCCTTTCCTGAAGATTCCTGGAATCCCCTGAGCATGGTTGCATTTCTATCTTTAATGTATAAAACAGAAAATTTATTAAACTGAACTAAGTACTCTATATAGAAAACATCAAAATGCAATGTAGACTTCTAGTAAGAAATATACCACAGGTTTGCTTTTGCTTCAAGTGCAGTAACCTCTATTTACTTTTTATGTGGCTAAGCAGTGTCATGCTGCCCCTACAGATGGATACACTTCAAAGTGTCCCTGGTCTCATCGGCAGCTTATTCTGACCCTTTGGTTAATTCACCTCTAACTATTACACAGTATTACTACCCCCCTGTGTAGAAGAGCTCACTAAATGGCTGTAAATCTCCAATCACAGGCTTAGTTTATAGTACCTTAATGCCTGTGTTTTATCAACTGTGGGGATTCCTGTGTTGGGAGATTAGCTGCTTTATGTGGCATTAAATGACAGACCCTCATGACTTTAGCTGCCCCCAGACCAAGGTTATAGCCCTTTAAGTATGGCATTATGCCCTTGCTGAGTAACTCACCAGGGTTTCATTCAAGCATAGTGCTGACCCTGTGAGGTTGAGACAGTCCCAAGGGGTCATCATGATGCACCAATGCAGCACCCACAAGCTACTGGCAGGAGCTGCATTGAAGCATCAGAACAACATATGTCATCTTTTTGCGGCATGTTGTTCTTAAAGAGATAAGGATAGATAAGGTAAATAGCGGAGTGGGCAGGCTCTGCCCTCTACTTACATGGCCCACCTG
Organism: Harmothoe impar; assembly: GCA_947462335.1. Classification (NCBI taxonomy): domain Eukaryota; kingdom Metazoa; phylum Annelida; class Polychaeta; order Phyllodocida; family Polynoidae; genus Harmothoe; species Harmothoe impar. The sequence goes on from OX381706.1 coordinate 15,080,302, forward strand.
GGCCTTGGTACAAAGCATATGATTTGCAGTCATCTATGTACCTTGAGATGTCCACCTTAATTACATAGTTATTCATAAACAAATGTTGTGAGCTGCTCTTTGATCATTGAGCTGCTCTCCCTGATCTGTCAGAGCTCCTTGATGAACCCAGAGATGTGGCTTCTCTCATCTCACCTCTCCTACCCCTACTACTATACAAGTCTGTGTGTGTCTGTATGTGAGCAGTCTGGCTATATAGGGTAAAGGAGCCCCATATATTCTGTATATGCTATCTTATGTGGACATTTATCTTATGTGGAGATTCTCTGTACACCTTCACAGAATCAAGCAACATCAACTGGTGTCATGTGCGAGATTTTAAGGTTTTAAGATAGCATTGGAAGATGACAAGTAGCTTCAGCCTAAACCCATCTTCACCATATGGCACAACTGACCAATCTAGAAGCTCCATCCTATTTGAGAACTCATTTTGACAGTTTGTTCCTCCATCCAATGACACTGGAACTTTCCCACCATCATGATATGGGATAAATATATTGGAACAAAGTAGCGCTTTTACCAACTAGTACTATACCTTGCATGTCAACTGTGGTAGCCTGGGGATGAATGCCCTAGACTTTCTGAGACTATCATTTACCCCACTTCCTTTGATCCCTGCTTGTCAATATGCCGATTACTCAGGTCTTACAGCGGCAGATAGGTCTGTTTTCCCCAAGCCATTCACCTTTTTTCTGTTTCTCATCTTCCACCATTACCTTAACAGGGTGAGCAGAAAGATTAGACATGATGCAGGTTTACAACCTGCTGCAAACGCTCCAGTCAGGAATTCACTGCCTTTAGCGATCAATGCAATGTTAGGCAATTCCCTTTGATGGGAAAGGTGATGCAGATTAAAGAGCGTTACCTATATTTGCATCAGAGTCTCTTCATATAGCAGGTGACCATGGCATTATTTAACTGGTAAATGCCCTTTCAATTGCTTGCAATGTACATGTGGTTTGACATTTATGCATTACATGCCTTAAATACTTGAAGTCATTTTAGGAGTCTTAACTTCTATGTAGGCGATGTAGATAAGAAGGTTGCAATGCCATTACCCTGACAGTATTATCAAGTTTTGTATTGTTTGTTTTTTTCAAGTGCTCCAAAACAATACTTCTTTTTGCTTCATAGATTACAGAAACGGGTCATCTTTTTTTGGTTTAGCAAGAAGTTAAATCCTCTTTCAGAGTCCATAAAACTCATTGAGATCCAATCTACAGTTAAATCATAATCACAGTAAGCTTAGATTACTTAAACAAAGTTGTCCCATTGAGAACTTTCTCAAGAAGACCCCGCTGCCTCTACTTATTATGAGAGATGAGACTATTGAATTAAAAGTCACACTGTTACTGATACTGACACATGACTTCCATCAGACAAAGTCTTTAAATCACAGCTCCATTACCCGCCCACCCTCCTCAGCATCTCATGAAGCAGCACCAGCAGAGATGGGTTGATAATGAAGAGGACTGAAGTAGATAAGGATTAATGTTAAGAACAAACTCTAATCAGATGTAGACATCCTAAATCTAGTCTCAACCTCTTTGTGTCTTTCATCATCTATAGTAATATGAGTGCCTCTGTGAAGAAAGTAGAAATAGTAGAGATGTGAATCCACTACAGGGGGATGTCTTTACTCTCATTTTATTTATATAGTTTTCCTCATATAATGTTCAGTCCTTGATTGCTTCACTGTCTTTGAGATTATAACCTCCTAAAGCAATTTATATAGTGAAAGGATAAAAACACAATGAAATACAGCCTCAGTCTAAGTGGAGAAGTCTCCTGTGAGTTTCTTATCTGATGCAGATGCTGTATAGTTAATGTAATGTTCCTAATGCATCCAGATTACACAGCACTCTAAATACACTGCCACCCGAAAAAAAGATGTCTCAGATATACAAAGTTATCTTCTTGTATATCAATCCTTCTCTATTGTTAGTAAACCAGAAGATGTTATGTTTTTGTCATTGCTAAAAGAATACCTAGTATAGTTCTAGGCATTCCATGAGGAATGTGTCTCATTTATCTTGGAGTCTAGACTATAGCGTATGAATGCACCAAACATCTGCACTGGCTCCCACAGGATAATTGTTGATATCTCCTCATGTCGTGTTTGTAACAGGCATTGTGAAAACACTCACCTGATATGGATTGGCACCTAGTGATGGGAGGAAAGCTAGATCTGTTTTGAATAGTAGGCAGTTAATCTTTAGGTTAGGTAAATGGCTCATGATACACAATATCACTTAGTTATTTCCAATGTTAGTCATGGGACATGAACCATGAAAAGTCAGATGTAATGCTTTATGAGCAGCACATAGAGCATCACACAGAGCAGTACCCTGAGCAGTTCACAGAGCAACTCACGGAATCGTTCAGTTACAGCAAGATGTCACCTGTCTCTAATAACACAGGATATATGACAGCAGCTCACAGACAATGTAATATTTCTAGATACTATTGATGTAGTTCTTGTCGGATTTCGAGGTCCTAAAGACACTTTCCCTATGTCAATTTCATGGTGCTCTAGGTGTTATAACCGAGCAGCACAAACTCTTTATGACTAATGGTAAGCTGGTTAACATGAATATAGTGTTAATATTTCAAGGTACACCTTTATTGTGAATAAGGCAGGCTTCAGTAAATCTGGCTAGTGGTGGCACCCAAAGACTTCTTGCTAATCTGATAAAGGACTTTTGACCTAGCATTGAGATAAAGATAAGGATAAAAGGATTGTGTGAATATAAGTGGCTTATTAGATGGTAACTCCACTGGGAAAGTGCGAGGGACAAGTCATTTTAGCCTATTATGGTCAATTTTCCGCCCCAGCCTATCCCATAAATTAACCAAAATTAATCTCAACCTCCTCCCCCAACTTTTTTTGCCAGATGCCACCCCCCCCCCCCCCCCCCAAAAAAAAAGAAAAAAAAAAGTTAAAAAGTTCTTATTAGTGGTTCAATGGACCAAATTTAGTTTTAACCCCTCACCCCAGCATGAAGGCTAATCTTGTTTTGCCCCCCCCCCCCCTCGAGGACCCTTTCTTCAATATGACCACCCTCCCCATGTCTCCAGCAAGTTCCCCATCTGGCAATAACCAGCAAGCTCCTCAGCTAGCAATAAATGACCATTCCCTAATGACTGCTGCCTCTGAGCTGAATCCTTCCGTGTTTGCTGAGTCTTTGTGGTTTGCCGCAAACACTCTCTGGCTGTCTGGGTGTGGGTGCATTAGAGACTGTGTCGGCATCAGAGAAGCAGGTGGTAGGCTTAAGGGAGGTAGCAGGGTCTCCTTTGGTGCTGATCAAAATGTAACTAACACACAACTTGGGAAAGTCATCCAGCTCTCTATCATCCAGAAGGGTATAAAGGATGGAGACTGGAGGAGGACCGTCAGATGCTGCCACATGTATGAAGATGAGCCAGCATATTATTTGTACTCATCATAAATATCTTTCCACATAGTATCTTTGTGATAACAATCCGTTCCCTAAGTGTACCTACCCAGGGCTTTTTCTGCTTCAAACATCAGGCCACATGGTTAATCTTCATAGTATACCATTGCGTTAAGTGCCAGCTTTTGAATAAGGGCCGATTTTGCATAAGCACCAGGGGTATGGGGTCTTGAATAAGCACCTGTCTTATATAAGTGCCAGGGGTAACCGGCCCTCCAAAGTTACAAGTGCTGGTGATCATACATGAGGGTACGGTATGTTTCATAAGTCAGGCCTCCAGCCAAAGCCTTTAGTCAGCAAGAATGTCACAAATGAAATTGCAGTGAGTAAAATTTGGTATGTCTTGCATCATTCCCCCTTACATTCACTCTCCTTTACCTTGTTGAGTTAATCTCTGCTGACTTTCTGAGAGGCTTCCGAGTTCCAGTATTGGCCAGAAAATGACCAGAAAAAGAAAAAGATAAGATTGCAGAATGATTGTTATAGAAATGGAAACGCTGACAAGAGAATATGAATCAAAATCTCATCCCAGGATCTTCATCAAATAGTAGAAATATGGCATGGTAGGTTTTTCACACGTTGCCATTATAAGGATCACAATATTGAGGATTCAATTAGGAAGATTCAGGTCATGAGTAGATGATATGTTTCATTAGTCTCCTCCCATATATCTCAGTCAGGCATCCTTATCTAACACGGACCTCTATCTGTCATTGTGCCTTATCTGTCATAGTGAAACCAATCCCTCATGGATGAGATCTGATCTGGGAGCCTATCGGTGACTGATCAGAATTACAAGTAGACTCAAATAGACATCCACTTCTCCACCATCGAGTCCCAACCAACCCCTCTAGGGCTAAGACAATTTCCGTCCTGAAGACATAGTGGATTTTGATATGGACTATTGAAATGCCTTCAGGGACTTCAGGATTTGAGAGTGTCTTGGCATGTTAGCTTTTTCTTTCGCTATGCTGGTATGATTTGAGATAGTATTCAATAGAAAGAAACTGAGAGTTGACGTGTGGAAATGAATCAATGCTAGGAGGGAAGGAAGGCAGGGTTGATGGTTACAATAAAGAGATAAAAGCTGAGAAGGATCGCTTCAGTTATAAGCTGTGGATTAGGATTTATAGGTTAGCAGAACTAAAGTAACCCCCATTAAAATTAAGACACACATCTAATATCTTATATAACATCTATAATACATATGACTCTAACGTAAGCTCTTTTTAAACTTAGCCTAATCACAACCTGTTGATGAATTCCAATAAAAACACTAATGTGGGTAAACCTGTCATGAGACAGAAGATTGTTACGTTTAGAGGTAAATCTACTGTGTGATCTCAAATACATGTGCTTCCTTCAGGCTAGGTAATCCACACATGGGTTTAGTGTAATAGGAGTTTAATCAATGTGGTGCTAATGGGTAACATTTATACGATTAGCATCAAGTCTGTTACCCTGCTTAAACACATGATTATGTTGTGGTATTATAGATATACTTATTCCATTAAAACTGAAGTTGATCTCTAACTGGTTGTGTAAACAGAGTGATGGTTTCGGGTCAGGGCAAAAACTGAGCTACTATGAGGGCCATGTTTGATTCAACCACCCTTGCAGCACTACCCTTGCTGGGATCCCTTTAAGCCTGCATGCCCACATCATCCAGTTGGTGCAGTTATAATGATAATAATGATGGGGTAATGAGGGAGTTCATGACTTCACTGTCAGACTGTCCCTTTCAGCCTGGCAGAATCTGGTCTCCTTCTTTGTCTGTCTCCAATGGTGGGAGACCCTAAAGAGGAATTGCCATTGCTCACATTGTGTGAAATTGCCATTGATATTCTGATATTACAGCAAAGCACCACTGAGCTCTGAACATTGCCCTTCCTTTAATATTATCGATACCAGTTAGGGAGTCCAGAGGCAATTCAGAGATTCCACTTTTCCTGCTTTTGCAGGGATTCCTGTCTTTTACCCACAATTTCTGTATTAAATTATTTCAATTTCCTGTAAAAGGTTGGCCAAAAATTGTAAGATTTCCTAAATTTAGTCAACCAAGGAGTGGCATATTTGGTGTATGCATAGAAGAGAGGTGTGAATGGGGCTAGATGTGGGTGATGGTGATGGGTGTGTATCAGTGTTGGGTGTGTTTTGGTGATGGCCACTTTGTGCAGGGTATGGATGGCCTCAGGGTACCCATGAGTTATAGCATGGAGCAAAGGGAAGGTGACAAATGGACCTCATTCACCCCCTCTCACACATCCACATGCATACCTGTCACCATCTCTACAATACTATCAGTATGTCTGACGTTCCGTATTTAAATCTAAAAAAAAACTGCATGAAGTCTAGTTTGAATACACCAGCAGTAACCCAGTGAGCACAAATCAACATTCAATTGAACTTGAAACAACATTGTCAAACATTTGTCACTGTTGATTCAAAGTTCTGTTCCCACTTGGAGATTGCAGTGAGGTGTCAGCTAGAATAACTGAGGTTCCAGCTTTAACATGGTTAACATGTATTATTATTTTGAGATTTACATAACCAAATGTAACATAGTTTGTTATCTAATATTCTAGAGTGGTAGGCCTCAGTTGAGAATGCTTAGATAAGGATTGCTTATTGAATTATAGCATCCAGAAAGAAATGGCAAATACTTTCTGGTTTGGGATGTGTTGTTCAGAAACAGTGCTAGTTTACATGTATCAGCCCTATTTTGCTGAACAGCTCCCCACACCCAAACCACATTCCCACACACCCTATCACCATACTAACACAGCTGGGTTTGTGCTTCACCTTTCTTGGTCAGCTCCTACCTTCACATCTCCCTCACACACACACATGGCTTTCATCCCTTATCACTGTACTGAGTCCCAACTGATGTCCACTAAACATATTAAATTCACACCCCACCAACTACACTACCACTTCTCCTATCAGCAGCAAACTTTACTACAACCTTGAGAAATTCCCCCAGGGTTACGACCTCAGTGCCCTTGATGTGAGAGTGAGGGTCAAGGTCACCACCAGCAGCCATGATAGATGGGTGTGTGGTGTGAGAGATTGCTCAGCGGTTATGATTGCTGCGCAAATTCACATTGACCAAAAAGTGCTATGTTGGGACAGTGTAGAAAGTACTTGCGACTCTTTGCCCTGTATTGATTTTTTCCCTGAAGAACCCTTCTGGTGGGCAATTGGAAATTGCCGGGAAAGCGCATAGTCCAATATTATCTTTTAAAAACACCATTTCACCTCGATGACCGAAATGACCTTTCTCTTTTTGCTTTTTTGTTTTCAGGACAGAATGATCTTTTATAGTCACAGGTATGGTTAGATCCATGTAGAAGTAAATACTGTATATGTCAACATAGAATGGACATCTTCAATTTGCATAAGAGCTTTGTTGCTGCTGGACTTTCCTTCAAGGGGATTGTGTTTTAGCTATATGTAAAAAAAGCAATATAGCATCTCTATAGTTAGTCCACTTATATGTAGGGGGAGTTGTATAAAAGTGCTGAACAGACAGGTTCTTAGTATGTTGAATGAGGAGGCTACTTCTCATGATTAAATGAAAAGAAGAAGAATTCTCCTATCAAAAACCCTCATTCTTTAGTGAAAGTTTGAAAGTTTAAAACAAAGAAAATGGCATTTTAATCCCCCAAACCCCATTATCCTTTTTCTTCTAGCAGATGGGTTTTTACTGCCCCAGTCCTTTGATTCCTTGAATAATGGCATTTCTAAATAAAATGTACAAAACAGAGAATGTGCAAAACTCTCTACATAGAAAACATAGAAATGCAATGTAGACTTCAGCTAAGAATTACACCACAGGTTCGATTTTGCTTCAAGTGCAGTAAACTGCCTCTGTTTACTTATATATGGCTACGCCGTGTTATGCTGCCACTCCACATGGAGACCCTTCAAAGTGTCCTTGGACTCATCAGGAGCTTATTCTGTCTCTTTGGTTAATTCGCTACTATTAAACAGTATTATTACCCCTCTGTGTAGAAAAGCCCACTAAATGGTTGTAAGTCTCCAATCACAGGCTTAGTTTATAGTACCTTAATGCCTGTGTTTTATCCAGTGTGGAGATGCCTGTGTTGGGAGATTAGCTGCCTTATGTGGCATTAAATGACAGACCCTCACAGAGGGGTGCTCTTCATGGCTTTAGCTGCCCCTGGGGGGACCTTATAACCCTTTAAGGGCAGCATGATGCCTTAATGCATTATGCCCTTGGTCGTCATGATTCATGAATGCAGACCTGGTGAGTAGCTTACCAGGGCTGCATTCAAGCATCATGCCAATCCTACCGGGTGGAGACACTTCAAAGGGGTCAGCATGATGCAACAATGCAGCTCCGATGAGTTACTTAATCTTTTTGTGGCATACCATCTTTAAAGGGATAAGCATAGATAAGGTGAATGGTGGAGTGGGCAGGCTGTGTCCTCTACTTACATGTCCAGTCCTTGACTGAGCCTGGGTGCAAAGCATGTGACCTGCACAGTGATGTTTAGCAGCTAGTTGTTCCCATAGAATCTTCTATTCATTACTATCCAGCACAGAATTCTCAGTGGATTTTACAATGCCTTACTACATTCAATGTGCTTGGGAATTGGACAATAATCATGACAATAACTTTATCTTCAAAGCCTCAGAGATATGAGTGCTCTACCACTAGGCCAATGCAAAAGGGAAAAAAGTGTCATGCTCATTTTACCCCTTTCCTACAATGAAACACTAGTAGAGGCGAGCAGTGGGTAGAAATGGTGTGTCTCTGCCTGTGACCTTGGTAGCTACCTGTGGCATCTACTCATGTTTCCATGGTAACCACAGTCCCTGGGGGCTCCATATCAGATCACACAGACCTAATAACACCTCTATTAGTGTAAGTGCACTACATGTAGTAGTAGGGTATAACATTGTGGCTATGTAAAGTAGGCACTAGACCTCTGAATGTAGAACTCTGTTACCAATTACTTTAGGTATTGGAGGTTCTCCATGTAGCAATATTTCTGGTTACTGTATGGGCAGCCATATTACTTCTGGGCATGAAATCCCTGGTGTTATTTAGCTTGGTGATTCAGATATACACATACAATGACATGCTATGTTCTGAGAGCCAAACCAAGGTCTCACAAGAATACTGGAGTCAGTATATACACAGTGGTCGCAGGAACAAGATCCCTCCCATTTCATTGCTATACAATATAGGGCTCCTAGGGGTTAGGCCATGGGCGCGGCCATGTCCAACCCCTGGTGCTTCCTTTGATTGCCTCTAGATGGGGCCTAAGTCAGGATAGTGATTGCTTCAGTCTGTGTTGCCCTGAAGACATGTGAATAGCATTGGCCCTCAGTAACTAGGCCTACTCACTGAAGTCCTGGGAACCACTTCAGACAGAAGCAATAGTGGCCTGCCCTGTGATGTCATGACCCCCGGTTAGCTGCTCTACCTAGTGGCCAAGGGCCTGTACTGAAGGTTCTCAACTCAGCACAGGTGGTGCTGCTATCAACGGCCAGGTGCCTTATAGTCCTACTACACATCATGTGTGAGGCTATTGGTACTGAACAAAACATCACTTGTACCCAGTAGACTACATAACAGATGTATGCCATATTCTTGGAACTAAGGGAAGAGAATTCATGGCAGGACTATATCAATTAAGATTAAGATTGAGATATAATTGAATCTATTTATGTTCAGAGCCAGCTCTGTGGAAAGTATAAACATTCTCTGATAATATGTATCATTGTTTTGTTGGCATATATCCCCTATATACCATCTGGCCTTAACTGGTGACTAGATCAATATATATATGATTCTATAAGATTGTAGGTTCTAGGTTCAAGGCTAGCACTACCCATGTGCCCAAGGCTGTATGTCTGATTTGGCAGACATGCTAGCTTTAGCAATTGTCAAATGCTTAGATGCTTTCCCTTGGCTGTCATGACACTGCCTTTGACTGCTAACTAGGATAATACATACAGACAGTTCCCACCTATGTACACCCACCTCACACCTTCCCCTACACCCATCACATTTACCATATCAGCAGCTGGCCTTTGACGTCATCAGCCTTTGACCTTTGACCCAGGACGAGTTACTACCTCAGACGCTGTGAGCTGCTTTTTCATCTTTGAGCTGCACTCCCTGATCTAGAGATCTGGCCTCTCTCATCTCACCTCTGTTCTACCATAACTACTATGTAAATGGACAGGTCTGTGTGTGTCTATCTATGCAAGCTGTTCTGCTATATAATATTATATATAGAGGATAGGGGGAGTCGGATATTAACTGTCCATCTGAAGATGAGACAGAGCCTTGTGGACTTTTTAACAAGCATACAGGATTAGTTATTTTTTGTTTTCTATCCAGAGATTAACAAAGTTCCCAGGCCCAGTACTTTGTGAGGCTGGTACCAGCACACAAGGTGGCGCTGGTACAGACTACAGCTCACATGCCAGCAGTGGTAGCCTGGGGATGAATGCCCATTTCCTAGATGACCCTTTGCTCTACTTCCATTGATCTCTGCTTGTCGATATTCCGATTACTCAGGTTTTACAGTGGCGGAGGGCTTGAGTTTTTCCAAGCCATCTGCCTTTTTTCTGGTTCTCATCTTCCACCATTACCTTAATAGGGTGAGCAGATACCTTGGGCACTGTGTAGATTTACGACATGCTGCAGAGACTCCCATCGGGAATCCACTTCCTTTAGCAATCAATCCAATATAAGGTAATTCCCTTTAATGGGAAAAGGCGATAAGGTTTAAAGTAGGAAAAATAAGAGCAATGATGAAACGGCAGCAGGGATAACATTTAAAATAACGTTCGAGACTGATCTATGTACGCACCTAGCGTTTGTGTCTTTAATGGGCTTGAATATTTAGGAAGTGGACATTGCTTTAAAAAGCCCCTTTTACATGAAATATACAATAGAATTAAATACAATATAAAATGCCAAAGACTGGTAGTTTCTGACTCTTAAAACAGGACTGAACTATTTTAGCTCCCCTAGCTCCCCTTCCCTTCCCTGTATTTCACTATTGAGTATTTAATCAGATAAAAAGTAATTGAATTATTTGAGATTCCCTTTTGACTACTGCATAATAATTTATCCCAATAATGTTCCTTACTCAGTGATAACCCCACATTTGTGAAGAGAGAGGAGGCATGATTATCAGTCACATTACTATTGATACTTCCAGATGACTTCCGCAGTCTTTACATCATAGCTTTTATCACCCAGCCTCTCTAGGAGCCGAAGCAGTAGCACCAGCAGAGATGGGCTGATAATGAAGAGGACTTAAGTAGGGATTCACCCTAAATGACTCACTCTAATCAGATGTAGACATCTTCAATCTAGACTCAGCCCTTTGGGTAGTTTATCATTCAAAGTAATATGAGTGCCTATAATGTAAAGTAGGAAGGAGGTAGTAGTCTGGAAGCCAGAGGGGTTGACCCCAACTTCTGGTATAAAGTTTTTCTCTCTTCTGATTATTGATGTATAGGGTCTAGGTAAGATTATCAGGGTGGGTGTGAAGATGTCATCCTTGAGCAATTTGAGTAATTCAAGATGGCCGCCAGTACACTCCTGAAAGCTAAAAATGTGTCTATCTCAGCTTCTAATCATCTTAGAAACACAAATAAAAATGCAAAAAGTACATTTATGAGGTCAAGGAATACAACCCTGCCATTTTTAAGAAGAAATATGGCAGCCATTTTTAATTTTTAATGAGATTATCCATGAAATATGCCTCGTTTTGACAGAAAAATGGAAAAATGGCCATCACTGTATTGTCAAAGTGTATAATTTGGAGAATAGTAACTCCATCAGCATTGCTTAATGGGTTTCCTGGTGGACTCTCATATGGGACTCACCATAGCTTTGTCCTGGGCTATGTGGTGGGTCCCATATAGGCCTGCCCAGATTTGAAGTTTCTATGTTGATTGCAATAAGGACCAGCTTAGAGTATCATAGCCCTCGTAATAACTTACCTTTGTTGATGTTTGCATGTCCACTAGTGCAAACAGTATTTTCTAGTGTCTTTACCTTAGTGACCTTTATAGAACCCTGAACATAATGATAATAATTATATTAAAGATAGTTATTTCTATGTAAAAAGCAGAGAAACCCATGTAGTCTGAATTATTCCTACCCACTATTTATGATTTCCTGCAGATGGGAATTGTATGTGGTAGTAGTATAGTATGTATCGGAACGGGACTATAGTTAAGTACTGTTTATTACTCAATCGACATGCAGCCAATCAGAGGCCTCCATTTGACCGGAAGTGACGTCACATGCCCATATAAGGGCATACCGGAAGTGACGTCACGTGACCTTGACCTAGTTAGAGGTCAAGGTCATGACTCAGCCAATCAGAGGCTTCCATTTGCCCGGAAGTGATGTCACACGCCCATATAAGGGCATACCGGAAGTGACGTCATGTGACGTCACACGCCCATATAAGGGCATACCGGAAGTGACGTCATGTGACCTTCACATGTACATATAAGGGCATACCGGAAGTGACGTCAAGCGACCTTGACTTAGTTAGAGGCTTCTGATTGGCTGGTACACCGGAAGTGACCCATTTATGCAAATGAGGGGCCTACTTCTGGTCAAATGGAGACCTCTGATTGGTTGGGTCATGAAGAAATGTGTCTCTTAATTTAATTTTGTTTAGGAAGTGATCGATTTTAGGATCACGCGACCGGAAGTGACCTGATGAGTCACGTGACTAGAAGTGACGACGACACATACCTTAATTAGACGATTCAGCAGCGACCGGAGGAAGTGTCACTTTAAGAGGACACGCTAGTTAATTGTTATAATTGTTTTACTTACTAATAAAAGAAGACGTATGAAAATAAACACAACAATAATTTTATTTTATTTTTTTATTTTCTTTTTTTCAATTCTAATAACACTCTATTTTTGAAAAGATGCGCTCAATCAATCAATAACACACTTTTTTCATATTTTAAAGGACTCGTTGTCACACCGTTAGAATGCACGCGACGCTTATAATACAAGTAGCGCACGTCATCTTTCTCTATGGTGTAAGTGGCCATTTTTGGTTCGTACCACTTTTGAAATTTATATTTACCGCAAGGAGAGTTTTTCGTTTTCGAAAACATTTAAGAAGACGACTACTTCTGTACACTTTTTTTTAAGATTTTCTTTCACCGGTTCCGCTGATTTGATCGTAGCAAATGTAAGTCTTAGGGTTGACACTTGGGATCCCGTCACCTTCTCACGCTGCTTTTTCTTTTCTTTCTGAAGTATGTCTCTCTCAGGCGAGGTTTGACTACACACAGGCAAACATCAGAGGCACCCAATAGCGCTAATTCTACCTTCAGACAAAGGTCAGGCACGGCTGGCCTATAATAGACGGGTCAAGGGCTATTCTAGTGAGGGTCAGGCTACGCAGGACATTCAATAAAAAGCTGGAGTTTGGCAAACTTGCTTTTGAAAGTCTGACCATGCGGGATCCTCATGCCATAGTCTGGCAATGCTGAACTCTTGGGAGAGTATGCCGGACTCTTGCTGGCCAGACTTTCAAGCAAATTTGCCAAAGTCCAGCTTGTTATTGAATTTCCGGCGTAGCCTGACCCTCAGTAGAATAGTCCTTGACTCATCTATTATAGGTCAGCAGCGCCTGACCCTTGTATGAGAGTAGTATTGGCGACATTGGCCGACTCTGATATTTACCCGTGTGTACGGCGGGAGGAGGGGGTTCACAGCCACTGCTTGCGCTTATAGAGCGCTACTAGCGGAGGTCTGGATGAGGAGACTACGGTGTTTGTCTTTTGCTTGTGCAGCTGCTGCTGCTGCTGCTGCTGACGATGTCACGGATGCCGCTGACAGATACTGCTGCTTGTGCTGCACGAGACTGAGTAGCCGCTATTACTAATGCTACTAATACTAGTATGAGAAAATACATTTAGTCAATTGATTAAATCAAGGAGGTTTTCTGACTTCAGTGGATCGTTTAGCCATCGGCCACGGGCAAAACTTGAAACCATTTTATACATGGGACAATTGGCAGACTCGAAACGTGTTGGTACCATAGGGTCGATCATGTTCATCATCAGTTCAGGCAAAGGAAGTGTGTCGACAGCACGCGAAAACTTCATGTCTGAATGTTTCAACACAAGACTTTTTATCACACTCACACAGCTGCTTTGAAGAGTGAATCCTTGACCAAACTTGTGCTTTTCCAACACAGCTTTGGCCTCTTTCTGTGCAGTAAGGGATCTCTCTTTCGGGTTCATCTCAGTGCTGTCTAGCATGTCCTCAAAGTCTTTAACATAATGTTCCAACGGACTACAAATGATGGACTCCAGATCATCGTCCGCATATGTCGTCTCCTCGCACCATATTGTGTCTTCGCCTGTTTCGAATTCCGTCATTTTCTTGACAATCTCCTCCTGAGTGCCTTGCATATATCGAAGCTCCTTCAAGGAGTTGATAACTTGTATGGCGAAGACTGACAAACTTGAAGGAATTTCACCACAGTCAGGCCAAGTATACGGAGCTAAGAAAAATAGCTCCAACAAAATCTTCTCCCTCTGTCCAAATGAAACTACTGTTCCGATGAAGTTGAAGCATGCTTCTATCCATTGCTCCTTGGTGACGTCCTTCCAATGTTTCTTTACCTCACAGGCATCATAGGGCACCGTTTCTCTTCTTGCTTCAACTGGGAGTTGTTTTTTCTTTCTTGGACTCATTTCGAGAGGGTTTCGATGCTCTGTAGCGTCAACACTTTCATAAACAAAGAAAATAGCAGAACTAACCATCGTAACGTGCTGAGCGAGCGTAGAGTGGACGATGCTACGAAGATGAAGGGCGGGTGGAGAAAGTGTGACTGGTGACAGGGGTGTTTCACTCCTTATGTACCCTGTCCTAGATAAGCCTCTTAAACGGCTGAAAAGCCTCTCTAAGTACAGAGCTTCTACCGCAGGTGGGTTTAGACTTAAGCAGCTTAGTTCACACACGTGTCTGTTAGAAAAAGCTACTTGCACACGCGCTTTCTTTTTTTTTTTCACTAGTATTCACCTTCTGCCGACTTATAAGACACCTATACACTCTTTCTCGTGAAATCTATGGAAGATGATGGAAGGACCACTGACTACATTTTCTTTGATCAGAGCGTGGAGGACGGCGTCGAACGGAGGGAACGTTGTGAACACAGCTTATAGGTTTTTTGGAAGAGGTCTTGTAAAGTCAAACTGGCGAGAGAGATGGCGTCTTTCAACATGACAATGACAATGCTGCTATGTTGGAAAAAAATAGCGTGATTTTTTCAAAAAGCTTCTATGAAAGATTTGACGTCTTCGTTGTTGTAGTGGATCGAGTAATCTGTCATAGTTTGCTTCTTCTTGTCATACTAAACTTTCTGACATGTGACGTAGTCGGATTTCGGCCATTTTGACGCCCGTCAGGTCGCTGTCAAAAAGTCGATCTCGGTGGCAGGGGTTTTTTGTTTACTAGTTTCTTGGTATACGTCATCCATTCGTAAGTAAAGCAACCTTTCTCTTCGTTTGTAGTGAAAGCTCGCAAATAATTCGCGTAGCTGTAACCAAGTGCTAAAAAAGTTGACTACTACGTCAACTATTGATTGCTTCTCTTTATGACGCTGAATTGTTGGTTTCTTCGGTCTCCGGAGGCAAATAACGAGTGAAGGCGTATTTTTTGATCAGGTTCAAGTCGTAACTCTCCGAGTTGAAGCGTACGACTGGAGCTTGACGGATGTATCTCAGAAGCCGCTTCTTCAGTTGAACTAACGGTTGTCTGGTGTGAGCTGCAGCGAAGCCGCCTGGAGAAGGGGTGAATGTCGCTTCCTCTAGCAGGAGAGCTTCACCTATCGCTACATGTAACTTCGCTAAGGTTGGTCGGTAAACTTCTAGCACAGCTTTCTCGATGACTTTGACGTTCTCGTTTATGTGATTTTTAAACTCGGTCTAACAAGGGGTCGGAATCTGCGTCGGATTCTCTGACGTACGCTGCCCCTCCTACCCCGGAAAGTCGTATGCGACGCTAGCCGACATCGCTGCATAGAGGGCAAAACTTAGGTATCGTTCTTAATTTTTCTACGGGTCACTCGTGATTGTACGGTCTTTTAAAAATTTTGAAACACTTTTCGCAAACGTCCTGCGGCATGTTTTTCTTTTTTTTGTTTTTTTCACTTATTTACCAAATATTAAAAAAATAAACGTTGTTTATCACTTCGAATACTAGACGCCTCTTACCACACGATGCTATTAGCATAGTGAAAGACGTCTGTAGTGTAGGATCGATTTCAACAGATGTCCATCTTACTGCAGGGATCAGACGAGAGTCGTCAACACTGGAGTGTCACAGCTCACTTTTATTTCTTTGGGTACAGCTGCATACAACCCTTGAACATACATTGCGACGTCGCCGCGTCCCATGTAGTCTTCCAACACTTTCATCAGAGCCATAGGCTCAGACGTCTCGTTGTACTTCCAAGCTTTCAGCACTTCATACACAGGGTTCTTCACAGTCCTGTCAGAAGGCACAGGTTGAGAGATGGAAGTTACTTCATGAGAAGTCAACCCTAAGTAGATCCCTATGGTCTTCCAGTCTCTAGGGCAGAGCTCAGCTAAAAGAGAGAAATATTTCTGCACTTTCCACTCCATGTCTCCACTCTCTAAGCCATCCCACATGTCATGCTTGTCCATGTACTCACGTGAGAATTTGATGAGGTCCATACGGTAAGATTCTTCCAAGGCGGTGGCTAGGTCCTTCCACCTACTAGTACAACTTTTCTGGTACCAAGTAGTGAACATTTCTCTAGCTTGAGTTATGACACTTGTCTCACAACTGAGATATCCCATATCCTTCAAGTTCACTTCAAGGAATGAACCTAACCGTATGTAATCTGATGTCGGCAACTTACCGCTTATTTTCAGTAGCATAGCGTCTGACAAGTATCCTAACGGCTCTGCTTTGAAGTATGATGATACAGGTACCGCTGCAGCAGAACCAATAACAGGAGCAGCGTCTGCGCTGGTATCAGACGACTCGTTGTCGGAACAGGGCAACCACATGACTTCGTAAGGTATTGGTGAGGGCAGGCGACACGGACCGGACGCACTACCAGTGGAAATGAGGTCGAAAAACGGACTGTGCGCCCGTGACCCTTCGGGTTCCTCGTACGCCTCGTCGTCAGCGTCGTTCTCTGTTTCACCCTGTTGCTTTAGGACATGTATGTCTACTACGCGCTGCTGAGGCTGAGTGTCCGAATAGCTGTAAGTCTCAGCGCGAGCAGCGTTGATGGCGTCGGTTGATGAAGCGGTGGAGAAGTTCTGTGCAACGTACTGCGTGTCAGTACTAGTAGCGGTAGTCGCAGCAAGAGGTGTAGCAGCAGCAGCAGTAGTAGCAGCAGCAGCAGCAGCAGCAGCAGCAGCAGTAGCAGCAGGAGCAAGCGCAGCGCTAGCAAGTGCAGCAGTAGCAGGCGCAGCAGTAGCAGGCACAGCAGCAGCAGGCACAGCCGCCTCAGCAAGCGCAGCAGTAACAGGCGTGGCAGCAGCAGCAGCAGCAGCAGCAGCAGGCACAGCAGTAACAGGCGCGGCAGCAGCAACAGCAGCAGCAGCAGCAGTAGCAGCAGCACTAGCAGCACGAGGATCACTAGCAGCCGCAGCAAGCGCAGCAGTAGCGGCAGCAGTGTGCTCAGCAGCAACAACCGTCGCGAGTGTAACAACGTCGCTACTACTGCTGTGTGCGCTCGCTACAGCGGGAGGGTGATAAGCCCAAGCGGTTGCGGCGGTAGTCTCAATTTCAGTAGCAAGAGGAGACGCTGACAGTAAACGATCACCGTTCTGCGTATTCTTCTTGTTCTTGAACTCGATTAGATCCTTGGACGACAGTAGTTGTTGTGTTTTGCTCATGGTGGTGCTTGTAGAGAGCAGCAAAAGACTGAGTGATTGAACGGGTGTTTCCAGGCCTCTTATATACTCCTTCTCGCTTCTAGAGCTAAGCTACTTACAGTTCTCTTCAGCTGCCCGCCGGCTGACCGGTGACCATTCACAAAGAGAAACAAAAAGTCATAAGGCATGACGTTTTCAGCTGGACCCCTTTCCCCCTCCCCTTTGAGAGATCGACTGACACGAGCTAAGCTACTTACTACCTTGTTCAGCAATTCAACGTGAGTTAGCTGTATAAAGGATTAAGCAGTTGCTGCCGCCAGCTGACCGGCGGACATTCCCAAAGAGAAACAAAAGACATAAGTCATGACGTTTTCAGCTGGATCTCTTTCCCCCCTCCCTCTTTTTTTTGAGAGATGGACTGCCATGAGCGGGCGGTGTACCGACTGTACTAATTCAACGCGCATTAGCTGTATAAAGGATTAAGCAGTCATGAGCTTAGAGTGTGTATACAAAAAACTACAGGAGGCGTGTAGTGTGAAGCAGGACCCCCTAAGACGGGAGTGTCTGTCTGTGAGTAGAGTCGTGTGCATGTGGTGAGCGACTTAAGTGTAAAACAAAAAAAATCACCGCCTCCTGCCGTGGTGAGTAGACTGGCCGGCGGCGGCCGGCTAGTTCAATAGGGGTGACAGCTGACTAAGGCTGTGCATGAAAATCCGATTTTCACCTGACCTCTGACGTTTGTTACAATGAATGCCAAAGGGGGAGAGAGTTGTCCTCAGGTAGGGGGTAGGAGGTAAGGCTAATGGCTAAGGAAAAAAAACACCATTTTCAGCTGGCCACCACAGACGGCGATGACATACCCCTCGGCATCTAAGCTCTTAAGAAGCTCTCACGGAGCGGAGCGGCTGCTGGACAGCTGGGGTGAGTAGACAAGTCGGCGGCGGCTAGCTAGTTCAATAGGAGTGACAGCTGACTAAGGCTGTGCATGAAAATCAGATTTTCACCTGACCTCTGACGTTTGTTACAATGAATGCTAAAGGGGGAGAGAGTCGTCCTCAGGTAGGGGGTAGGAGGTAAGGCTAATGGATAAAGAAAAAACACCATTTTCAGCTGGCCACCAAAGATGATGATGACACGCTCCTCGTCATCTAAGCTCTTAAGAAGCTCTTACGGAGCGGAGCGGCTGCTGGACAGCTGGGGTGCTGTTGGAAATAGGATTAAACTCCCTCTGTATAAAAGCTCTGATTTCTGTTGGAAAAAAAACCATAGCACCTTTGACCACAGTAACGTCTACTACCACCACCACCAGCACCACCGTCGCTGCCACCGCCGCCGCCGCCGCCAGTCACAGCTGATCACCTCATTAAAAAGCATGTGACGTCGTCGCTTCTAGTCACTTGCTTCATCAAGTCACTTCCAGGCACGTGATCTTAAAGACCCTCACTTCTTAAACAAAAAAACGAAGAGACACACTTCTTCCTCTCGAGAGGAAGAATGACGTATATAAGGAGGCTGACACGTGTATAGGTGCCTTATTAGTCGGCAAGGGGTAAATACTAGTGAAAAAGGAAGACAGGTGTGCAGGTAGCTTTCTAACAGACACGTGTGTGCACTAAGCTGCTTAAGTCTAAACCCTCCTGCAGTAGTCAAGTAGCATGTGAAAACTTACTTAACAGATCACTTAATTGAGTAGAGACTCTGTACTGAGAGAGTCTTTTCAGCTGTTTAAGAGGATTATCTAGGACAGGGTACATAAGGAGTGAAACGCTGCTCTCACTCATCGTAGCATTGTCCACTCCACGCTCGCTCAGCATGTTATGAGGGTTATTTCTACCTTTACAGCTTCTTTTCTTATCGAAGTGTCGACGCTACAGAGCATCGAAACTCTCCAAATGAGTCCAAGAAAGAAAAAGCAACTCCCACTAGAAGCAAGAAGAGAAACAGTGCCCTATGATGCATGTGAGGTAAAGAAACATTGGAAGGACGTCACCAAGGAGCAATGGATAGAAGCATGCTTCAACTTCATCGGAACGGAAGTAGTTTCATTTGGACAGAGGGAGAAAATTTTGTTGGAGCTATTTTTCTTAGCTCCGTATAGTTGGTGTGACTGTAGTGGTGAAATTCCTTCAGGTTTTTCAGCGTTCGGCATACAAGTTATCTGGTCTTTGAAGAAGCTTCGATATATGCAACGCACTCACGAGGAGATTGTTCAGAAAATGACGGAATTCGAAACAAAAGAAGTATGGTGCGAGGAGACGACATATGCGGACGATGATCTGGAGTACATCATTTGTAGCCCGTTGGAACATTATGTTAAAGACTTTGAGGACATGCTAGCCAGCACTGCGATGACCCCGAAAGAGAGATCCCTTACTGCACAGAAGGAGGCCAAAGCTGTGTTGGAAAAGCTCAAGTTTGGTCAAGGATTCACTCTTCAAAGCAGCTGTGTGAGTGTGATAAAAAGTGTTGTGTTGAAACATCCGGACATGAAGTTTTCGCGGGCTGTCGACACACTTCCTTTGCCTGAACTGATGATGAACATGATCGACCCCGTCGTACCAACATGTTTCGACTCTGCCAATTGTCCCATGTATAAAATGGTTTCAAGTTTTGCCTGTGGCCGATGGCTAAACGATCCACTGAAGTCAGAAAACATCCTTGATTTAGTCGACTGACTAAATGTATTTTCTCATACTAGTATTAGTGGCATTAGTAATAGCGGCTACTCGGTCTCGTGCAGCACAAGCAGCAGCATCTGTCAGCAGCAGCTGCTGCAGCAGCAGCACGATCAGCACAAGCAGCAGCTGCTGCAGCAGCTGCACAAGCAGCACAAGCAGCAGCATCTGTCAGCAGCATCCGTGACATCGTCAGCAGCAGCAGCAGCAGCAGCAGCAGCAGCTGCACGAGTAGCACAAGCAGCAGCATCTGTCAACAGCATCCGTGACATCGTCAGCAACTGCAGCAGCTGCACGAGCAGTACAAGCAGCAGCAGCTGTCAGCAGCTGCAGCAGCTGCACGAGCAGCACAAGCAGCAGCACCGACAGCAGCAGCAACAGCAAATCAGCAGCAGCAACAGCAGCAGCAGCAGCAGCAGCAGCAGCAGCGGCAATGTGGACCGCTAAATTCGAGATGGTGACATATCTGTTTCTTAGAATCGACATTCGACATGAGGTCTAGTGACATTTGACATGAAGCTTGAAAAACATAGTGACAGGTGACATGAGCAATTCTTAAAATCGACATGAGATATGAGCATAATTAAGCGACATCGACATGCGCCATGACTATTTTTTATTTTTTTTGAAGACAACCGCCATAGCTTTCTTATCCAGACCTCCACTAGTAGCGCTCTATAAGCGCAAGCTTTGCCTTAAGAGAGCTGTGGCTGTGAACCCTCTCCTCTCTCCGTACACACAGGTAAATATCAGAGTCAGCCAATGTCGCCAATACTACTCTCATACAAAGGTCAGGCGCTGCTAGACTATAATAGATGGGTCAGGCTAGGCCGGACATTCAATAACAGGCTGGACTTTAGCAAATTTGCTTGAAAGTCTAGCCAACAAGAGATGCACATCATCATAAACGCGATCATGATACCTTTCATAGTAAGTAGACTCGCCTCTCTGCCCTCTCTTTTAGAGAGGGCAGAGAAGCGAGTCTCACTCTTAAAAAACCCTGCCCCTCCCCCCCCCTCCCCCCCCTCCCCCCCCATGCATCTTAAAGAGTGCCCCCCAGAGTGCCCCTCTCCCCCTAGAAAAAAAGAGCCACATTTTTAAATTATTTTTTAGCAAGCTTTTTTCAGCTTGCTTTTTTTTTCTTTTTTTAAATTTATTTATCCATCAAAATCTCAAGTGACTTATTTTGAAAGCCAACCTAGTAGTCACGTGACCCCCTTAAGTAGGTCACTTCCCGTCACGTGACCTATTTGAATTTCCCGCCAACATGGTGGTCACGTGACCCTCTTAAGTAGGTCACTTCCGGTCACGTGACCTATTTGAATTTCCCGCCCAAAGGTCACGTGACCGGAAGTAGGTCACTTCCGGTCACGTGACCTATTTGAATTTCCCGCCAAAAGGGAGGCCTCTCATTGGCTGCTTTTGAATTTCCCGCCAAAAGGGAGGCCTCTGATTGGCTGCAGGTCGATTGAGTAATAAACAGTACTTAACTATAGTCCCGTTCCGATACATACAATACTACTTGTGGTATATGAATAGAGAGTTACAGTGGCCCACTGCTAAAGTCTGAAGTACTTGCCAGAAGATGGCACTTAGCTGACCAAGGGGTCTATCCATTGAAGTACACTGAGTTGTGATTTTGACACCTCCAACTTAGGCATTGCAGGCAGTTTGTGGTGGGATTGGGTAACCAGATCAAAAGAGAAGCATATGCAAAGACTTTTTAGCCAGTTTAATAATGTGTGTGTTGTATTATTTGTTGTTTTGCTGTTTTGTCTAACCTGCTATAAGTGTTCCCGGTTAACTGTGTTCCAGTTTAAATCTTATTTCAAAATGGGACTTCCACGAATGAGCATTCTATCCCCATATTCATGAAGGCAAATGATGATGGCACATTCAACATTGGCAGATCCAGGGGTGCCCCGAAAAGAAAAGGACAAAGAAGAGAAAAGGTTTGGAGCAAATTCTCCCTGGGTGGGGGCCCATCACATTTTTGTCAGTTGTCAGCATCACCCTAGCCTATGGTCCTGGCAGTGTATGGACCCCT
Source organism: Harmothoe impar (assembly GCA_947462335.1). Lineage (NCBI taxonomy): Eukaryota > Metazoa > Annelida > Polychaeta > Phyllodocida > Polynoidae > Harmothoe > Harmothoe impar. The sequence continues at coordinate 15,102,417 of OX381706.1, forward strand.
ACTACTTCAGTGTCCTAGTGTCCCCCACCTTCCTTCCTGCCCTCTCCCAGCACCCCAACCCCTCCTTTTAGCAATTTCACCACTCCACCTAACGATTCCACCCCTCCTATCAGGGTTCCCATCGCTCCTTCTAGGTCCCCATCCCTCCTCCTGGGGCTTTAACGCGTCCTCTCTGGGCTTCCAACCTTCAACCTCTGTGGTCTAATTACCTCCATTCACACCCTCAGACAAGTGAGCGTCACTCTCACCTGAAAGCCAGGCAGTGCTAGACTTTCAGGTGAGAGTGCTTTTGGGGACAGTGACGCTCACTTGTCTGAGGGTGCAGGGTCTCCAATCCCCCGACCCAGAGCCCCCATCCCTTCTTCACATGTCAATCTCATGGTTATGATGAGGAGAGTTTGGGAAGGGCTGACATGCAGAGGCCCGGGAGAGGGAGGCGTGAATAAGTTTAAGGGGGGGGGTCGAGGTCCTTCTACCATACACATTACATATCTGCTCCTCTCCCACAAGCCCTCATCTCTTGTCCTGTGTCCACCCCTTCCAGGCATTGCCCTCTCCATGACTGTTTCCTTCCTTTTCTGGTGCTTTACGTCTTCCTGCATCCTGCTCTTACTCCCCTGTTCTACCCTGCAGAAATTAGGGAGAGGGACATTTAGAGGGGAAATCAATGGAATAGGGGGTCAGGAAAAGGGGAGGCAGGTAGGTAGGGGAATGGGAAAGCAGAGGAAGAGGGAAGCATTCGTAGAAGAAGGGCAGCATGAAAGAAAAGGACACGGAAGCAATAGAATGCAAGGCAAGAAAGGGGCATGGGAAGGGGCTTAGGGGGGCAGTGTGATGGAAGTTGGGTGGGGGGGGGTGATGTCCCAGGGACTAGATATCAAGAATCATACATCTCCAGCACTACAATCCAGAGTGTGGGTATGATTGAGTATGGGAGAGGAAGGGTGGGAAATGGGCTGGACATAATTCTCCCCTCTCCTGCCTTTATCCCCTACCATCTGAATTTCCTTACCCTCCCATATCCAAAACATCGCCTTCCCTCGTCTACCACATCCATTGCCCTCCCATATCATCCGCTTTCCTCGTATAATCCCCTCCCCTACCATGACCCCTTGCTTCGCCTTGCCATATCATATCTTCTCCCATCCCCTCCACATCTCTCTCCCTTTCCTCCCCGACCATGATCCCCTGCCCTACATTGTCCCCCTCCTCTTCCATCCCATATGCACTCCCCTCCCAATCCTGCCATGTTCTCTTCTCACTTCCTCACCATGTCCTGTCCTATCTCTCTGCCCTCTCCTCCCCACCAAGTCTTGCCCCACACCTTTGTCCTCTCCTCCCCACCATGCTCCTTCCTTCTAAATGTCCCTCCATCTTTCTAACTGTGGCTGCCCCCATCTATATTTACATCGTCCTTTTCTTATGGTACTAGGTATTGGCAAATGTATAGAATACAATGCAAAATGTTACTTCTATATTTCTTCTGCAAATGATTATCAAAACCTTTTTTCCCTAAAAAAAAAGGTATTTCTCAAACCAAATGATAGCGGCTAGGTACAGCCTTAAGTCTTATATTTCATCCCAAAATGAGTGAGAAGGCACCACCATTTCAAGTCTAGAATATCAGCATGTCCCATACCGCCTAGTATAACTGCTGCCCTTCATTTGAGGTGGTAGAGGGTAACAGACATAACATCTAGGTTGGCCAGGTTTGAGTATATGTCATGGCCATTATTGGACATTCATAGGACTTCCCTATATGTACAGTTCTACCCTTATTACTTTGATAATCTAGAATATCTTTTGGGGTTGTTATTCTCCAAAGTAAATAATGATAAATCACAAAATGACTGTATTGTAGACACTGCAGTAACATCTACTTTAGGATAATCCGATAGGGAAGACTGGGGTACCATTACAAATTAGGGCCCTTTTTGCTAATTGTGTCACATATAATAATGTTATTGTCATTAACTATTTCTTTTTAAGCTATCATGAGTGCATGAATACATCCTTGCCCTAAAAAGTGTTTTAAATGCAAGATGGTGACAGTATAGTGTTATTATGGTCATTTTTCCGCCAAAACGAGGCATATTTCATGGATAATCTCATTAAAAATTCTGAATGGCTGCCACATTTCTTCTTGTGAATGGCGGGGTTGTATTCCTTGACCTCATAAATGTACTTTTTGCATTTTTTGTTTTGTTTCTAAGTTGATTAGAAGCTGAGATAGACACAATTTTAGTTTTCGAGAGTGTACTGGCGGCCATCTTGAATAACTCAAATTGCCCAAGGATGAGAGCTCCACATCCACCCTGATAATCTTACCTAGACCCTATACATCAATAATCAGAAGAGAAAAAAACTTTATACTAGAAGTTGAGGTTGGGCTACAAAGGGGGCTTCTACTTCTAGACTATAGGCTATGAATTATCAATGCCTTTGTCCTTATACTTAGTCTTTTGTTTTTATACCCTTCTCATAGGATCAATAGAAATCATAACTCTTATTCTCATTGTCTGTAGTATGCAAGGTCTCATTTCACTATGAAAAGGCTTCTTCATTCCAGTGTTATTAAAACTATGTTTTTGTGTTTTTCTGGTTTGTGATTGCTTGAAGCTTCTTGAAGATTATAATCTGTTAAAAGTGTATAGCTATAAAACATGATAGAACAAAGTCTTGTGTTAAGTGGAGAGGTCTCCTGGGAGTTTATCTTATCTGATGTTGATGCTATATAGTTGATGTAATGTTACTTATGTAGGGAAATTGCACAGTACGATGTGGGCACCCTCAGAACAAAATATATCACAGATACAAAGTGCTATTTTTGTATATTCACCTTTCTCTATTGTATCAAGCTCTATTGTCATAGCTCGCTTGATACCTACACTCCATTAGATGTGTTAGCTCATACAGCAGGCCATGGGACAACATGCAATTCAATTAAAGTGGATATCTCCGATTTTTTTCAAATTCTAAATACAATGTATTCCAAGCTCTCTTACAGTACAATATCTAGAGGATGGTGGATTATAAAATATCATCTATGGGCTATGAGAGCTGAGAAAGGGGATTCCGTTGGGGTCAACCATGGTCTTCATAGTGGATTTGCAATGGCAAAATAAATGTGTAGGCCTAACCTATGTGTATTTGTATATAGTACCCATGTGTACTTGTTCTCAAGGCAGCTAAACACCCTAACTATGTGTCTCCCTCACTGACTTTTTATGTATGAGCACTGACGAAAGAAATTGTCGTTTGTATGGCTGATGATGAGGCAGGTTGACAGTAGCCTTATGCTGGCACAGTGGGAACTAACAAAGGCTGTCAGACAGGGGAATCAAGGTACAGGGCTGTAGAAGAAGTATGGCTGCCTTCATAGGACACATTTTAATAATTCAACAGATGCCTCTGAGACATGGCATTATGGAAAGTAGGGCTAATCTGAGCATTGTTCTCTTATGTCATGTATTCATATATGACATCAAATGTGGCAGCCTCCTTGATAAGCAGAACCCCTGGTAACTGTTATGGCACTTACGGGCGGTTTAGGAGGGCAATGGCCTGAGATAACATTTGAATATGGTGGTATATGTACAGGCGTCTTATATTTCATTCATTATATATATATGCATACATTCAGTATGCACCAGATCACCCATTTATGGCTGTTTAGTAGATAAAGTAAAGGGTTGGTGGCGCAAAAGGTCTTCTTTATTTGTATGTTTGATGTTTAGTTCTATATCCTGTATCCATTATGACGTAAAGGACCAGAGAGGGGCAAAGGTTGAAAATGTGGAGGTAGCATACTGCTGTATATGTTAATGAGCTTGTACTATTTAGCTGTGTTAATAGATCACAGTGTTAACCTTCTAAGGGTAAAGCAAAGTATGCAAATGAAGCATGTATAAACATTATCTAGAAAAGAAATACATGTATGATGGGGTTATTAGTATGAAGATCCTTTGCTATGCCTGATCACTTTAGCTTGATTTTCAGAATTATTTTTATTTTTATTTTTCCTAACCATGTAAACAATTGCCACTCCTGCCCCCTGTCCTCACCTTTGCCCCAATCCATCACCCGGTCTGCACGTGTCTATTGTCACAGAGAAAAACACAGAGTTAACAGGTCAGCTGAAAACGTGCTGCCCCCTTGTGGCAGGAAACAGAAGATGGATGGGGTAAGGACTCGGGTCTTTGTTTCTACATTCACAATAGTCTAGCACAAAAGGTCCACCATGCGCTGATGCGGTGCTTCTTGCATATAAAATCCAGATATTCTCTTGGCCATTTTGTGGGAGTGTAGCTGTCATGCTATTGTATTTTTCACATGGTATACTGCTGTTCCTATTTTTTACTTTAGACATTGTATTGCAATGCCACGTGAAAAGAAAAACAGTATTTCACAGCTCAAGACATTATCAGATATGACTCTGTTTTGCCTCATGAAAGATACCCCAAGCCAGTTTTGACTGTGTCTCGCGAGTCTTTGTATGTAGATTACTAGAGGCTCAATAATCCACATCAGAATCCTGCAGTATACCATCAGGGCCCTAACCTAGTGGTGTGTAGGTATGACCCTGCACCTCTGCCTTGGTATTCAGTGGGCAAGGCAGTATTTACTGTACTTTTGTAAAGTGCTCTGTCCCACTCTAAAGTACCCTGTACCCTGTCAGCTTTACTGAGCCACCTTTCACACCTGAAGTGTGGGTGATGAAGACAGATGGTGTAGGGTTAGACTGAGGTGGTATGGCTCAGTCTCTGAGGTTAGCTCCATGTCTGTCTGTTTGTCTGGTCCTGCCTACTGTGATACTAGCCCAGGCACGTAGGACCAGGTAAATAAAAGAACACTTGATGTCCTTCAAAAAGATATGGGGATATGCCCCGATAACAGTTTTCTCTCTCAAACCATAGATTTGTTCACTTATCTCATAGATGCGACCATCCATAGATACGTCAGTGCTGTATCAGGCGAGCAGCAGAGATATATCTGTGAGGCAGACTACCTCTATAGACCAATGCAGCAAGAAAGGGTGACTTTTCAGAAAAGTTGTTGATAAAGCTTTTAAACATTTTTTAAGTTTGACCAACAAATGTGTGCATATAACCTCGAAATACTGCACTCTTCCGTGCAATATTTGAAAGATAATTGTCCTGTAAATCTCCTGATATGAGATGCTTGCAAACATAGCCATTACAGACAATGTTATGAGGATTCTGCTAAAACCAATATAAACACAACTTTATTATGACATAGTCACCCTTTCTTGATGTATGGGTCTATAGTTGTGGATGGCTTCCCTGCTAACTTGAGACAGTCCTGTAAGGTACTTAATGTGTGCTGGAATCAATCAATCAACCCTATGTCTGTAGACACAACACATAGCACACATATTTCACACATTTCCCAGGTAACTTACAAGGCTGATCTTATACCAGAATTCATTACATCGTTTAACCACATTACAACTGTATCCTCACCAGACTTTTGAAAATGGCACATTTTGAGACCCTTGGCCTTTACTCTACCCACCCATTACCTTCTCACTATGCCTGTAAGAAGTATATATGGTCAGTAGTAGAGCAAAATGAGATTTGCACCAGGTGCCCTTTCATTAAAAGCAAACAATCAAATCTACTTTACTTGATATTACCTTATCTTTGAGCCCTATTGTCGGTGTATGGCCCCCCTCCACACCCGCACCCTGGTGCACCACATTCACAGGCAGGGTTTTTGTCTCCCTGTGCCGCTATAAGGGAGTGATCATCTTTTAACAACAGGGGGGGGGGTTCGCGCAGAGCAGGTGAAATTTTTGACAATTCCCCCGGTTGAGGGGTTATAATTTATTGACCCCCCACCACCCTCAGCGCACGCAGTCCCTTTGAAGCATAGTAATATGCAGGTTTTTTCGCTCTGTCAAGGGATCTAAATCCCCCCCCCCTCCGTTGTCAAAAAAGGATCACTCCCTAAGTAGTATACAGTTAGTAGTGTAACACAAAGGGGCTTTGTTCCAGGCCTCCCTGTGTGTGCATGGAGTTAGGTGACTGTTGGGGGCAGTTTCACATAGAGTACAGGCCTGGCGTATTTCAGCTGCCCTTGGAACCTCACAAAGTATACAGCCTGGGGTCTGTGTGTGAGCTGTGCCTTTCACATCTAGGGGTGTTTCAGGTTACAGCTGGGTATAGCTCTATAGACCAATGCAGCAAGAGAGGGTGACTTTTCAGAAAAGTTGTTAATAAAGTTTTTGAACATTTCTGATGCATGACCAATAAATACGTAAATATAAACTAAAAATCCTGCATTCTAGTATATGCTATTTGAAAGATAATGCTCCTGTTAATCTCCTGTTATGAGATGTTTGTACACATTATATGACATAGCCATTACAGGCAATGTTATCAGGATTCTGCTAAAACCAATATAAACACAACTTTATGATGCATTGGTCTATAGTGGGAGTGGAGAAGCAGGTGTAGCACCAAGTGAGTTTAAGGAAGTAACTACTAACTTGGGCCAAAGTTTGTCTCGGAGAGAATATTAGAGAAATGTGCCAAAGGGAATGGTTTCACCGGTACTTTTTTGAAATAATGGATGTGGTTCATGGTGAAGGCAGAAGTGTCATTCTGTTAACCACAACCCCTAATAGTTAACCCTCCCCATATCTCATGGCTTATGAACTTGTTAAATTGCATAACTGAACTGGATATCCATGACATATTCATCATAGAAATTGGTACACACTCTTTTCAGAACCCTAGTATATCTGCGGTAGCAGATTTGCAAAACAAGAGCATATCAAAAGATAAAAGCTTGGTACAGCTACATTTGTACAGTGATATTTTTTACTCTACATCCTCTGCCAGGCTGCAACTGAGGAATGGTCCCTTTGCGGTGATAGATCAAAGATGCTTTTGTGGGAGGGGACCTATTTTATCAGTTAGAGGTCAGACAGGGGGCATTTAGAGGTCAGACAGAGCTTCACCCCTTATCAAGGTCACCTTATCATAAACCCATACATTCTGCAAATGGGTCTCTCCAACCCTTGGATTGTAAGATTTAGCAAAATGCTCCATCAGTGGAATAGTAGCATTTTGGATGCAGATGTGCTCGGTGTCCCCAGGCCATAATGTTCAGAGCAAAGGGCAACGTAATGTAGTAGGAAGGGTAGAGATTTGATCAGATGTGGTATGTTGGGAATTTTAATGGTTCATTTCTTTTCACAGTTTTTAGGACTGTCACATTGGATAGGGCCTGTTTTTGATATTGTGAAATGGTTTCTGATTTCATTGCGGAAACATTGTCCAACAATACAAGCAACTGCAAACAGATAGATTATAGCAGTCTTAAGAACGGCACAACGTAACCATTATACTACTCTTATATCAAATAATGCAGTCTTACAGACCCATACGACAAGCCTGACTCTTCAGTATGTGTGGCACCATATGTTGTCTGAAATGCCCCAGCAACAAGGTGTCGTGCTACAGCAGTGTATATATAGCATCGCCTCTTTGATTTCTGTCCCTATTGATTAGCTGCCTTTCTGCTCATTTTCACCTTCAAAGAAGCTACTCTGCAGAACTGCTGACAAGAAAGACGACCACCACACACTCACCCCATCCACTCTCTATCTAGCCCTGCCCAATCATCACACAGCATCATATGTGAGACAATCTGCAAGAAGGGATATTATTGCAGGGTGCATAAAGTCACTTTTGTTTTTTCTCCCCCCCCCCCGCCCACCCTACCAATCACCTGCAATCCTGATTGTGTCCTTCTCTCATTTCCTTCATTAGTTCATGTATTTTTTCCCTCCTTTGACTTACTTCTTCATTCCCTCTAATCATAGCTATGTATTTTGTGTAAAGCCCCAGCATCTAGTTTCTGTGTCCACCCTTACCATACACAATCCGGTCCTCTTTCCACTCCAGACACAGCTGCCCTTTCCTCATTTCACATCTGAAGTGCCACGGGTAGAATCAAAGCATCCTCAGGTCATGGCAGTCTTTGCGAAAACTTTTTCATCCAACAGGACATTCGGTCCTGCAAATTTTCAATGTTGAAGGACCGACTACATTTTTTTGAGGACCGGATAGCCACATAGCTGATGATTTCTGCATTTTAAGTATAAAAAGCTTATTTGTAATCATTTATGGCCAAATCAGGATAGATATATAGTTTAACACAGTATATTGATATACATATTTCAGCTTTAGAAGCCCAACTCAATACTTCTAGTTCGGAAAATGCCAACATGTGACAGGCCATTCGGTCCTGCTACTCTTGTCAATCTGCTGGACCGGTGGCATTTTAGAAGGACATTGCCACTGTCCTGCAGGTTTTCGCAAAGACTGTCATGGCCGTGTCCTAAGATTCATTCATCCCCAGGTCTTCAAACATTGAAAGATGGTGGGTGGAGTAGGGGGATATAAGGCTTCAGCAATCCGTCCTCCCTATGAAGCAATCAAAACCATATAATTATTGATCAACCTTTTTACATCAGAAATTAATTTGTCAATTACAAATTCTTATCAGATTTAAAATAAGTAATCTATCACTTTAATCTTGAAAACTGAAAGTAGGGAAAGCTTCTAGTTGCCTCTTCGTCTCCTCTCAGTAATAAACAGGACCCTGGACATGACAGTAAAATGACGTCCCACAGCTTGGGATGTACAGCAGTAAGCAGAGCCTGGTAGTGAAAGGAGAAAATTAATTTGGTCAACACCTAGCTTCCCAACCCTCTACAACTCGTGTCACTACAAACACGATTCAGGTTATAAATAGTTTCTTTACAAGCAACAAGCTTCATGGAGCTGTGTCCTTAAGCTATCGGTTTTTGACATGGCTACCTCACCCTTCTTTACAGTGTTTTTAACATTACATTTCCCAGAAACGTGGTCACGCGGTTTGTGTTGATGTGAAAAAATGTGTACAAGCTTCATCCTGTCCTACAGCATCTTAACACACTAAGTGAGACAAGGTCACATCTAAGGTCAAACTGAAAAGGAACATCATGTCTGCTGAAGGCAACATTATCCCACTGTCAAGAGTAGTGCCACTGGGAATTTGTTTAGTAGTGGCATTGGGGGTTAGTCTGTATAACAACTGGTGCTGGTGTAAGAACCTGCTATCAAGTTATTTATCAATATATCCAAACAAGATGAAGCCATGAATCGAAAAAAGGGAATAGATGTGTGTATGTAGGGTAGGTTTACCAAGTTGGCTACATACCTAAAGTCAGCCACCCATCCAGGGAGGATAGAAATTAATATGATGTTTGCCTAACATTACCAAGTAGTTGAATCAACCAAATGTAAATGTTAATTCAACAAAATACTGACTCATATCCACCCTGGAGAGGGTGGCCGACTTGAGGTATGTGGCCGACTTGATGTGATCCTACCCTTAGGTAGGTCTAGATCATGGTCCAGCAGTTACATAAGCGGTCAGAGTATTCAGGAATTGTACTTGGAGCATGAATTACTGAAAATATTAAGAACACACTTTGGTCAACAAATAATTTTCTCTTACCCTTCAGCTGTTCTCATTAGGTAATCACACTTGGATTTGAAATCTTGCATTATGTTAACTTAATAATATTGCCTGTCACATTTACTGAAATCAATTACATCATAATTGTATTACCTCACTAATTTTTCTTTTCTCTCCTTTGTAGGTGAGTTGTGCTTTTTACCTTTGGAATGGTACGGTGCTGTGTCAAACAGTTTGTGAGTATGAAACTGCCTCCTTCTCTTACCCAATCTCTATTTTTGCATTATTTAAATCAAAATAACTCAATATTTAAACAATGACATAATTTTTTTTTAAATGATGCTTCATTTATGATATATTATATACGTTAGGCCCCGTTTTCTGAAGTGCTGCCACAGGAAATCATTAACCCTCTGTTGTTCACCACGTATAGCATTGAAAAGTGAAATGAGAATAGTGAATCAATAAATGTATACATTCTGCATAGACTAATCCTTAGTTGGTCAAGAGTAGTCATTGATTATGAAAACCCCTTTCTTGCTTTCCTGTAGATCCTCTAACCCTCTCACAACTATCCAAAACTAGACCTCTATATATACGCAGAGGGGTGCACAGTTAGGAGAGTAGCATCCTGGGTATGGGTATCAATAACTACTTTGGGCAGCTGGGACTCACACCTTTACACATAGGCCTAGGTGAATAAGTGGGGAACAAAATACAGATAAGTCCTGAAGAAGCAAGGTATACCTTCTTTATTCCTGTATATTTAGATCATGTCTAGGCCCCTACCCTCAGAAACATACCCCACCCATATTTCTATGTACGTACAGGATAGGCGGGTAGGGTGAGTGCTAAAGAGGATGGACCGGCAATGCTTAGTGAGGGCCAGTATTAAGATGTCCTTTGGGAGTTAGAGGCAGTCATTGATTCCAGATACCTCTGTGTCTTGTCCCATGACAATGTTTTAACCCTCACTCACATGCTCCTCTATGCATATCTTTGACTGGTCATACTGGCAAAAAAACTCACTTTCATCATCAAGAAAGAGTCTAAATTCTTTTATTTCAGAATGTGGACAGTTTGTCCAATTATGGGAATAAAACATTATTGGAGAGATCTCTCAACCTCCATAATATTAGCAAAAATGTATACAGTATAATCATGCTACTACAATCTTCCAAAAGTCGCAAATTTAAATACACGCGAAAATGCACTTTTTAGCAAAATCGCGCAAATATTTACACGCGAAAATATCTACATTTACAGTAATCGTTACTATAACACTGTAATTGAACACAAGATTGACCTGTTACCTATTTCATCCAAATTTCATATAGTACTACCCCTCTCTTCAGACCTTGCAACCTAAAACTCCCTTATGACAGCACACGCTCCTCCACCACCACCCGACACCTGTTTCTCCTCAGCAGCCCTTTACTCCCCTGCCCCCTAGTGTCTATACAGTAACACGTTAGATGTAGGGGCAGAACTCCCCTGACACCCTCTAATGTCAGGTCCTGGCAACTGACAAAGTCTGTGCTGCCAGAGCTTGTTAAGTGGATACCCTCACATCTTCAAAAGTGTGGACAAATAGCAAAAATTGGTGGTTTGGAAACAATATCTGTTCTTTTAAGATATTGTAATCTCTAAACAGCCACTCCTGAATCTGCCTCATTTAATTGTCTCCAGAAAGAAATTTTCCATTTTTTAAGTGAACACCTTCACATCTCCTAAAGGGTAGACCAATGCCAAAAATCCTGGTTTCGAAACAGTTTCTGTTGCTTTATGATATCAAAAACTCTAAATAGCCCATCCTGGATCATTTAATTCTTCCCAAGAAGAAGCTGTTTTAGTAAATTTTCAAGAATGTATTTGTTTCACAGGAAATGCTCTGTACATTGTACTAATTTATGGAAATGTCCCTGATAAAACCAGCTTGATAATCATGGTGGCCAGATAATTGAAGACTTGATATCAAGTTCTGAATGCAGTAGTCTATACTTAGTTTTAAAATGCCAGAGGACCGTTACAAATCCATTAGCACCCAGGAGCTCAGTGTCAGTGTTTGCATTGATCCACTGAGGAAACAAGGTTTGGGTGTGATTTATTGTTGCTCAAATGGTATCGACCTGCTAAGTCCCGGGCAGACTACCTATTGATGTAGACCCTATCCTTATCAGGTTGTCCCTCTACCTCCCCCTGACCCCCCTGCCCTCCACTCTCCTCCCACCTTACAGGGACAGTCAATGTAATCGCTGCACTCTCCAAGCAGTGACTGTTCATAAACCAGACTCTGCCATGATTCTGCCATGATTCTGGGTAACATAGCATACTAGTTAGTCAAAGACTCATGATAGTTCATGGACAAAGTAGAGTTGATCTTTCTATTTTATTTGTGTTTTGAGTATTGCAATATAAGACTCAAAATCCCAAAATATCAAAATTTCCAAGCTCCTGCAAGGTGATAATTGACATGAAATTATGGACGTCCTGTAGGAAGCCTCCCCGACAGAGGATGCTGTATATGCCTCCTATGTCACTTAAGGCTTACAGCTAAAGAGTTAAAAATCATGGTGTTGTAATAGCAGTAAAAATCCATTGTGTTGGCCACTCATCAAATAAAAAGTACATGACCCACAACGAGATGGATATTCTAATGAAGTGGTCTTTTTACTTAACAACAGGGTGTTTGAGGGGAGTATAGGATAACATACATTAATTTAGCACTTTCAGAGCAATGAACCCAATTATTTTCATATAACTTGAATATGATGGGAAGTAAATCAAATTGGCAAAAGCTGATCTGAAAGGGCAGGTTGTTGCAGAGAATGAGATGGATCATCAAACAAAAATACTCTGTGCAGAGAGTGCACCATGTCTGGTTTGTACAAGGTTGTGGTGTAACTACAACCTCTGCTGGTAATTCATTTATACAGAAGGATCTGATGTGAATATGCCCCCTTCATGGAGAGCAAGTGAATCCTCTTATTTCACTTATGATTCAATAAACACTATCATTTTGCAGTGAGTCATCTGTCAATAGATGTAGATGAGTATACATTATTCTCTCTAAATCCACTAGATATATTTTTTTATCGTAAATATCTTCCATTCATCATATAATCCAGGATGAAAGTGTCACCCCTTTTTGCAGAAATGATGATTGATATGTCTATACTTATTTATGTGCTGTATAAATGCCGTGGATGTTTCTTCTTATCTTTCTATTGCTTTGATATCACCAAATATCTTGTATAAATCAGCAGCACTGCCTGGTCAGTTGGCTACAACCCAAACTATTCTAGTGTCAATTACATGTTGACTGTCTCCTGAACCTCCTAACCATGCATCACCCTCCCTGAGTTATATAATATCTCTGACTCATGTGTTGATAGTGTAGGGGCACGATGCCACTGGGTGTGTCCCTAACCCCGCAGGAGGTGCCATAACCGGCTGTCATTGTGCATCGTGCCCTATATGTCCAAGGGACTTGTCAATGCAATCCAGTGAGGTAGGGAGCGGAGAACAGTCAGACAAGGGTTGGTAGTGTAACAGTTAGTAGACTTGTCACCAGTGCCAGAGGTCTGTGGTTCGATTCCCGGCCGATCCAATGACTAAGTTTTCCGTGACTCCTACAATAGCTTGATAGCCGGGAGGTAAGATATGGCTACATGTTGGCAACAATGGCAGAGTGATAACTGACAAATGGCAGATGTAACAGAGTAATGGGACAAGACTGGTACACTCCCGGAGTGATCATACACGTCCATGGCCGGTATGTTGTCACTCACAATTCACTATATGCATCATGGGTAGACACCTGAAAGTAGTACCTTGAATTTTAATAGGGTATTGCATTGGGGAGGAGGGAGGGTGTATTGAGAAGCACCCAACCAGGCCTGACCTATTAATAACCTTCAGTTTCAGAATAGTACTCAGCAGTGATACAGCCCAGTGAATAGGGTGAGGGGTGGGCTAGAGTGGAGTGGCTATTGACAACCTGTACATATGTGCCAGGTATTGGAAATACATGGAGGGCAAGTTGTGATTTGGGGGAGGGGGTTGGCCCAGATCTATGCATATCATTAACATCAGCTAGCGGTTAGCTACCCACAATGCACAGAGTGAATTGTCATTATGAAGAAACAACACCGTTTCTACACACTGATAGGGGGTATGCAAGACTAGTACCAAAGTCACTACATGTATCTGTGGTGATTGTTGGTAGAAAGCTGCCTCTTCTGCCATCCTCTACACCTGCAGGCAACTGATACTCTCATTCAGTTCAATTTACCACCTTATGTCAGGCCACATTTTTAACCTTTACTGTGACTTGTTTCTTGTGCATGTAGAACATATGCTAAGAATCCAACAGGTAACTATGAGACATTGTTTCATGAAAAGTAGGGATAATCTGGGCATTATTCTCTTATATGATGTAGTCATATATAACAGCATGTATGGCAATATTCTCGATAACCAGAATTCCTGGTAGCTTCTTGGCACTTATGAGCAATTTAGGAGGGCAATGGACTGTGATAACACTTGTTTATGGTTGTATATGTACAGGCTTCTTATATTTCATTCATTATATTCATACATTCATTACAAGCCAGATCACCCCTTAATAGCTATTTAGTGGATGAGGCATAGGGTTGTAACAAGATAGGCCTTCTTTATGTGGGTGTGTGATGTTAAGTCCTGATTCTTGCATAGATTAGGATATACAAGGACAAAAGAAGGTCAGAGGCTAGAGATGTGGTAGTATGTATGGCATACTGCTGAATGTAATAATAGGTTTGTATCACTTTACTGTGTGAGTAATAAATGTCACAGTGTTCATAATGTGTCATTATGGCTGAGTTTAATATGATGGCAGGAATAGTTTTTGGTGAATAAAGCACCCTGTGCTCCATGCAAAAGAGACCAACTTTGGTGAGACACTGGCTATCTGCTGATATCTTCAGATGGCCTATCATGAACCAAAGATAGTTTGTTAGCCACTTATCAATCTCTTATTAATGATCCTGATGAAGTCCTTGTGTGTGATCGGAATGGCTGTGTTGCCATTCTTTGAATCCTACAATGACCGATAAACCCTGGGAATTCAGATGTAACCATTAACGATGGACAAAATGAGAATTACTGTGGAGGAGTTAATTGTTTAACACTCTGAAGCAAATCCAGATAATAATGTTTAAATTATGCAGCATTTACAAAGTTCATCCTTAATACACAAACATGTATGATGATTTTTTTCATATACCCTCTTCTCACAATGCTCCATCATTTTACCTCCACTTTCAGAGGGTTTCTCTTTTTCCTATGTGTTAAAACAATTGGCTCTACTGCTCTCTCTTGTCCTCACCATCACCCTGATCCATCACCCCGTTTACACCTACTGGCTATTGTCACATAGTACAACAGTGTTAAGGTCAGCTGAAAACATGCTGCCCCCTAGTGACGGGGAACAGAAGATGGATGAGGTAAGGACCCGGGTCTTTGTTTCTACATTCACAATAGCCTGGCAGTTCACCATTCATCCATCAGGCTGTGCACCTAGCATGTAGGATCTAGAAGGTACAATGACTATTTTGTACGAATTTCCGAAGAAGTGTAGCCATCATATGATTGTTATTTCATTCCAAATCAGTAGGTTGATCATACTTGATTACATGAAAATTCTCCCTTGTGATCTTGTGTCGGAGACCTGCAGTATACTGTTGAGCCCACCACAAACGTTTGTCTCGATCAGATGGCTCAATCATCTTATGGGATCAGAGTATATCAAAAATGTTTGATCAGTCCTGCTCTGTCATTGGGAGTCCTGCAAACAGTACTTTTCCTGGGTTACTGATTGAGATAGTTGATCCAAACACATCTTTTGCAGTAGCCTTTAGGGCCATCACCTATTGGTCTTCAGGCAGACTGAGCTCTGTTGATTTTCTTGACATTCATTACTCAGGGGGCGATCGGGTATTTACTGTACTTTTGTAAAGTGCTCTGTCCCACTCTAAAGTACCCTGTACGCTGTCAGCTTTACTGAGCTACTTCACACCTGAAGTGTGGGTGATGAAGACAGATGGTCTGGGGTTAGACTAGAAGCTTCACTCTTTGTGTGCAGATCCCATACATCCTCACAGGTAGTTGTCATATGTGACCCGTTTTAATGAAATGGGTCGGAAGTCACACATTTAAGAGCCTAGATATGGGCATTTTAAGTAGCATAGTGTGAAAGAAATAACATTTTTAAAAATGAGTTTTTGACATTTTTCTTACATATGAATAGTTATCTTCTGGCCATCTAAGTTAAAAACCAAATTTCTACCCCCATTTTCCCCAAAATGATGGCTATGGGATCTACAATTGTATTGTATGATATAGTTGATATCTAATTAAAATGTTAATTATCTCATTTTGATTAATTTCCATTTAAATCAACAAAAAAGTATAAAAAATATCGACTAAGAGTGAATATTGGGCAATATACCACTTGTCACATATCAAATGAAAGCTCTTGATAAGATGTAAACGACTCTGGCAATATCAGAACATATATTTTTATCTGTGGCTTCCGACCCATTTCGTTAAAACGGGTCACATATATCATATTGGCCTGTATGTAAGCACACTTGTTCCTCCTCATAGCTGTGATTAATATTCATGACCAAAATTAGAGCATAATGGAAATATATATACAAACCTCTGCCTTTATCTCCCTTTTTCTTTCTGTCTGTCTGACTCTGTCCGTCTGTCTGTCGTTCTGTCTGTCTGTCAGGCTGTCTGTCTAGCTGTCTCTGTCTCTCTGTCTCTCAGTCTCTCTCTCTCTCTCTCTCTCTCTCTCTCTCTCTGTCCGTCTGTCTGTCTCTCTCCCCTCTCTTTTTGTGGGTATAGGGGAGCTAAACCTTTCAATCTCCACTCTCAAAGCACTACAACTACAGGGGGAATTCACACTTAGCTGTGGTTGTGAGTAGTATACAGTGAGTAGTACAACACAAAGGGACTTTGTTCCAGGCCTCCCTGTGGTCAGGTTACTGCTGGACATGGTTTGAAGTAGAGCTGCCTGTCTTTCAGCTGCCCCTGGAATCCCACAAAGTAGACACCCTGGGGTAGGCATGACTCGCTGTGTCTGTGTGTGAGCTGTTCGGGGTGTTTCAGCTTGCAGCTGGGAATAGCTATAGTGGGAATAGAGAAACGGGAGTACCACCAAATCAGTTTCAAGTAGCAACTACTAGCTTGGTCTGTATGGATGGTAGAAGGGTATCCCAAAAGAGTCAAACTTTGTCAAGTTAGTGACAGGTTTACAGGCAAAATCCCGAAGGGAACAGTTGGACTGATGCTTGTCAAGACAATGGTTTTGGATTAACTCAAAATGTCAAAGTCAATTTCCCAATACATATTTCAATGACTAGATTTGGCACATTTCAAATATATGATGTACTACAGTACATGCACCCAGGGTTATCTATACTGGAAATTATTTTACTAAATGATTTCACAGCATTAATGATACAAATTATGTTCATACCCTCTAGATTCAAACTCTGTTATTGTCCTGAACATGCCTGGAGAATAACAGATTTGCAAAGCTATTTGCAAAAGCATATCAGAAAATAAATCTTGTTACAATCATATTTCTATTTTATCCTAAAGCCTACTCCAGGCTACTGTTGAGGAATGGTCCCTTAGAGATACTAAATCAAAGATGCCTTTGTGGGAGGGGACCTATTTTATCAGTTAGAGGTCAGACAGGGGGCATTTAGAGGTCAGACAGAGCTTCACCCCTTATCAAGGTCACCTTATCATAAACCCATACATCCTGCAGGGGAGGGCCCTTTTGCAGAGTAGAGGCCGATGTAATGTTGTAAGATGGGTATAGGTTAGTTTTAAATCAATGTGTGAGTTCTGATGAACTCATTTTCCTCACAGTTCTTAGAACTGTCACAGTTCTTTTGATGTTGTGAAATCCTCTGGTGACATAGCAAAAGCCTTGTACAGCGAAACAGTATTATAGCAACCATACATAAACACATGCAATAGAAGTAGAATTACATTAAAATAGATATTGCATGGTCTAACAAACCCTTACAGGCAATGCTGACTCGCATTCAGCAGGTTTTGTGTGGAACCATTCTATGTTATCTAAAAGGCCCACGGCAAGGTGCCATCTTTAATTTTCTACCTCAGTGTATGTATAGCATTGCCTCTTTGATTTCTGTCCCTTTTCATCTGCTCATTTTCACCTTCACAGCAACTACTGTGTGGAACTGTTGACAAGAAAGACAACTCCCACCACCACACAGATATCCCACCCTCTCTACTGTCTGTGTCTAACACTATCCACACAGCATAAAACTACATACATTTTATTTGCCCCTCCCCCCTCCAATCCATCACCTGCATGCTTGCTTGTATCCTTTAATTTTCTTGTATCTGTTAATGTATTCTTCCCCTCCCTTTGTCTACCTCTATATTTCCCTCCCTGCTATTATCCAATGGACACAGAACATTGACATTTACAAAATAATTTGTGTGAATACCATGCACCTCTTTTCTGTATCTACATTCACCATACACCATCCTATTCTACCATCAGGCCCACTCCCCACTCCCTACAGACTGCTCCCTCCTCCTATATCACTCCTCACACACCCCAAGTAGAATCAAAGCATCCCCATGTCATGGCCCTGCCCTTAGTAGGGTGGCCGGAGGGTTTTTAGATATCTATCAACAATATATACATGTTATATGTACAGAAAGCCTCAAAACTCACATTTAACAAACTATCATTATTATGTTTAGGCAGTAACTAGGGAGCTGATTGTAGCTGATTACAAATCCCTCACCTCCTGAACCATTCTGACAGATCTGAACATCTGCATAGGGTAGACATACCATGCCTATATCTCACTCATAGCCCTGTCATGCTACAGTGTCTAAGGAGTGAACTAAGATTTCCTATGTAACCCTATGACAGGGGAGGCCCTCTAGTGTTATGAATGTGATGTAAATGCTTGAGATTGGGGTCTCAGACCCTAATATGACCCCCAGGAGATGTCCTGACGCTGGCTGGCGGTAGGTTGTATCATTTCCATTCCAAATGCATCATTTTCAGCTCATTTAGCTCTATTTTCAGTAGTCTACCGTAAACTACCGATTAAAGATTTCTAAAAAAATAATTGAGCTAAAGATTATGAATTTTAGCTGGCTTATCTGTTAAAGATAAAATTGTGTCAAGTAATCATAGGCCTCCCCATAGCATACCTGCATACAAGACGCTTGAAACAAAAAAAGAATTTCATTGATACATGGATTTGCCTTTAACCAGTGAATATTCTCCCAAAGGACAGGTCCAAGAGACCACCCAGTTATAGAGCTCAAAAGAGGCTCAAAATCTGAAGGTCTGTCAACATTGCCCCTGATTTACATTATGAATTACAATTTATATTGCTAATTCCAGCATGTACATTATAGACCCCTTCAATATCTTCTGATACCAACTTACTATCAGTCTTTATCTGCTCTCTAGCAAAAATAGGAAGACATCATAAAGGGGTCATTTAACATAGAGGCAGATACAGACTGGGCGATCACCCAGACCTCCGGCCACCCTACCCTTAGGTTAATTCACCCCCAGGTATATGTGGTAGACAATGCACAAAGTGTGTGCAGAGGGAGAATATATCAACACATGCCAAAGCCCATCGGTACATTCTCTGACGTATTTGATGAATTAGGGGTTGGGGCCATATCCCACAGGGCAGCTGCGTTTTTTTATTTGAAGTCATTTAATGAAAGAAAGTGTGCGTATACATGGGTGGGGTGATAGGTTTAGGATATTTTGATGTAGAGTTAAAATCTGGGCTAGAAATAGCAGTAGAGCAGTCTATGTTGGAGAATGACAGCCGCACACAAAGGGCCCTGAGTAGTACAGTAACATGATGTCCTGCAGCAGTAGACATAGGCAGAAAGCAGAGTCTGGTGGTGAAAGGAGGAACTTAATTAGGTTGACACCCAGCTTTACATACCATGTCTTTACCTTCCTCGACAGTCTTGAGATAGTGTTGGGTGGGGGGTTTGTGACAGTATACGGAGGATAAAGAAATATGTTGGGGATATTTCTATAACATACACTTTACAAAGAATCTACAAAACATCACATTTTATTCATACAAATATCATTCAGTGATGTCCTTTTCTTAGTATGACAAACTACAACAGCCTTTACACATCCTATTTCTGTGGTTTAGTTAGTCTACCTGATACGTTGGATCAGTTGTGCTTCAAATTTCAGCACTATTTTCAAATTATGTTGGGTAGGAACATCAAGGTCAAGATGGCCAGAGGATGTGGGGCTGAATCTCCACCATGATTACTCACAACACAAATATGAAGAGCACACCTTTCCGTTCCCCTATCTATCTATTCAAGCTTGGAATCAAACATTTTGCCACATTATCTATGTTATTATATCTTATGGCTGTTCTGTTCCCTGATGGGAAATATATTAATAAGTGTTGATTATGTTACCACCTGATTAATGTATGTCTCTTTGCTGTTTTGCAGGTGAGATTCCTTACTAAAAAATGAATAATAAGACATCAAAGAGTTTGTGAGTACAAAAACAGCCTCACTGACCACCCATTATTTTCCTTTTTTCACTTTATTATATTGCTTCATAAATGCTTGCTATGTACGATACTTTGCTGGGTTAGAGGAGGGCATTAACAACTGTGTGTGGTCAGGACATACAATGAGTTGACAAACCCTTACAGAGGGGATAATATATATGCTCTTGAAACATGAAACCCAGGCATCTGGTTACATGGTTTGGAGCTCTACATCAAGGGGATGTCTTTGGTATAGGGGTTGGTTGCCATCAACCCCTTACCGAGGGAAAAGGGGCAGGAGGCTTGGCTGAGCAGAGGTTTTCTATTACTGCTGGAGGTCAGTCCTTCAGCCTGTGCGTTGTCATTGATTTCAGATACCTCTCCTGTTAACTCCCCCACCTAGAGACCCCTCACACCTCTATTCACATAAGGTTAAAGGTTAAGGGAGAAGAAGTAATCACTGACATTTCTGATCGGTATCGATAAGTCCTTAGGGAGTATAATGTCAGTGTTTCCAGATCATGCTTGTCCAATTGCACAATCTGTAGCACCTGATACATTGGCCCTGATGGGGAATCAGGGAGGCCAATGGTGGCCAGGGAAACATTGCCTAGCATTGCCATTGATTAAAGATTACTCTGTATCTAGTCCACTGTCAATGGCTATTCCCTGGGACACATATCTTTACCCATACTTTGATACACACAAGGTGGACTGATAATATGTGTGCTCCGGAGCCTAGTCATTAGTAGCTAAGCCATGTTAGTCATAATTTGTCAGAATGACAAATTAGTATTCAAAAATGACTAAGGCAAAAAATATGACTATTGCCTTGGTCAAAAAGGATTACCCCTAAAACTCATAGAAATGGAAAGACAAAGGTCGGTTTGTCAGTTCTGACTGACTTGTCTACAGATCATGACTAACTTGGGTTGAGTCTATATTGAGCCAAAAGAATTACTGACTAGGTTAATCATCAGTGACTGAGTTGTTAGCCAGTACTGACTACGGTCAGAATATCAGTGTAGAATGCCAAGGTAAAAGGGTCACTGTCCAGATGTCAGGAGCTGGAGGTAGTCATTGATTCCAGATACCTCTGTGTCTTGTCTACACGTTTAACCATGGCGCGGCAAATGGAGCCTCTAGACCAAGTCACGACGTAGACGGAAGTAGGTGCCACTCGGCAACTTCCGGAGACAGAGTGACTTGGTCAAAGGCTCTTCGTAGGTGCGACATGGTTAAATGCGGTTCTGACAACAAACAAAAGTTGAGATGATTCAAAATTAACTCAGATAAATCGATATAAAACACCACAACTTCCGAATCTTGTACTGTAACTCGGCCGGATCCCTGGGAGACAATGGCTTGCGCTCATTGGCTGTAACCAAGGAGATGGTAACGTCCCCTAGATGTGCGTCATGAAATGAGCGCCGTGTGCTTGGTCCCCTGACCAAAGCACATTGCTTGGTCTATAGGCGCCAACGGGCGAGTCACTGCCGTGCGTGTCAGAACCCCTGACAATGTCTTAGCCTTCACTCACATACTCCTCTAATGATAACTTTTACTTGAAAATACAACTGCCCTGCCCCATTGCTGTGTACTCCATGTCCCCTAGTGTCTATACAGTAACACATGAGGGGTGGGGCAGAACTCTCCCGACACCCTCAAATATCAGGTCATCAGAACTGACAAAGTCTGTGCTGCCAGAGATCGTTAAGTGAACGCCCTCATATCTACGCAGGGGTAGACATCCACCCGTGGCAAAAATGGTGGTTTCAACATTATTTTCTCTTCTTCCATAATGCAATAACATGCCCACTTATTTTTCTCAAGTAAGGAATATGTTTCAAGTTATTTAATGATGCTATCTAACCCTTTAAGGACGGCATCATGCCTTAATGCATCATGCCCTTGGTCATCATGATGTATGAATGCAGCACTGGCACTGACCCTCGTCGGTTGACACTCCCGAAGTGCTGGCATGATGCACCAATACAGTGCCGGTGAGTTACTCGCCGGGGCTGATTTGGTGCATTATGACGACAAATGTCATCATTTATCAACATCTGTCCTTGAAGGGTTAAACCTGCACATGCTCTATGTATATAGGGCTCTGTACCTTTCCCAGCTCCATTCCAAGTGTCAGTGGAGGGGTACCAAGATTTCAGACATCAGTAGTAATCCATACTAAGTGTTAAAACTCATGAGGGTTTCTATATATCCATTACCATTAAGGGGCTGAGTATGTGTGCATCGATCTGGTGAGGAAACGAGGTTTGGTTGTGATTTATCGTTCCTTAAATGGTATTGACCCCCTTTATCCCTAGTGGACTACCTATTGATGTAGCTCTGCCCCTTATCACGTTATCGTGAGGCCTCCCTCTACCTCCCCCTGACCCCCTCCCCTACACTCTCCCTCCACTGCATGAGTTTGGGGAATTACGGGAACGGAAATGTCAGTAAATGTGTAGCCGGTATGGACGTTGAGATTTCCGTTGAGTTTACTTAGATTTTCGTTTCGAAGAGATTTACTGACTTACTGAAATATCAGTAAATCCCAATGCCATATTTACTGACTTGCGTATACCCCAGTAAATCCCAATGCCATATTTATTTACTAGCTGAGAGACTAAACAGGCAGGGGTAGAATCCCGACATGTAGTCCCCAGTCCCTGGTACCCTAAGCCCCACTGGGGGTGGTGGTATTGTAGGGCTTGTGTAGGGGCTTCATACCCCGCCCCTGGTACCCTGAGCCGGCCTGGGGGTGGTAGTATTGTAGGGCTTGTGTAGGGGCTTCATACCCCGCCCCTGGTACCCTGAGCCGGCCTGGGGGTGGTAGTATTGTAGGGCTTGTGTAGGGGCTTCATACCCCGCCCCTGGTACCCTAAGCCCCACTGGGGGTGGTAGTATTGTAGGGCTTGTGTAGGGGCTTCATACCCCGCCCCTGGTACCCTGAGCCGGCCTGGGGGTGGTAGTATTGTACAATCTAGCGACAAGCCTAACCAAATCGAGTCACCATGACTTTGTTGTGATCTCATCCCCAGACATGTGGTGTGGGGCTCTACACTAGGGGGAGGGTTGCCAGCACCTCTTTGGTAGCTGAACTATGCATATAACAAAACTCGGACAACCCAGGTCTGCAACCCTCTATAGAGCAATGTAAGTAAAGTTATGATTAAAACATGTTCCTATACACCAATTTACTCCTAGGTTTGCATGATTATTGGGGGGATCAACGGCTACATGAGGGTATAGGTGTACTATTTTTGACTTTCATTTAACTTTTTCTAGGATTTATTGCATTTAGACACATTTTTCTGAACTTCTGTGTCATTTTAGGGTAGGTATGTCGGTAAGATAAGAGGCACAGTAGGTGGTATCTGTCACCTCATCCCTAAATGAGCAGCTCTGGCCTCCTGCTGTGAGGGGGTGGTGGGGGAAATAGGGGGATGGTAATGAGGGTTTTATGGGAGGGGATAAACAGATAAGGAGATAACTGCCTGTATATATTATGGACTGGACAATGGTTTTGATGCATTGATATTTCTTAAAACTAAATATTGTATTGAAAGAAAATGGGAATCTGTATCTCCTTGACTTCAGCTTCCCAACAGTGATTTTTTTCTTCAAATATTCCTATTAGAAGCATGTCCTAAGTATAGAATGGGGGTGTCGAGCAAGAGGATGGATTAATGAGAAAAATGTGTGAGGGGTAGACATAGAGAGCCTCACCTCGGTCTTATCTAAATATCAAAACAGTGGTCGCTGGCCGAGGGTCGCCGATCTCTGCGCACTTTGTCGATGGACTGTGTAGGGCTTGTGTAGGGGCTTCATACCCCACCTTCCCACCACCTCCTCCAGCCAGAGGCTGGGGGAGGCGGGGGAGTCGCCCCACATCTCCAACAGCTTCCCACCACCTCCTCCAGCCGGCCAGAGGCTGGGGGAGGCGGGGGAGTCGCCCCACATCTCCAACAGCTTCCCACCACCTCCTCCAGCCTCTGGCGCTGGGGGAGGCTGGGGAGTCGCCCCACACATCTCCAACAGCTTCCCACCACCATCCCAACCGGCCTAGAGGGTGGGGGAGGTGGGACTACAGCTTTCCACCACCTTCCTTCATGGTGCAGAAAAAAAGAGTTTTTGACATTTTTCTACCGTATGAGTAGTCATCTGGAAATCTTGCAAAACCGATTTCAATCCCTATATAGCCAAGTAAATCTCAATGTAAACCTCACGTTTACATGAAATAAACTTCATGTTTACCTGATGTAAACCTCATGTTTACGTGACATACGCCTCATGCTTCCCCAAGTGCACTCCATGGTGGTTAATGCAATAATGATCCCTCAGCCAATCAGGAGTTAGTCTCGTTCTGGTCACGTGACCAGCACTGCACCCCCTATATAATGGGGGTGCAGTGTGAGCTCCTCAGTCCACTTGTGTCTGACCATGGGAACACACCTCCTGCCTGCACCTACCTCCTGCCTACTGATGAGCTGCCTGACTACCAAGTATCTAATTTGACCATCTATCTTCAAATGATGCAATCATAATCCCTGAATAAAATATGTTCCCCCACCCTAGGAAAAATACCCCTGGTTGCCCTGGGATTAAACATGAGGTTTACATCACATAAACATGAGGTTTACGTCTTATACGTCACATAAACATGAGGTTTACATCGAATAAACATGAGGTTTACGTCTTACATGTCACATAAACATGAGGTTTACATCACATAAACATGAGGTTTACATCACATAAACATGAGGTTTACATCACATAAAAATAAGGTTTACATCATATAAACATGAGGTTTACGTCAAGTAAAAATTAGGTTTACATCAAGTAAACATGAGGTCTACATCACATGAACATGAGGTTTACATCACATAAACGTGCGGTTTTTGTCAAGGTTTATGTTAAGTAAATATGATGTTTACATCATGTAAACATGAGGTTTATGTCATGTACACATGAGATTTCTGTCAAGTAAACATGAGATTTACATAACGTAAACATGAGGTTTACATTGATATTTACTTGGATTTATCGGCATGTAAACTAGATAGTTACTTGATTTTACATTTGCGTAAACAGGGACGTTCCGTTGTATACTGAGTCTGTAAAAGACACGTTTACATCATTTTACTTTTTCAGACCAATATCACGTAAATATGCGTAACCATACGTAAATAAAATGTTTACGCAAAAGTAAATCTAATGTAAATCCAACTTTTCGTGCAGTGCTCCACCCTACAGGGACAGTCAATATGATAGCAACACTCCCCAAACAGTGTCTGTTCACAAATCAGACTCTGCCATGATTGTGAGTAACATGCCAGAGTAGTTAGGAAATCACATAGCTGTCCTGAGGCACCCATCATATATACTCTATGAGAATATATGCTGTTAGCCTGCTTAAAATGGCCCATTGTGGTGACCACTCACCAAGTAGAGTGTACCTAGTCCACCATTATATTCATTGTTAAGCTCAAATCCCTGTAATGTCAGTTACATATATATATATATATATATATATATATATATATATATATATATATATATATATATATATATATATATATACCATACTAGGAGAGAGTACCCGTACAGGGACTTATCTTCAAAGACTGTTTTAGCAATTTCTATATCATAAAATTTATTTTATACCATTTTGAATATCACAGTAAGTCAATTATATTAACAAAATATGCTTAACAAAGTTTGTTCCAGTTCAAGATATTAGTGCAGAGAATAAGAGTGAACATCAAAACAAATACACTGAGCGACCAGATCTGGTCTGTGCAGGGTTGTAGTAGATCACACCTACTGGGACATCCACTGCTGCCGCTACCTAAATTAGTTTATGTTGCCCTCTGCTGCAGAGCAATCTCAAGTGAATATAATGTTTGTGGAGAGGAAGTGAATCCTCTTTTTTCACTATGATTCAATAGATACTATCCTTTTGCAGTTTGTCAATAAATCTAGACAAGGAGACATCTATCTACTTCCATCCACTAGCGATTGTTTCATAGCCACTGTGAAGTAAGGAGAATGGATACACTATAAATGAATAGGCAGGTATCTCAACAATGAACATACCATCACAGTGTTATACCCTCTGGTCAATTTGTCTACCACAATAACTTGCATAAGCAACGTGGATGCAAATAAGTACTGGCCTTGAATAAGCATTAGTGTAAAGAGAACATCAAAACCAGGGGAATGCGAAGCAAAGTCAACTCTCATTTGTATTCAAATTTCCAACGCTTTTTAGACACCTCCGGTCTTTACCCACAACACTAGTGGCCGTGGGTATTGCAGGCTTTACTAGGTTGAGGTGGCTTGATTAGAGGCAATACAGTTTTTTATGTGAATAATATACTCAAGATGGCCTTCTATTCCCCACATGGCAGATAGAGATATAACCCAGTAACAATATGGCCTCTTGACATGCCGTAAGGCCATCTACAGACAACTCCTCTATTACCTAATGTACATGTGTGGAGCAGAGGTCACCATCTATACACCGCTACCACCTGATTAGTTTACCCCACTCACCACTAGGGGCAGGGCAGTCATGTTAGTGGAGACCAGCTTGTCACGTGACAACATGCCCCGGTATCCCCTGAGGTATTGTGTAGCAGTGGATGGAGTAGGAACCATTCGTACAGCTATGGCTTTTATGGGGAACTAGGTACTCACCACCAAATCAGAAAAAGGCTATGGGATTTCCCATCTACCAACTGTATAATTGATCAGCCATTCTACATGGGTTTTGATGAAGTATAACTAAGTCTGATCATGGTACAATCACTAACAGACATGACTAGTGTAAAAAGACTATTTTGATCATTACTCTGAAATGCCATATGGGTTTCATGTTTTTACATAAATATGTAAGAAAGGCACCACTTAATTGACATAAAGTATGGACTGTATTTTCCTCATTACACCATGAAGGATGGCCTCTGCACTTGTTATCCATCACAAATCAATTCTAAACATGAGAAGATATTCATATCCACACCCATGTATTGACCAATATCCCTACCCATCCATCCCCCAACATTAAAGTCTGCAATTTTCTCTTGGCCTACATAAAACATATATACTTACTGTACCATACCATTTAAGCATCAGGTTATAAATAAGCGCATTTCTTATCAGGTTCTTTTCTTAAGCACTAAAATAGGATCTCAAATAAGCACCTGTTTTGGATATAAGGGGCATGTAGGGGCAAATCTGTAAGCACAAGGATGCTTAAACAAAATGGTACAGTATGTAGAAGAAATATATATCTGACGCTTTTATCCTTTTCTGCATTTGTCATATCTGTTACCATTGTCATTGTAAAATCATACTTTAAAGCCTTCACATTGACGACATACATGAAAACCAGGGTTTTAAAAATGAGCAAGGCCACACCAAGTTGATCTACCCACAAAGGCCAGATGTCCAAATTGAAATAACATCAAGGTGACATATGTGCTATTTACAAGAGAAGCAGATTGTAGAGTTTTGGTATCTAATTCTTGGCCAATGCTCTCCTGTCACAGGCAACCCATTCAATTCATTACTGACTTAATGTTACAAATTTATCTGTATTCTTATGTTGTTAGTATTCTTTGTACTAATGTGTTACTTTGGTTGTACTTCGTTCGTTGGGTACTGTCCTTTTCCCTCCCCTCTTTATTAGCTATGGTCGACAAGCTTTTCTCAAAACGTCAAAACAGATTCAAATGTTTCATGTCGACCAAAAGCTTCTGGTAGTGGGGGGTCGAAATTGAAAAAGTTCCAAAAATGTCAAAAATAAATGTTTTTATAAAAATCCAACTGCATAATATGAAAGGCCTACACTTGATGTACATGTCTGTCGATTTTTATGTTTGTATTTGTTAAAATGAAAATATTAGAAAGAAATATCTTTTTTTTCAATTTTTTTCATTTTACCCCAATAAAAGAGATCACAAACTCATCATTTTCATAAGTAAGGAATCACAATTTCACTTAAATTTTTTGTGGTATGTTAAGTAAAGTAGTGCGGCCCGACAATGCCGAAGGAAGCATAGTAAATCAATAATTGACCTACTCTGCAGATCATCTCAAACTGAAAAGTCTTATTTTTAAGCAATCCCTGTCATGGAGGCCATTTAACGAAAATTGTGCAGATCAAATTTAAGCCAAGATTGGCTCTAATCGTATATTTAAACAACACAATCAAATATATAGACTATTTACCTTTGTGGAACAGCTTAGAATAATCGAGAAAGATATTTCAATAATGTAAAATGTCAACTTACGTCAACTACAGCAGTTAACGTCAACGTCGCCGTTTGAAAACAAGCCATCGTCCCGAAACCGGAAGTGTAAACCTTACCATGACAACTCGCGCCCTCTCGCGCACAGCGAGAGGAGACGAGACTTTATACTTTTGCCACCCTACAAAGATGTATCAATTTGATGCCGCTACTAAAATGTATCAATTTGCCGCCCGCTACTAAGATGTATCAATTTGACGCCGCTACTAAGATGTATCAATTTGTTGGACTGTTGATCAATGTAGGCCTGCTAACTGTAGCCTAGGCTATTGAAAAAAGGGGGGCCCCTAGGGGTGCTATAGGCCTATGCAATTTTATCAATGTAGGCCTACTAACTGTAGCCTAGACTATTGAAAAAAGGGGGGAGGGGCGCTGGTCTATAGGCAATTTTATCAAGGGGATGTAGGGGCACAGCCTCCGGCAACAAAGAGAAAAATATCCATCAAGAAGTCCAGCCCTTGTAGTTCCGGCAGTCTGGGTCACATGACACCATAAAACTTGCAGGTAATAGGGCCTACATCGGCGAACCGGTAGATGGAACTACACTATTAGCCCTACCGATTATTTTGTGCCTCTCAGGTATTGCACCCCCTCCCTATCCCCAATCCCCCCCCCCTCCAGAAAAAAGGAAAAAGGCACAGAGTTAATGATAACCATGTCACCATGTATGTCGACCATAGCTCCCCTGTGTTTCCCAACTCAGATCTATGTTTCAACTTCCCTTTTTCCTTTAATATGATCTCTACGTCCTTGTCCTTTGTCTGACTAATGAAGAGGCACAGCCTAAATGAGTCTGTTGTCCCATTACAACCAGGGAAACAAAGAGGTCACATAATCACTGACCAAACTACTGATAAACTCTGCTGACCTCCACCAACAGACAGACGGAGAACCATCCCAGTGGGCAAGAGTGGTTGATGCATGCAACCACATTACAATGCTAAGGATCTGTCCCAACTGGCATGACAGTCATAAGTGTACTTATGGCCTCCATTTATTTTTTGAAAGATGGAAAATTTAATCTGTGTCTGTGGATAATATATGTCCATTACAGTTGTCTACCTGAGTGTAAACATGTGACACACCATGACCCAAACAGTAATTGTGGATCCATTGCGATTGTGTCTTTCTTATAGATACATACAGTACCATATATGAAAAAATATAGCTGACAAAAAATTAAATATGTTCTGCTATCTAACCACTTGCCTTTGCACCTTAAAACAGTCATGCTAAAAGTATAGCCAGGGTAAGAGTTACGGCTTCTGACAATTTTCTCCCCTATCTTGATGCTGTTAGAAAGCTGCCTGCTAATCCCCCTGTGGGACCGATGTCTGTCTGCAAGCTTGAAGTAGCTAGAGGAGGAGACATCTCCAAAGTCAGTATCAGCCTCCAGGGGTTTAAATGAAGATAGGAAGTGGAACATCTGCAAAAATAGAGAACTGTAGTCAGTCCTTATAGAATCTATAGACTCCAGTTTGCTGCTGATTTTATTTTCTAGAAATTCATTTCCATATATCAATTCCTGTGTGAATCACACCTGTATATCAATCTGTCCAATAGGCAATGTTCTATAACTATCAGTCTATTGCGGTTAGCCTGACATTGTGGAGTGGAAGATAATAAGAACATAGTGAGATAGAATTAGAGACCCTGATGAACTGAGCAGGTACTTATAGGATATAACTGTGGGATGGCAAATATTCCACTTCCAGATAGGCCTTTCCTGTGGATAAGCGAAAAGTAAGTATGTTCTCTCTTTCGTCTCTTTGTTGGAAGAGTTTGGATGCAAAACGACATCAATGCAATTTTTTCAAAAAGTGGCCAAAATATTGCAAATATGCCCAGGGTGTCTTTACCAAGAAGGCCATGATAATTATGCTTCAATTCTGGGATGGATTTTTGTTCTTTTGCATCAAATCGCTTTAACTTTAATTTTTTAATGTATTTCTCTATGTCTTTGTCTTCTGTGCTTTCAGTTCTCTTTTAACATTCCCTGCACAGCTCCTTTTTCCCCAGGTGCCACAAGTAGAATCAAAGCATTTCCGGGTCATGGTCCTGTCCTTAGGTTTATTTGCCTCAAGGTGTTTGTACCAGATACAGCATAATGGGTTTATATTTGGGGGAGGGTGGCTTCAACAGTCTCCAGTTCCCTCATCCTTCCACCCATTAAGGCACTTACCCTCTCTGTCCAGGTATCACTGCATGAGATGCCTTGATTAGAAAATATCAAGATCATCTTAAACTTCTAGATGGTCTTATCAAAGGACAATCAGTTCATTATTTGTGCAATGACATTAGATGGGTGTGTGATGTGGTTAAAACATAGAAATAAATGTCTCTGATCTGGCACTTTTCTCAGCACCTCTCAGTGTAGGTTACAGCTGGGTGCAGGGCCACAGGGGGCACAGCAGCAGAGGGGTCTGTGTTAGTGAGAGAAGCCGCACACAAAGGGCCCTGAGTAGTACAGTAACATGACATCCTGCAGCGGGAGACATGGGCAGAAAGCAGAGCCTGCTGGTGAAAGGGGCGACTTAATTAGGTTGACACCCAGCATCCTCAAGCTTCTACAACTGACGTGGGCTAGTGTGTGAGGGGCTAAAGGGGTAGGAGGGTTTGTGAGTCTAAGTGAGAAATGTGTATATATACGCAAGCACAGTCTGTCGATGAATAAATAGTGTGGTTAGATCTTTCATAACTTACACCATTTACAAATTTAGGGAAATACACAGTCCCTTTCTTTTACATGATGATCAAATTTAGAACTGTATTTTCACTTGCTTGTTTATCTGCATAAATAATGGTCACTGTACATACATACTGCATGGGGATTCAGTGAGATGTCAATCATCAATACCTTGTCTCAGCCTGTGCACACTGCCTACTCTAGGCATGTCATGTAAGCATCCATGAGAACTAACCACACTGGTCTAAGCCCATACCATATCCGGGTTCTCATCGGTAATGTACTTTGAGGTGACTGATACCTAGAGACCATAGGCCATGTATGGGAGGATATAACAGGGCAGTGTGATCATGGTAATGATACTGGCCCCAGTCAGTCGATTGTAGCCAGGAACTGACCCAGATGGAGGGGGCATAGCCTATGGTAATCGGTATTGATATGTCCTCTGGGAGTTCAGAGGAGTCATTGATTTTAGATGCTACTGTATCCAGTGCCCTCTCATTGTACAACCTGCAGCAACAGATATATGTTGGCTTACATAGGGTTAAAGGGTAAAATTAGAGGATTGGACATCCATGACAACTGGTCAGTATCTAAATACTTAGGCCAAAAGTAGAGGTTTGAATCCACTCATCCAACTGGGTCTAGCAAAACACTTCTGGGTATCCCTCTTTTCTCATTTTTTAAACCCTGTTTTCATGGTTTGTGAATCAGAGAATTCCAAAGGATTCTAGATCACAAACTAGACTCTAATGATGGGAAAAGCAAAAAGAAAACATTGTTTAAAAGGCTAGCCAGCCGGTCTGGCCTGATGTGTCCGACCATGTTACTGGAAACCAACCTATGTTTGTGATTTGGTAGTTGACAAGAGGTAGTTGACAAGAGTACCTTATTACATCTGTGTTGAGTCTCTGTCATGACTTAACCCTCTACCCACTAGCCACACCCATACCTCCACATGTATAATGCAGGGGTGAATGGCAGCAGGTTGGATGAGTGTGGGGTCACCAGCTGGAGATCTGTTATTAGGACTAAAATGACATTGATTCCGAGTTACGCTGGTATGTAATCTACCATCAGTACCATAGCCCTGACTCATATTCCCCCTACACACTGGGTTAAAAAGGTAGTTAGAAAGAAGCTACAACTTCTGTTGGTCCATGGGTCATATATATGATCGAATCAGGGTTCGGGTCAGAATAGGAGGAGGGGGAAAATGGGGACCACTATGATGGTCAGGATAGAGAAGTCCTTAGGGAGCTGGGGGCAGTCATTGATTCCAGATACCTCTGTATCTTGTCCCCTGTCCTAACGTTCACCCACATACCATCCTACTCGTGTTTAAAGGATGGATTTCATTATAGCCAATTTCTTCCTGGATGAATACCTAACCTGGGCAACATGGGAAATTGGAAGGATTCACCACAATAAAAGTTTCTGATTTTCCATTCGGTCCCCCCAGGGGCTTCATCCAGGAAGTAATCGCCTATGGACAGCGGAATCCCCCTTTTATACCAATAGACATAGGTATTTTACCAGTCAAGCGAAGGTTATTCTTCACTCACAGAATCGGGTTAAACAACCAGCTTCTTTTTGCTGTGTGGTTCATGGGGAAGGGGGCTCCAAGCCTGACCCCTTTAGCCACATGCCCCTGCACTGACTTGGTAATGTGGTACAAATTGAACACAACACTGACCCCTTCCAAATACCATCCAAATGCCATCCAGTGTTCCCCTTATGCCCTCCAACCTCGTACCACACATGGCACTCCCCCTTCCCTCAGGTATCCAATCCTGTTCACTCTACTACCCCCAAGGACGGCATGCAGTAACACATGAGAGGTAGGGACGGAACTCCCCTGATACCTGCTCCCGGCAGGTCCTGAGAAATGACAAAGCTGACACAGTAAGCTCATTACACTAACACCTTCACCCCGCCCCAGGGGGAGCCAACCACCAAGGCCATAGCCAAATATGTTATTTTCTGAATGATTTCATCTCTGAAAAATCTATGCAATTATGCCATATTGAATCACCATTGCCCCAAGTCCATAGTCAATGTTATTGAATTGAATATATACATTTCTAGGTTCAAGAAGATGCAATTTAAGAAATCAGCAACAATTTCAGCCGTAAGTCTCCAGGGGGTTGGTACAAATCCATTTATGCCTTGGGCTGGGAGTGTGTGTGTTTGCATTGATCGGGTGAGGAAACAAGGTTTGGGTGTGATTTATTGTTGCCTAAATGTTATTGACCCCCTTCGTCCCTAGTGAGGTTCCTATTGATGTGGACCACCTCTTATCAGGTTGTCGTGGGGCCTCCCTCTACCTCCCCCTGACCCCCCTGCCCACCACTCTCCTCCCACCCTACAGGGACAGTCAATGTGATAGTATCACTCTCCTAGCAGAGTCCTTGCACAGGAGCGTTTACAGCACCACTCTGTCAGAGATCTATGTCCGCAGGAACTAGGAAGCCATTGCCATCTTGGCAGTGTGTAAAACCATGACCACTTCCTGGCTATGCTAGAGTGTATCAGAACAGGGACTCATTTCCTTGGTGAAATAAACATATAATTATGTTAATGCCCAATTAATCCTTTAAGGACAGCATAATGCCTCCATGCATCCTGCCATCTTGGTTGTCATGATGTGTAAATGCAGCCCTTGCAGGTAACTCGCCAGGACTGATGCAGCAATGGATTTGTGCATCATGACAACAAATGTCATCTATTAGCAACATTTCATCCATAAAGGCGTAAATGCCAGAGTGAGGACTGGCACTCTGGGCAGTCTGTATAAAGGAGATGGGGTTTATAAATCACAGCAGGGAAATTTATAGAGATCAGATTGGCAAAATTGGTCTCAGTCGTCTCTGAGCAGGCAGATAGGTGCAAAGAATGAGGTAAAAATCAAACACAAATACTCTGTGCAGAGAGTCTGTACAAGGCTGTACACATCTACTGGGACACCTACAGCTACCACTATATAATATAGTTTATGGTATTGATAAGACAGAGGAATCTCATGGGAATATGGTATTTCAGGAGGAATTCTTCATATTTTATATTGACTTGATATAACTTGATATGCACTAGCACTGCTTGAATGCATTTAAGCAAAGCTTGGACTGCTTACGGTAACACTTTAAGCATCTTAAATTTAATAAACAGCACTTAAAGGCACCTTAAGGCAATTATGGCATTTACATGACATTTACATGGCATTTATTGAAGTAAAAGCTGCTTGAACAAAGCAATAAAAGGTTTGCTTGAATACTAGTGTTAATGTAGTGAGGAAATTTTGGAGTGAGGCATTTGCCAATGGGCAAAATATGTATGGTCCTCCTTCCCTCCCCATGGCATCATTTTATAGCCTGCAATATTTTTCACTTACCAGTCAGGAATGATGAATACATTCAATGACTGCTACATATTAGGGAGACATAGCTGCAGGTAGCTATAAAAAATATTGTGCTGTATATTATTTATAGCCTTAATATTCTCATAAACTGGGATAAAAGTGTCACTCCACTCTGTGCAAATGATGATGGAAACCTTTAATGATTGCTACACAATGATATCTGTGGTGGCTCTTCTTTGGGTAGTTCTAAAAGATATATGATAATGTTCCCTCTACATAATTGTAGAGAAGGGTTAATCTTTATGAACGCTTCTGGTGTTTCTTCCTGCTTTGTATGCTTTCATTGTATATTGTTCATGCCTTAACCTGCTCCCTATCAGATATGTTACACTGCCAGAGATGACATGTTTAAAGACAAACTGTGTGTTTGACGTTGCGTAGTGCTCTCGCTGAATCGCGACCACAGAATAAATCTCCAATTTTTTTTCTAAACCCTCTTTAGGGCAAGACAAAAATTTCCAAAACATGTTTAAAGACAAAGACAATTGATGAAGGCTACATTATGAAGTCTATACCATACCCTCCTATTCCCCAGCTGATTGGTATAGAGATAACCCAGTAACAATATAGCTGCTTGACATGCCGTAAGGCCATCTACAGACAACTCCTCTATTACCCAATGTACGTGTGTGGAGCAGAGGTCACCACCTATACACCACTACCACCTGATTAGTTTACCCCACTCACCACTAGGGGCAGGGCAGTCATGTAAGTGGAGACCAGCTTGTCACGTGACAACATGCCCCGGTATCCCCTGAGGTATCGTGTAGCAGTGGATGGAGCGGGCACCATTCGTACAGCTATGGCTTTTATGGGGTAGAAAGCACGAGGTACTCACCACCAAATCAGAGAAAGACTCTTGGATTTCCCATCTACCAACTGTATAATTGATCAGCCATTCTACATGGGTTTTGATGAAGTATAGCTAAGTCTGATCATGGTGCAATCACTAACAGACATGACTAGTGTAAAAAGACCATTTTGATCATTACTCTGAAATGCCATATGGGTTTCATGTTTTTACATAAATATGTAAGAAAGGCGCCACTTTATTGACATAAAGTATGGACTGTATTTTCCTCATTCCACCATAAAGGATGGCCTCTGCACTCGTTATCCATTATAAATCAATTCTAAACATGAGATGATGTTCATATCCACACCCATGTTTTGACCAATGTCCTCACCAATCCATCCCCCAACATTAAAGTCTACAATTTTCTCTTGGCCTACATAAAACATATATACTTACTGTACCATACCATTTAAGCATCAGGTTATAAATAAGCACATTTCTTACCAGGGTCTTTTCTTAAGCACTAAAATAGGATCTTAAATAAGCACCTGTTTTGGATATAAGGGGCATGTAGACCTCCAAATCTGTGAGCACAAGGATGCTTTAACAAAATGGTACAGTATGTAGAAGCAATTTAATATATCTGACGCTTTTATCCTTTTCTGCATTTGTCACCCTGTTACCATTGTCATTGTAAAATCATACTTTAAAACCTTCACATTGACGACATACATGAAAACCAGGGTTTTAAAAATGAGCAAGGCCACACCAAGTTGATCTACCCACAAAAGCCAGATGTCCAATTTGAAATACCATCAAGGTGACATATGTGCCCTTTACCAGAGAAGCAGATAGTAGAGTTTTGGTATCTTATTATTGGCCAATGCTCTCCTGTCACAGGCAACCCATTCAATCATTGACTTAGTGTTGCAGATTAATCTGTTTACTGATGGCCTTAGCATTTCTTTCACTAATCTGTTACTTAGGTTGTACTTCAATTGTGGGCTACTCCCCTGTTCCTCTCCCGTCCGTCTCCTCCATCTGACTAATGAAGAAGCACAGCCAGGGCTAAATGAGTCTGTTGTCCCATTACAACCAGGGAAACAAACAGGTCACATGATCACTGACCAAACTACTGATTACCTCTGCTGACCTCCACCAACAGACAGATGGAGAACCATCCCAGTGGGCAAGAGTGGTTGATGCATACAACCACATTACAATGCTAATTCAAGGATCTGTGCTAACTGGCATGACAGTCATTTATAAGTGTACTTAGGCCTCCATTCAATTTTTTGAAAGATGGAAAATTTATTCTGTGTGTGTGGACAATATATGTACATTACAGTTGTCTACCTGAGTGTAAACACGTGACACACCATGACCCAAATAGTAATTATGGATCCACTGGAATGATTAAATAAGTTCTGCTATCTAACCACTTGTCTTTGCACCTTAAAACAGTCACACTAACAGTATAGCCAGGGTAAGACTTACGGCTTCATGCCATTTTCTCCCCTATCTTGATGCTGCTAGAAGGCTGCCTGCTAATCCCCTGTGGGACCGATGTCTGTCTGCAAGCTTGAAGTAGCTGGAGAAGAAGACATCTCCAAAGTCAGTATCAGCCTCCAGGGGTTTAAATGAAGATAGGAAGTGGAACATCTGCAAAAATAGGGACCTGTAGTCAGTCCTTATAGAATCTATACACTCCAGTTTGCTGCTGATTTTGTTTTCTAGAAATTCATTTCCATATATCCATTCCTGTGTGAATCACACCAATCTGTCCAATAGGCAATGTTCTATAACTATCAGTCTATTGCGGTCAGCCTGACATTGTGGAGTGGAAGATATTAAGAACATAGTGAGATAGAATTAGAGACCCTGATGAACTGAGCAGGTACTTATAGGATATATGTCTGTGGAATGGCAAATATTCCACTTACAGATAGGCCTTTCCGGTGGATCAGCCAAAAGTAAGTTTGTTCTCTCTTTTGTCTTTTTGTTTGAAGAGTTTGGATGCAAAACGACATCAATGCCATTTTTGAAAAAGTGGCCAAAATATTGCAAAAATGCCCAGGCTGTCTTTACAAAGAACGCCATGATAATTATGCATCAATTCTGGGATGGATTTATGCTGTTTTGCATCATATCGCTTCAATTTTGTTTGTTAATGTATTTCTCTATGTCTTTGTCTTCTGTGCTTTCAGTTCTCTTTTAACATTCCCTGCACAGCTCTTTTTTCCCCAAGTGCCACAAGTAGAATCAAAGCATTCCTGGGTCATGGTCCTGTCCTTAGGTTCATTTGCCTCAAGGTGTTTGTACCAGATACAGCATAATGTGTTTATATTTGGGGGAGGGTGGCTTCAACAGTCTCCAGTTCCCTCATCCTTCCACCCAATAAGGCACTCACCCTCTCTGTCCAGGTATCACTGCATGAGATGCCTTGATTAGAAAATATAAAGAACATTTTAAACTTCTAGATGGTCTTATCAAAGGACAATCAGTTCATTATTTGTGCAATGACATTAGATGGGTGTGTGATGTGGTTAGAACGTAGAAATAAATGTCTCTGATCTGGCACTTTTCTCACCACCTCTCATTGTAGGTTACAGCTTGGTGCAGGGCCACAGGGGGCACAGCAGTAGAGGGGTCTGTGTTAGTGAGAGACTGCGGCACACAAAGGGCCCTAAGTAGTACAGTAACATGACATCCTGCAGCGGGAGACATGGGCAGAAAGCAGAGCCTGCTGGTGAAAGGGGCGACTTAATTAGGTTGACACCCAGCGTCCTTAAGCTTCTACAACTGATGTGGGCTAGTGTGTGAGGGGCTAAAGGGGTAGGAGGGTTTGTGAGTCTAAAGGAGAAATGTGTATACCCCGGTATATATGCAAGCACAGTCTGTCAGTGCATAAATAGTGTGATTAGATCTTTCATAACTTACACCATTTACAAATTTAGGGAAAGTTCTTTTCCCTTTCTTTTACATGGTGATCAAATTTAGAACTGTATTTCCACTTGCTTGTTTATCTACATGAAGAATGGTCACTGTACATACATACTGTATGGGGATTCAGTGAGATGTCAATCATCAATACCTTATCTCAGCCTGTGTACACTGCCTACTCTAGGCATGTAGTGTAAGCATCCATGAGAACTAACCCCACTTTTTACCATAGGTCTAAGCCCATACCATATCTGTGTTCTCATTGGTAATGTACTATGAGGTGACTGATACCTAGAGACCATGGGCCATGTATGGGATGAAATAACAGGGCAGTGTGATCATGGTAATGATACTGGCTCCAGTCAGTCAATTGTAGCCAGGAACTGACCCAGATGGAGGGGGCATGGCCTATGGTAATCAGTATTGATATGTCCTCTGGGAGTTCAATGGAGTCATTGATTTTAGATGCTACTGTATCCAGGGCCCTCTCATTGTACAACCTGCAGCGACAGATATGTCAGCACACATAGGCTTAAAGGGTAAAATTAGAGGATGGGACATCCATGACAACTGGTCAGTATCTAAATACTTAGGCCAAAAGTATAGGTTTGAATCCACTCATCCAACTGGGTCTAGCAAATACTTCTGGGTCACTCTCTCTTTTTTTAATCTCATTTGCTAAGCCCAGTTTTCAAAGTTTGTGAATCGGAGAATTCTAAAGGATTCTACATCAAAAACTAGGCTCTAAAGATTGGAAAAGCAAAAGGAAACATTGTTTAAAAAGGCTAGCCAGCCGGTCTGGCCTGATGTGTCAGACCATGTTACTGGAAACCAACAGTTTTTGTGATTTGACCTTAGGCAGTTGACATTATTACATCAGGTGTTGAGTCTCTGTCATGACTTAACCCTCTACCCACTAACCACACCCATACCCCCACATGTATAATGCAGGGGTGAGTGGCAGCAGGTTGGATGAGTGTGGGGTCACCAGCTGGAAGTCTGTAATTAGGACTAAATGACATTGATTCTGAGTATGCTGGTATGTAGTCTACCATCAATGCCATAGCCCCAAATGCTATACCACCCATAAACCAATGCAGGACGAAAGGTTGTCTATTCAGAAAAATTGTCGGTAAAGTTTTTAAACATTTCTTTAATGTGACCGACGAATACGTAGATCTATACAACCTTACAATTATGCATTCTAATATACATTTTTGGAAAGATAATTGTCTCCTGATATAAGCTGTTTGCAATTATAGCCATTACAGACAATGTTATGAGGATTCTGCTGAAACCAACCCAAAAATAACTTTATTATAAAAAAGTCACCCTTTCTTGCTGCATTGGTCCATGGCAATGGGTTATATATATGATCGAGTCAGGGTTCTGGTCAAAATAGGAGGAGGGGGATAAATGGGGACCACTATGATGGTCAGGATAGAGAGGTCCATAGGGAGCTGGAGGTAGTCATTGATTCCAGATACCTCTGTGTCTTGTCCCCTGTCCTAACGTTCACCCACATACCATTCTACTCGTGTTTAAAGGATGGATTTTATCATAGCCAATTTCTTCCTGGATGAATCCCTGACCTAGGCAACATGGGAAAATTGGAAGGATTCACCACAATAAAAATTTCCGATTTTCCATCCGCTCCACCCAAGGGCTTCATCCGGGAAGTAATTGGCTGTGTACAGCGGAATCCCCCTTTTATACCAATAGACATAGGTATTTTACCAACCAAGCAAAGGTTATACTTCACTCATAGAATCGGGTTAAATAACAAGCTTCTTTTTGCTGTGTGGTTCATTGGGAAGGTGGAGGGGGGGGGGGGCTCCAAGCCTCACCCCTTTACCCATATGCCCCTACACTGACTTGGTAATGTAGTACAAATTGAACACAACACTGACCCCTTCCAAATACCATCCAAATGCCATTCAGAATTCCCCTTATGCCCTCAAACCATGTACCCATATCACACATGGCACTCCCCCCTTTCCCTCAGGTATCTGTTTCTGCTAACTACCCCCAGAGACTCCATGTAGTAACACATGAGGGTTACGAGCAGAACTCCCCTGATACTTACTCCCAGCAGGTTCTGAGAACTGACAAAGCTGGCACAGTAAGCTCATTACACTAACACCTTCACCCCGCCCCAGGGGGAGCCAACCACCTATGCCATGGCCAAATATTTTATTTTCTGAATGAGTTCATCTCTGGAAAATCTATATATCTATGCAAGATTGAATCACTGATTCCCCAAATGCATATTCCATATAATTATATTGAATATATACATTTCTAGGTTCAAGAAGATGCAATTTAAGAAATCAGCAACGATTTCAGCCGTAAGTCTCAAGGGGGTTGGTACAAATCCATTTATGCCTTGGGCTCTGAGTGTGTGTGTTTGCATTGATCGGGTGAGGAAACAAGGTTTGGGTGTGATTTATTGTTGCTTAAATGGTATTGACCCCCTTAATCCCAAGTGGGGTTCGTATTGATGTGGACCACCTCTTATCAGGTTGTCCTGGGGCCTCCATCTACCTCCCTCTGACCCCCCCCCCCCCCCCTGCCCTTTACTCTCCTCCCACCCTACAGGGACAGTCAATGTAACAGCATCACTCTCCTAGAATAGTCCTTGCACGGGAGTTTACAGCACCACTCTGTTAGCTGAGATCCTTAGGGACTAGGAAGCCATTGTCATCTTGGCAGTGTGTAAAACCATGACCACTTCCTGGCTATGCTAGAGTGTATCAGAACAGGGGCTCATTTCCTTGGTGAAATGAACATATAATTATGTTAATGCCCACTTAAGCACAGAATAATGCCTCAACGCATCCTACCATCTTGGTCACCATGATGTATTGATGCAGCCCTTGCAGGTAACTCGCCAGGACTGATGCAGCAATGCATTGGTGCATCATGACAACAAATGTCATCTTTTAGCAAGATTTCGTCCATAAAGGCATAAATGCCAGAGTGAGGTCTGTATAAAGGAGATGGGATTGATAAAACACAAGAGCGTAATTTATAGAGATCAGATTGGCAAAATCGGTCTCAGTCATATGTGAGCAGGC
The DNA here is from genome assembly GCA_947462335.1 of Harmothoe impar. Lineage (NCBI taxonomy): Eukaryota > Metazoa > Annelida > Polychaeta > Phyllodocida > Polynoidae > Harmothoe > Harmothoe impar. Next base: position 15,143,763 of record OX381706.1, read on the forward strand.
AGATTGGTGCAAAGAATGACGTAAAAATCAAACACAAATACTCTGTGCAGAGAGTCTTAACAAGGTTGTACCCATCTACTGGGACACCTACAGCTACCACTATATAATAGAGTTTATGGTACTGATAAGACAGGGGAATCCCATGGGAATATGGTATTTCAGAAGGAAATCTTCATATTTTAGATTGACTTATACTGTAAGTCCTTGTCCTATAAGTTATAGGAATAACTTGATATACACTAGAACTGCTTGAATGCATTTAAGCAAAGCTTGGACTGCTTAAGGTAACACTTTAATAAGCATCTTAAATTAAATAAATAGCACTTAAAGGCACCTTTAGGTCACTATGACATTTACATGACATTCACATGGCATTTATTGAACTAAAAGCTGCTTAAACAAAGCAATACAAGGTTTGCTTGAATGCCAATGTTCATGTAGTGAAGAATTTTGGAGTGAGTCATTTGCCAATGGGCATAATATGCATGGAGATATCTGTTCTCCTCTCCTCCCCCTGGCATCATTTTATAGTCTGCAATATCTTTCACTTACCAGTCAGGAATGATGAATACATTCAATGACTGCTACATATTAGGGAGACATAGCTGCAGGTAGCTATAAAAATATTGTGCTGTCTATCATTTATAGCCGTAATATTCTCATAAACTAGGATAAAAGTGTCACTCCGCTCTGCGCAAATGATGATGGAAACCTTTAGTGATTGCTACACAATGATATCTGTGGTGGCTCTTTGCATATTTCTAAAAGATACACTGTAAAACATTTCCATTGAAATTACGGAGAATCAATGCTAAATTTGACGGTATATCACCATAATTGTGATTTACGGTGAGACACTGTAAAACTCATTAATTTTACATTGAACATCCGAAAAACCAGTACAGTGAAACGATGTTTTTTCATTTACGGTGAATCTCACGTTAAAGGTTTGCCCACCAGGTGGGGGCTTGGTTTGATAGAGAGACTTTAGTGGAAGCTATCAACTAAAAACATACATAATTGTGTTAGATTTATAAAGATATCCAACTATCTCATTAATTACACAATCAAAATTCAAGCCTTTGGCATAATTAGGACAAAAAATATATAATTTCCTTTTTTGAGACTCTGGGCACTAGTATGAATAGTATAAACACCCATGTTGTGGTATTTTGACTCATACATATTGAGACTGTTGTCAGAGTTTCTTTGTAACAATCCTAGAGTACCTTTTGCTCATGGATTGTAATTTTACATTGCTATGAGGCATTCAATTATGCTTCTCAGGCCTAATATATATGCAGCCCTGGAATTAAGATAATATCATGAATTATACATCAATAAATCCAGAAACAATTATAATTATCATTGAATAGCAGAGAATCATCGTATAACAATGATGAATCACCGTAAAATAATAACAAGAAAGGCCTGTAAAATTTACGGGGAAAAGCAAAATGTGGTGACCCTAAAAAAAAAAAGGGAAATGGTCGGCATTCAGTGATGCCAGTGATTCACGGTCATTTTTAAGGGATATTTTTTATAGTGTATGATAATGTTCCCTCTACATACTTGTAGAAAAGGGTTTATCTTATGAGCACATCTGATGTTTCTTCCTGTTTTGTATGCTTTCATTGTATACTGCTCATGCCTTAACCTGCTCCCTATTAGATATGTTACACTGCGAGAGATGGCCTGTTTAAAGACAAAGACAATTTATGAAGGCTACATTATGAAGGATATACTATAGCCTCCTATTCCCCAGCTGATTGGTATAGAGATAACCCAGTAACAATATAGCTACTTCACATGCCGTAAGGCCATCTACAGACAACTCCTCTATTACCTAATGTACGTGTGTGGAGCAGAGGTCACCATCTATACACCACTACCACCTGATTAGTTTACCCCACTCACCACTAGGGGCAGGGCAGTCATGTTAGTGGAGACCAGCTTGTCACGTGACAACATGCCCCGGTATCCCCTGAGGTATCGTGTAGCAGTGGATGGACCGGCACAGTGCGGACAGGTGGGGCTTTTATTCAATAGGAGAAACCTCGGGAGGCAATGGGTAATAACCCAAAGAATCAGAGCGAAAATTTCAGCTATATACTTCAGACATAGTGAAATGATTGCTTATTTGTCGTGAGTTCTATTTAGGCATAATCGAGTCAAATCATGGAGCAATAATTAACAAGCAATACCACTAGGGACCTAGGGCCTACTCCTTCGATCAATCCTGTTCCATCTATAAAATGACAGAAAGACATCACTTCAATGACTTGATGAGTCACATGTAATTACTCTTCATCCATAACCCATCAATCCTACACATTGTATGATATTGATAACCTGACACTTATAATGATAAAATACCTAACCAAACCATCCACCAACATTGAGGTATACCATTCTCTTGATATGGCAAGGCTACGCAAAGTTTATTTGAATGCCTCCTTTTTAAACCAGGTCTGACTTACATCAATATAGGTTCAGAGTTCAACTTACTCCTTAAACCCGCAGATCTAGGTACCGCTCCACCGACAGTTAGGGCGCAATCGGGACAGGTACTCAGCCCTATTTATAGGAGAGCTGGGGCTTTAATGTTTTGAATTGATTAAGTGACTGGAACAGACAAGTTTGTAAATAAAGCGAGGATCCAACAAATAGATCTACCCACAAAGACAAGGCATTGAATCCGTACCGTTGTCATGGTGATGCATGTGGTCATTACCAGAGTAAACCAGATAGGGGCAGGTCTGATTTCTAATCACTCCCCCTCTACCCCTACTCTCTTCTCCTTGATCAAGTCCTATCAGTATCACAGACACCCAGTTCCCTTCATCACTGGCTGATTCAGGTATTCACTAGCTGCTTTACCACTGTTTACGCTAGAGTATAAATAGCAAATTAGGTAGACATTCAGGTGGCCCTTGACATTAAGGTTGTAAGGAACCATTAATTTAGTTCAATAGAGGAAGAAATCAAGTTCACACAGTATTCCATGGTATTCCACCAGTGGAACGCATGCACTGTTGAATACTTTTACTACTAAAATACACTTCGTCAAGATGAAATACTGTAAACATAGATATTTTTGCTCACATATATTTTCGGGAATCTGCTAGAAATTGCAATTTCATGTAAACCTACTTAAAGTCGCGGATTTTGGAACTTGGTAGTAATAGGATTATATTGGATAAAAATCAGCTCTATACATATTTTCGCGGATTTCAATAAGTTCAGCGCGAAACAAACTATGTTTACAGTAAGGAGACATTTGCCTCTTGTACCCACCCATGAGTATTTCCAAGTAGAAGTCCCCTAGTGTTACCTACCCTATTGAACCACTTTAACCCAGTTGTGCTTTCCTATTTCCCCTGGCACGCCGGAAACCTATTCTCCACTGTCCGACTAATGAAGAGGTACGGACAGAACTAAATGAGTCTGTTGCGCTGTTTAGAACATCCCGCCGCCACCAGGGCCACACGCAGGTCACGTGAGCACTGACCACGTGACCTCCTACTACTGATTAGTTCTAATGACTTCCACCAGGGGGGAGGGACACAGAGGGGGAGCCTGATAGTCAAGTCTGTATAAAAGGCCCACAATTCTTTTCAGAGAGACAGAAAGATGCTTTGAGAGAAAGGCCTCAAATACTTAAGGACACAATTTGTATGATATATTGAAAATGGCAATAAATGAATTGTGAATTTTCAGCCATACGGAAGCATCCAGTAACAACAAGTTATAGAGAGGTGAAGGTACAGGACTGAGAGAGCTCCACTAACTCTCCACAGATATACATGTGTAGATTTTGGGTCACAGTTTAATTGAGCCCATTTGGGCACGGACAGAATCTCCTTGCCATTCTGGTCTATGCATTGAACATTACAGCAGTCTACCTGTACACATACACATGTATTTATTTAAGTTGATTCTTGGCAATAAGTTAGCTTATAAGTTCAAGTGTGAACTTCATTGTGCTGTAATGGCCTCATGTCTATGTGATGTCGTGATGTATCAATGCAGTGTGCTTTAGTTTTCTTAATAATTCTAAAGGGCCATGTAGCAAGAAATGTAGGGGAAAAAAAGGGTAGCCTGGCAATGTCTTGTTAGACCCAGTTGGGTGACTAGAAATCTTTTTTAAAATTTTTGGCCTAAGGATTTTTTAGATACTGAGCAGATGTCATTGATGTCCCTTCCTCTCACGCTACCCTTTGTGTGTTAACCGGTCTGTAAGCTGTACGGTGAGAGGGCACTGGATACAGTAGTATCTAAAATCAATGACTCCTCTGAACTCCCAGAGGACTTATCAATACTGATTACCATAGGCCATGCCCCCTCCATCTGGGTCCTTCCCAGCGGTAAGTTCCTGGCTACAATTGACTGACTGGGGCCAGTATCATTACCCTGATCACAACCCCTGTTGATACCCTCCCATACATGGCCTCTGGTCTCTAGGTATTGGTCAAATATTACATTTTGTCGTCTATTACAGATGTGAACTCAGATGTGGGATTGGATATGGTAAAGCGTTAAATACACACTTAAGGTAGGCACACTGTAAATAGCGAAACCAAAAATATGTCCTTTTATAATGTAAACCAACAGTAGATTCTACTGCCAATATACACTAATACTTTAGCATATACTGTAAAACTAAAGCAGATTCTACTGCTCAACTACATTTACTGTTAACAGTGCAGTGAGTACAGGGTAAGATAGAATGTTGATAATGCACATCTGACATTGTTTCCATGCCGCTTTTGTGAGGAATACTCTTATGTACAGTGACTATTATTTATCGAGTTTAGTGGGGGAATTCAAATCACAAAATATCTATGCCATGGCTCTCATCTAAGCATGTTATTAGGAAAGATGATATAATATCAATAACAACTATACATGATAAGCAATGAATTAAAGTGAGAAAGCAAATATATCAACAAGCAAGTGGAAATACAGAAATGAGATCATCATGTTTTTTTGAGAAGCAAGGGACTGCATATTTCCCTTAATTCGCTGTTTATTGTAAGTGATTAAAAATCTAACCACCTTATTTATGCATCTACAGCCTGTGCTTACGTATACTGTCAGAGGTCAGTGTAGCTTTACAGTGAATTATACTGATTCAGAGTATAAAAGGATGTATTTTTGGTTTGGAAACCAAATATATTTATCTTTATCACTATACGCATTCTTACCCTGGACTCACAAGCCCTCCTACCACTCTAGCTTCACACAAGCCTACGTCAGTGGTAGAAGCTTGAGGACGCTGGGTGTCAACCTAATTAAGTCGCCCCCTTTTACCAGCAGGCTCTGCTTTCTGTCCCCAGCTGCAGGACGTCATGTTACTGTACTACTCAGGGCCCTTTGTGTGCCGCTGTCTCCTCCACTGTGCCCCACCCTTCCACTCTGAAGCCCTGTATCCAGATGTACCCTTTACTGAGTGGTGGTGAGAAAAGTGCCTGATCAGAGGCTTTTATTTTAACCACATCACACACTAGTCCACATCTAACATCCCAGATAATGAACTGGTTATTCTTAGACTATCTAAAGTCAAAATATTGTCTGATTAATACATTAAATGCAGTGATATATGGATGGAGAGGGGTAGAGTGCTGATGGGTGGAAGAGCTAGGGGACTAGCGGCTGCTGAATTCACACATACTCTCTCTCACACACACACACACACACACACATATACAGACACATTGTGCTCTGCTGGATACCGACACCTGAGGGTGAATGAACCTAAGGACAGGGTCATGACCTAGGGATGATTTCATTCTACTGAGACTTCTACTTGAAGAGAAGGAGCTTTGTAGGGAAGGTACTGAGGACAGAGAAGACAAAAACGCACAAAATACATTAACAAACATAATGGAAGAGATTGGCTGCCATTCCACAGACATATTCTAAAGGAAAGTAGAATATCCTCCTTTTCCACCAAACAATCTATCAGAGTCTCTAATTCTATTGCCCTCTACTCATCTTCTACTCCACAGACCAATATATAAATGTCATCCATACAAGAATTATTATAAAGAAATTAACCTAAAGAAAATTAAATCAGCAGCAAACTGGAGCCTGTAGATGCTATGAGGATGTGGCTACTGCTTTCTGTTCTTTTAGACCTTCCCCTGCCCATCTTCATTTAAACCCCAGGAGGCTGATACTGACTTTGGAGATGTCTTCTCCTCCAGCTACTTCAAGCTTGCAGACAGACATCAGTCCCACAGGGGGATTAGCAGGCAGCCTTCTAACAGAATCAAGATAGGCAGAAATGGTCAAAGCCATTTTTAAGTCTCACCTTTGCTATACTATTAGTATGACTGTGTTAAGAGGTGAAGGCAAATGGTTGCAGAACATATTCAATTGTTAGTCAGTGGTATCTAAATTCAGTTATGTCACTGTATACATATAGAAGACACTTCATCAGTGTCTGGGCGAAGTGGATCAACATTGACTGTTCAGGGGATGGAGGGGTGTGGGCTACTTTCAAAACTCTTCAACTTGGAATAGTGATATGACATTTAGATTATTCATCACATACACACTCAGATAGACACCATATTGTGCACAGACCTCGAATGATTTTTCTGTCTTTCAAAAAAGAAATAGGAGGTCTTCTGTACAGTTTTGGTGGTTCTGGTTCTCCATTTTTCCCTGTTGGTGGTAGTCAGCAGAGGTAATCAGTAGTTCGGTCAGTGATCATGTGACCTGTTTGTTTCCCCGGTTGTAATGGGACAACAGACTCATTTAGTCCTGACTGTGCCCCTTCATTAGTTAGACAGAGGAGAGGGAGGGGAGGGGAATAGGAGAGGAGCCTGAGCTTCAAGTACAACATAAGTAACACATTAGTGCAAGGAATACTAATGTCATCAGTAAACAAATTAATCTGCAACACCAATCTGCAATGAATGGAATGGGTTGCTTGTGGTAGGAGAGCGTTATCCTCGAATTGGAATCTAAACCTGCCCTATCTATCTCTGCTGGAGCACATAATATCACCAAGACAATAGTTCAAATTGGACCTCTGGACTTTGTGGGTAGTTCCATTTATTTTGTCAAGGTTTTTTTGAGTTTAAATTGAAATGATTTCGCAATGACTAGGATGATGCTAATGTTGGTGGGTGAATGGATGGGTAAGGGCATTGGTCAATACATGGGTGTGGATATGAATATTATTTCACATGTAGAATCGATTTGTAATGGATAAAGAGTGCAGAGGCCATCCTTCATGGTAGAAGGAGGAAAATACAGTCCATATTTTATGTCAATAAAGTGACATCTTTCTGACATATTCATGGAAAGACTTGAATCACATATGGCATTTCACAGTAGTGATCAAAATGGTCTTTCCATACTGCTTATGTTAGTGGTTTTTTCATGACGAGACTGTATTATGCCTCATCAAAACTCATAAAGAATGACTGATGAATTATATGTTTGGTAGATGGGAAATTGACACATTTTTTCTCTGATTTGGTGGTGAGTACCTAGTGCTTTCTAACCCATAAAGGCCATAGCTGTATGTATGGTTCCTACTCCATCCACCACTACAAGATACCTCAGGGGATACTGGGGCATGTTGTCATGTGACAAGCTGGTCTCCACTTACATGACTGCCCTGCCCCTAGTGGTGAGTGGGGTAAACTAATCAGGTGGTAGCGGTGTATAGATGGTGACCTCTGCTCCACACACGTACATTAGGTAATAGAGGAGTTGTCTGTAGATGGCCTTACGGCATGTCAAGTAGCTATATTGTTACTGGGTTATCTCTATACCAATCAGCTGGGGAATAGGAGGGTATGGTATAGACTTCATAATGTAGCCTTCATCAATCGTCAATGTCTTTAAACAGGCCATCTCCGGCAGAGTAACATCCGATAGACAGTGGCTAAGGTATAAACAGTATTCTATGAAAGCGTGGAATTATAGGGAGTAATAGGGTATAATGATAACCCTTCTCTTCAATTAAGTTGAGGAAACAGTGTGGTGAATGTAAACAACTTTTACAACTACCTAGACAGGAGCCTCTTGTGTAGTGATCAGTGAATGTTTTCCATCATCATTAATGTAGAGTGGAGTGACACTTTTATCCCAGTTTATGAGAAGTGAAAGAAATTAAGGCTATAAAATGATAGACGACACAATATTTTTACAGCTACCTGCCGCTATGTCATCCTGATATGTAGAGGTCATTGAATGTACTCATCTTTTTTGACTAGTAAGTGAAAGATAAGTGAGGAGATGATACCAGGGGGAGGACAGATATATCCATGCATATGTCTATTTGCAAATGACTGGACAATACTACATTCGTGAACATTAGCATCTAAGCAAATCCTGTAAGGCTTAAAGTCACTCTATAAGTGGCTTGAACTTCAGTAAATGCAATGTAAAGGTAGTGTCTATTGAATTATTCCTGTAAGTCAATCTAAAATATGAGGATTTCCATAATATTCCCATGAGATTCCTGTCTCACCAACAACATAAATTATACTATGTAGTGGTAGTGGTGGGTGTCCCAGTAGGTGTGTTCCACCACAACCTTGTACAGACCAGACCTGGGACACTCTCCGCACAGAGTGTTTTTGTTTGATGCTCACTCTCCTTCTTTGCACCAAGCTGTCTGCTCACTGCTCACATCTGCGTGAGCACTGAAAACCCAGAGCAAGGAGCCTAGTCATTATGACGACCTAGGTAGTCATAATGAATAATGGCAGATGGAGTGGAGAATGGTGTATGAATATAGTCTCTAATTAGTTCACTTCTTAATGAGAGACATCCTTTTCACATATTTGTTGTAGTCTTGATTGAACTAAGTAGCATTACTTGTTATAAATAAGTTGCCAATGGGTGAGAATGATGGCCCCAAAGGTATAGAGACCACTCTGCTCCCTGTCACCAGTGTATATCTCAAGACAGATATAGTTATGCAAAATGTTAAAACCAGGTGGCAGTAGTGTGCCATAAGTAGCAAGTGAGGAATAGAATTATGTACCATAGGGTAGTCATTGGGACAACCTAGGACTTGAGAGTTGTCACTACCGATGACTTTAGGTCTTCAAATGGACAATACATAAATTAACAACCTTAAGGTAGTCATTCTGACAACCTAAATATTGTGACTACCTAAGGTCGTCATTATGACAACTTTGGTCTGAATGGCTCAGATGGGTAGTCACAATGACGACCTAAGGTGGTCACTTTGACTACCTAAAGTTGTCAGTTTTGGCATTTTCAAAATGACGACCCTGAGGTTTTCAGTGAGACCAATCTGCACCTGATCTTTATAACCCTATCGGGTTTGCATGATGCTTGAATGCAGCCCTGGAGAGTTACTTGCCAGGGCTGCATTCATGCATCATGGCGACCAAGGGCATGATGCAATCAGGCATCATGCCATCCTTAAAGTGTTAAACTTCACCTCCTCTATATAGGCCAATCCACTCTGACTGTTACTGCATGGGTAACAAGAATTGGGCAAGAAAAGGTGTGGTTAATTCAGGAAATCTATTTCTGTTCTGATACACACTAGCATAGCATAAAGTGGCCATTCTTTTAGGCACTACACATTTACATAGATGACAATGGCTTCACAGCCCCACTGAACATAGATCTGTGACAGAGTTGTGATGTAAAATCTCCCAAGTAAGTGACAAACACAGCAGATAATCTATCATGTTATTTCATGTACACCTAATATTGAAGACTACTATGTAATAGTACCTATAGAATTGCCTGTGGAGTATAGCAGGGTACAATTTGTGCAAAGACACTGTTAGGAGAGTGTTGCTATTACATTGACTGTCCCTGTAGTATGGGAGGAGAGTGGAGGGCAAGGGGGCAGTGGGAGGTAGATGGAGGCCCCACGACAACCTGATAAGGGTTGGGCCTACATCAATAGGAACCCCACTAGGGATTAAGGGGGTCAATACCATTTAAGCAACAATAAATCACGCCCGAACCTTGTTTCCTCACTGGATCAATACAAGCACACACACTCCCAGTCCAGGGCAGGGATGGATTTGTAGCTCCCCCTTGAGGTCTAACACTGACAACTCAAATTTCTGCTGAATTCTTAAATTGCATCTTCTTGAACGTAGACATGTATAATTGTATTCACCATAAACAGTAACTGCTGAATATGGATGCGGGGAATCAGTGATTCATTCAGGCACAGATGCATAGATTGTCCAGAGATGACCTCATTTATCAAAATAAAATATTTTGACGTGGCATTGGTGGTTGGCTCCCCCTGGGGCGGGGTGAAGGTGTTAGTGTAATGAGCTTACTGTGCCAGCTTTGTCAGTTCTCAGGAGCTGCCGGGAGCAGGTATCAGGGGAGTTTTGCCCATAACCCTCATGTGTTACTGGGGGGTAGTGGAGTTAGCAGTAACAGGTACCTGAGGGAAGGGGGAGTGGTATGTGTGGTATTAGTACAAGGTTGGAGGGCATTTGGGGAATGCCGGATGGCATTTGCTCAGCTGATTTGCTTGGTATTTGGAAGGGGTCACTGTTGTGTTCAATTTGTACTACATTAGTAAGTCTGTGTAGTGACGAATGGGTAAAGGGGTCAGGGTTGAAATGCCCCCGCCTCACTCCCCCAGACCCCACACACGGAAAAGAATGTAGTTGTTTAACCCAACTTTGTGAGAGGAAAATAACCTTTGCCTAATTGTTAAAATGGACAATACCTAAATGTTTACTAGTATGAGAGATGTGTAGAATGGTATGTGAGTGAGGGTTAAGACATTGTCAGGGGGACAAGACACAGAGGTATCTGGAATCAATGACTGCCTTTAGCTCCCTAAGGACCTCTATACTGACCACCGTAGTGAACTGGTTCCCATTTGCCTCTTTCCTATTTTGACCCTACCCTGCTACCATAAGTCTAATATACCTGTACTGCACTGACAAACAGAGGTTTTCTTGTACTAATGTGTCTGTCTTTGTTTGATTTCAGGTGAGTTAAACCACAACGTGAAAGCTCTGGAAATACCTGGAGTGGTAGGGTAACACAGGTTTATACAAAAAGGTACAGGTTTATAATATATAGATATATAGATTTGTGAATAGGGGAATTTTTTAGCATCCTCCAGTCGATATTCACCTTAGGCATTAAACAGTTTAACAAATATAGGATTAGAACGGATGTATGTTAAGAGTGCAATTTGAAACTTAACACTTCTCTTTATCAGTTTAATAGATGATTCAGATGTGAAACTAGTATTCCTAGACTGGTCAATGAACCTGCATGGGATGTCGATCATTCTTACCACCTAGGAGATTCAGACATGTCTGATACCAGGGAACTCTTGGTCAATTCTCTCGAAAATATTTTATATGACATTCCTGACCAACAGCTGGATATTTTCACTAATTGTTACCAAGGCAAGGTTTAAGTATGGCTTCAGGTCCTGCCTCCCCAGAGGGCATCTCACAGTATCTTATGTGAGATGCTGCTGGTGGGCTGTTTGCTAATACTCTTAAGGACCTATGGCACTGATGTATAGCAGCATTAGATTGGTCTGTCTACAGGGTTATAGTAGGTGGGGGTACCACCCTCAGTCATCATCTGTTTGGTGGACATTCAACTCTTCGTTTCAGAGGCGTAGGAAGCAAATCTTCATTTGAGGGCCCATTGGGGCCAACTCAAACCAGTTTCGTTTTTTTATGCGTGATGGTGCATATAGACGCTTATGTTGAAATTGTATAGTAAAGTAATGTTTGAGCCCCATTAAAGTTTGATAAGGGGCCCAGTCCCTGTGCTCCATTTACCCCTACGTTGAGGGGGTGAGGTATGGGAATTATATATATCATAATGTAGGGTCTTGACAAATTTTGAGGATCCCAAACATATTCAGGCCACCCCTCTTCTGTCATGGGCCCGGACGACCCTGTCCCGCCCCCTTTTCCTACGCCTCTTTGTTTGTTCGTATTTCCTTTGTCTATCCTGGATAAGCAGTTAGACAGCTCACCTATGTTGAACCAGGTCCAGCCTTAATGGTGGCATAGTGCTTTGATGCACTACACCCTTTCTAGACATGAGGGATGAATGCAGCCATGGCGAGAAATTCCCTTATACTGCATTCATACTAACCCTATGGATTGATGCCCTCCTCAATTGGTCGGCATGTTGCACAAATGTAGTGTAGGTGAGTTACTAGCCGGAGTCGCATTGATGCATCATGATGCCAAATGTCGGCTCGAGGCATCATGCCATCGTTAAAGGGTTATAATAAGAAGCTGCAATTGCCAAGTATTAGAGTGCAGTGAAAATGGTGCTGTACAGAAAGCCTTACAAGCCCTGCAGACACTATGACACTACTGGGCTTTATGAGATTGGAAATGTCAACGGCAGATTGTTGTGTCTACGGTGTAATAGGATAGCAGCTGGGAATAGGACATATTCCGATGTTTGTCGTCTTCTAGTATAGTGTAAACTGAAAGGGGAAGGGTATCAGAAAATAACCATTGAAAGACGGCAGGATAGCTACTCAAGGCGTCATTTATTTTGATGTGTTATCATTGGAGTGCCAATGGAGCACCGGCTAGTGTGTTAAGCCTTAGACTAGTGGATATGATGCATGAATTCAGCACTGGCAAGATACTCATTGTTTGCTGCATTTATGCATCATTCTGACAGAATTGTGTATTTAAGCATCATGCTGCACTTAAAGGGTTTTAATTTATGTACATTGAGATGTCTACACAATAGAGGAGATCCAGGCCTTCTGTATGACTAGCCCTTTGAAGACAGCATAATGCAATAATGCATCATGCCCTTTGTCCTCATAATGCATGAATGTAGCCCTGGTGAGTTACTCGCCAGCACAGCATTCAATCATCATGCCGACCCTACAGGGTTGAGGCACTCCTGTAGGATGGCTTGATGCGCCAATGCAGCTCTGGTGAGTTACTCGCCGGGGTTGCATTGATGCATCATGAGGACAAATGTCATCTTTTAAGGACATCCGTCCTGATAGGGTTAGTCTAGGTAAGATGGGACAGAGAAGTGTCCAAGAATCAGGGAGATGTAATCAGTGTTGTTGTCGGTACGTGATAAAGTTCATGTCAGGCCAAAAAAAAAGGTTTGTTTTAGGTAACATGGCAAGAAAATGTAGGGTCGGTAGGTCGGATTTTTTTTTTTAAGTTGTTTTTTTAACATGAAAGTACTAGCCGGCCTCTCCGAAAACCTAAAAAATTACCAAAAAAGGGTAAAAATACAAGAATTTCTTCAAAAATTGCATAAAAAACGTAGGGTCGGCCCTGTTTTGATAGGGTCGGTCGGGTTACCTTAAACAAACCTTTTTTTTTAGACCTCAGCTCCTCACCTTTATGATGCATTTGAGTTTGAGTTGGATATTCATGTATTTATACTGTATCATGAATGGGGCCAGGCCCCGTCTTGCTTGCTTGCAGATATGGCGACAAGTTCTGAATGTTGTCAGGCAAATAATTGTAAGATTATTACATAAGAGATGTGGGGTTTTTTCTGCCATTGGTTCTGCATTTCAGAAACCACTCAGAGAGTAGTATATAGCAACGGCTAATAACCTTAGTAATAAGAAGGTAAGCTGTAACCTTCAAAAAATGATCATGTTTGTTGGCATAAAGCAAGTCAAAATTTATAAAGATGGTCTTGTAAATGAGCCATCGTTAGTAGCAGTTAATGATGATGGGTTCGATGTTGTTGAACCCATGGTTATCATTTGCAAAGTTATTTTCTTTCAAATCTAGTTTTTCAACCCAATCAATCAAAATGGGAGAGCCGCGTGCCCCTAAATATACCATAAAAACAGAACATCCTTTATAGGGGTCAAGCTGGACGTCCTGTGGGCATATCCATTACTTAAGCTTGTACTGACAAGACAATTAAGCACTGATAATAGCGGTCAAATGGGTACCAGCTGTTACATAATGCACCCTAGAAATTCCGCAGTGAATGCAGGGTGTTATCTGATGGTTGATAATGCATCCAGTTACAGGCCTATAGACCTTGAATAGTTCAATCCCTTACCATTGATCATGCTGTAACACTTGCACCTCGGTACCCATCCACACGTCCAAATGAGCCAAACCAGGATATCCCTACATAGCCCCTTTAAGTACCATTGATTGGCAGATGGGTCAAAGGCCTATCTGGCTAATCCGCACTATAAATACCCACAATCCCCCACGGTATGGCACGTGTTAGGAGCATTATCTGTGGACAGCCTCCGAGGTCAGCCGCCAGGTGGAGTATGGTACATCTTGCCGACCTTATGAGGGGGTGGTCATTTTTTAAGAACAAGGGGGTTGGTTTATTTGAGGGCAGGACCAGAAAAAATGCAATAAAAGAAATATAGCCCCTTTTTTAGCGAAAAAGCCCTCACATTATTATGGCTCAGCGGGGTCGGCCGTGCTCAGTTTCAACCCACCTGGGTGGGGGGGCGAGAAAATTCTGCCTCCTAGCGTGAAAATCCACTGAGCCGCTTGTTGTTAGAAAATTACCAGGATCTTACATTAAGCCTTTAAGGGCCGCACCTTTGTGGTCATGATGTAGGAATGGAGCCCTCATGAGTCTGCTCGCCATGACTGCATTCATATACCTGAATGCGACACTGCTGAGTTACCCACAAGTGTTACTCTGACAAAGGGCACAGCATCTTAAAGCTATGTGTGCCTTAACGGTGTAATGTCATTTTATATATATATATATATATATATATATATATATATATATATATATATATATATATATATATATAGGAGTGCTTTGGGGAGGATGTCCTTAATAAAGACATGTACTGGCTAAGTACATTATTATATCAGCTCATTTCACGAACTCAAATGTTTAATGTCTCAAATGAGCACAAGAGTGGTATTAAAAGACTATATACCCTGTATTTTGGTCTCAAACAAGTGTCTGTATCGTCCCCTGATACTAGTATACTAGCATGTCATGTCATTTAATTGCGTTTTAATTACCTGTTAATTACCCTATATGAAAAGCTGAATACCGCGGGGTCTATCGTCGATTCAAAATGCCAGGTTCTAAAGCGTAGTAGACCTGTTGGAATCTGTGGGATGAATGAGGAGAGTGACCCCTGTCACTGGGATACAAGACCTGTAGGGTCCCTGGAGGGCAGATCAATGCTAACGTAGGGACGACCTGAGCGGCAGGATCAGTGGCAGGGTGGTATTAGGGTCTGTAGTGGATAGTGTCGGGGTATATATAGTGGGTATTAGACTGGGCATGGATTAGGGGTGTTAGTGTAGAGGTCTCAGGGGGTCTAGTAGGGGGTCAGTGGTACAAGGATGAGGGTGAAGGATGCTCTGTGGACTTGGTAATGGTTCCTTGGTCCTGGGTCAAAGTGACATTTCATATACTTCTATGTGTTGTGGTCAAATTAACTTACATATACCTCTATATGCTATAGTCCTTGGGCAAAGTTTTCATATATTTCTATGTGTTGTGGTCCTGGGTCAAAGTGACATTTCATAATTATACTTCTATGTTCATTTCATATACTTCTATGTGTTATGGTTCTGGGGCAAAGTGACATTTCATATAAGTCTATCTATTATGGTTCTGGGTCAAATTAACATACATATACGTCTATGTGCTATGGTCCCGGGTCAAAGAGACATTCATATATATATATATATATATATATATATATATATATATACATAGATATAGATATATACATAGATATATACATATATATATATATATACTTCTATGTGCTATGGACCTGGGGCAAAGTGACATTTTATATACTTCTATGTGTTAATGGTTCTGGGGTAAAGTGACATTCATATATTTCTATGTGCTATAGCCCTGGGGCAAAGTGACATTTCATATATTTCTATGTACCACAGTCCGGGGCAAAGTGACATTTTATATACTGCTATGTGTAATGGTCCTGGGGCAATGTGACATTTCAAATATGTCTATGTGTTATAGTCCTGGGGCAAAGTGACATTTCATATGCTTCTATGTGCTATGGTCGTGGGTCAAAGTGACATTTCATATACTTCCATATGCTAAAGCCCTGGGGCAAAGTGACATTTCATATACTTCTATATGCTATAGCCCTGGGGCAAAGTGACATTTCATATACTTCTATATGCTATAGCCCTGGGGCAAAGTGACAATTAATATACTGCTATGTACCATAGTCCTGGGGCAATGTGATATTTCATATACTTTTATATGCTATAGTCCTGGGGCAAAGTGACATTTCATATACTTCTATGTGTTAATGGTTCTGGGGTAAAGTGACATTCATATATTTCTATGTGCTATAGCCCTGGGGCAAAGTGACATTTCATATATTTCTATGTACCACAGTCCGGGGCAAAGTGACATTTCATATACTTCCATATGCTAAAGCCCTGGGGCAAAGTGACATTTCATATACTTCTATATGCTATAGCCCTGGGGCAAAGTGACATTTCATATACTTCTATATGCTATAGCCCTGGGGCAAAGTGACAATTAATATACTGCTATGTACCATAGTCCTGGGGCAATGTGATATTTCATATACTTTTATATGCTATAGTCCTGGGGCAAAGTGACATTTCATATACTTCTATATGCTATAGCCCTGGGGCAAAGTGACATTTCGTATACTTCTATATGCTACAGCCCTGGGGCAAATTGACAACTAATATACTGCTATGTACCATAGTCCTGGGGCAATGTGATATTTCATATACCTCTATGTGTTGTGGTACTGGGTCAAAGTGACATTTCATATACTTCTATCTACGATAGTCCTGGGTCAAAGTGACATTTCATATCTTTCTATGTGCTATGGACCTGGAGCAAAGCGACATTTCATTCACTTCTATGTGTTGTGGTACTGGGTCAAAGTGACATTTCATAATTATACTTCCATGTTCATTTAATGTAATTCTATGTGTAATGGTTCTGGGGCAAAGGGACATTTCATATACTTCTATCTACCATAGCCCTGGGTCAAAGTGAAATTTCATAATTATACTTCTATCTTCATTTCATATACTTCTATGTGTTGTGGTCCTGGGACAAAGTGACATTTCATATACTTCTATCTACCATGGTCCTGGGGCAAAGTGACATTTCATATACTTCTATCTACCATAGTCCTGGGGCAAAGTGACATTTCATATACTTCTATGTGTTGTGGTCCTGAGGCAAAGTGACATTTCATATACTTCTATGTACCATAGTCCTGGGGCAAAGTGACATTTCATATCCTTCTATGTGCTATGGACCTGGGGCAAAGCGACATTTCATATACTTCTATGTGTTAATGGTCCTGGGTCAAAGTGACATTTCATATACTGCTTTGTGCCTTGGTCCAGGGTCAAAGTGACATTCATATACTTCTATGGCCGCCAGATATCACTACAGCTAACTGCCTGGTTGGACAGCTAATAAAGATCATTATTGCTGATGCTACCAAATATTGAGGGAGGGGAGAGAATTTCCCTAGAGAAATATACCATTAATGTAACTCCTGCCGCTTCTGGGCTGATAATCTGTAGGGGGTATTCCTCATGACTGAGTTCTCCAAGTTCGCCAAACCTAGGTTAGCCAATGCTGTCGGCTTTAATACTGACTAACCTACCTCAGTCTTGACAGTTTTAGGAGTATTAGGGTTAGTCTTCTTGACTAAGGCATTAATAATATTTCGCTTGGACCTACATATTATTGGTGTGTGCCCAGGCGTCCTATGCCTTCCTGCTTCTTCTGTGGGCCCTTCTCCTGTAGTCACTGTGTGCTGTCTTGTCCTCACAGACAGTCAATAACCGGTAAATAACGGCGTCAGCAGCTCCTGGTGACACCGGAACCGGAAGTAGTACACGACCGCTGGTACCAGCGTGTAGAGTGTACTGTGGTGTATGTGAGGACACGGGGGTAACCAGCCACGTGATGTATTGACAGCCAGGGGTTGGCTAATAGACAGAGGCACACACATTGCCTACATAGGGATGGGGGAACTCCTTTATTTTATGTGGGGAAACAATGTTACCGTCGTTTTGTATGGGAAGAGCAGCGGCTGTTTTCAACTGTGACCCCTTGAGAAACTGAATCTCGTTCTCCACAGCTCCGTTCTCCACTGTGATGTCATCAAAATAGCTATGAACCAAATCTGTTAAAAGGTTCAAAGGCATAGCTTAAATCACCTAAAATAAACACAGCACACAAAGCGCCATAGTCAGGCCCCCTGTGAGGCTTATCGGATATTCCCAAAGTCTAGTTGGAGCTGATACATATATATATAGTCAAGACCGGAGAATTTGGCGAAACTCCCCACTGAGAGGTCGTAATCCCCAATTCTGGGTGTTAGCTCATTAACATCAAATACCATCACCTAGCACCATTTAAACCCATTTAAACATTCATTTAGGAGCAACTCACGCTATTCTGAGAATCACACTCTCAGACATTACAGGTTTACAGTGGTCATTTATGATGGACAGTGGACCCTGGAGGTGATAAAACTGACCACAGGGCATTTAGGGGTGCCCCTCACTATGATGGTTACATTCAGCTAATGACCCCCTGCAGTTCTATCAATTAACTTTCTCTTTGGCGGCTTCCCCAAATTCTCCGGTCTTGACTATACACACAGTCATTGACCACACCATCCACCCATACAATATGACCACTCACATGGCCACTCACATGGCCGCTCACATGGAGCTATCCGAATTATCGTTATAGTCTAAAGGCATATATCTACAGACCACCCACACACTATAACTAGACACACAGTCGCTGACCGCTCCACCCACCCATACAATACCCCTTCCCCCATCCGGCTACAGTGACCGCTGCATGGTCAGTACTAAACCTACAGGGGGCGGTAGGGGTCCTGCTCCGTAGACCCGTTACCATACATCAATACGTAGAGGTCAGGCCTCGACTGTGACCCAACAGTCAGTCACTTAGATCTACTGTGTGCCCTGATAACCCTTTAAGGATGGCATAATGTCTTAATGCATCATAGCCTTGGTCGTCATGATGCATGAATGCAGCCCTGGCCAGTGCTGCATTCAAGCATCATGCCATAGCTATGGTGCTGAGACACCAAGAAGGGTTGTTATGATGCGCCAATGCAGCACAGGCGAGTTGCTCACAGTGGCTACATTGACGCATCACAACGACAAATGTCATCTTTTAGCGACATGCCATCCTTTAAGGGTTAAGTAGAGGTCAGGGCTCCGTCAGTGACTTAGACCTACTGTGTGCCCCAATAAGCAGCCAATTGTAGCCAGCACCAGCTGAGTGCTTTGTAGGGGGTTTATTTACCATGAGCTGCTCCCTGTGTGTGAGCAGCTCATGGTAAAGGGATAACTGGTGGTTAGGGCTGGTGAATGTGTGTGTGTATTTGCCCCTAACTAGGTACTTGCATTAGGCCAAAAGCCAGAAGTTGTGTTTCAAGTTATATAGTCAGAAATCTAGGTAGGGTCGGTCGGATTCTCTTCTTTCTTTCTCTCTTTAGCCTGAAAAGTAGCCAAAAGTTGACTCCCAAACGTTGGTGCCCACTATAAAATCGACTCTTCAATATCCCAAAAATTACTTGAATTTTTTTTCGGCCTTAGGAAAATACCAGGAACCTTTCTTTTCTTTTTAACACCATTATTCCCACTTCATTATCTTTCGTCTCATCCTCACTGGCACTGAGGTGATGACAAAACCACTCCCACTTCTTTCTCCTTGACTTACTTCGATCCATCAATACTATACAATTAGTTAGTTCTGTCTATGTCCTACCATGGTGTAATATGGAGCACCCTGCCACAGGAATTGTAAGCTTACCTCATATAAATAAAGATTCAGCAGTCACATGAAATGAAATTGGTGTTACCAAGTTGAACAAAAAAAAGTAAAGACCACTGCTGTAGCTCGGTGGCAGCTCATGGTAGGGAGTCAGCTCCGGTAGGTGCTGCGGAGGTCAAGGTGGGGAGTAGCTCACGGTGTCAGAGCTGCTCAAGGGGAGGCACAGTTCCAGGTAGAGAGCAATCCATGGTGCGAGAGCAGCGCAGCTGGGGGAGAGCGGATGAGGAGCTAAGTGTCAAGGAGAAACTCACAAGAGGGTGGCAACCCGGAGAGTGTCTGATGATAAAAGGAAAGCCATGTACTGTGAGAGTTGGACGGTTGAGATATACCTGGACGGGTGGGTCTGCTACATCAAGGTCTTGTACGGTAGGGGGAGGGTGCTCGTGCTTGTTTGTCCTTGTGCCCTCCAGCCATTGAAACCTTATCATCATCATCATCATCATCATCATCATCATGTTGAGATATAGCCTTATTAGGTATGGGGAGCAATTGGAAAAGCAGCCGATGGTAGAAAACGGTTTAGTGGGAGAAGCCAATTGTTGGGGATTGATGGTTAAGATATGGGGAAAGGCGGGTAGGAGCTGAAGATAAGTGGGTAGCCGGGGTCAACGGCCGGGGACTCAACTAAACCCTTTCAGGACGGCATGTCTCATCAGACGGCATTACTCACCAGTGCCCATTGGTGCATTATGCCAAACGTTCAGGGGTGTATCAACCCTGCAGGGTCAGCATGATGCCTAAGTGCAGCACTGGAAAGTTACTCGCCAGGATTGTGTGCCTGTATTATGATGACCAAGGGCTTGATGCATTAAGGCATTATGCCATCTTCAAAGAGGGAGCAGCTGGGCTTCGCAAGTGGGGACACGACATAATGTGGGGGAGCATGTCAAAGGAATTTGCGACTGCGGATAGAGAGAAGCTATGGGCGGGGGTCAGGGACCACCTCTGGATGAGGGACTAGCCAGGTGGAGCAACCCAGGCTGGACGAGCAGCTCAAAGAACTGCTCTGTCCATGAGAGCAGCTCCCAATGTTCGACTGGGATAACCTGTAGATCACCCTCAGTGGGGCAGGGGGGGAGTTATAGGGTCCAGTTCATGGTAGAGCCCATTAGGCAGCAAAGGGCCATGACCAGGCCTGAGGATATAGGAGGTAAATGGGGCTCTTTCCTGCCCTTAGGTCAGTAGAAATATGAGCTAATCTCTGTGTCCATGGCTGTAAGCAGTCACATTATTCTTCTGAGAATTTTCTGTTTTTCCTACTCCTGACAGGCTTTTGAGTTGTTGAGGGTCTTTGTACCTTGCTCCCTAATGCTGCTTTATATCAGGTTCTGTAACCTAGCTACTTGAACCATGTATGGGCATGTAACCTTGCTGTTGGGGCTGCGTATGGGGTACTGTGGACATATTTTATTTTCCACTGCACACATTTTCGTGAACAATGCGAATATTTATCCAACTTAGTAATACGTAAATCTAAATCCGCATAAAATTGTGCTGATAAGCAAATCCGCAATTTTTTCTATATATGTGGAGGAGGGCTGCAATTGGCAGTTTACGGTGGTCTGTACTCTGCTACTGGAGCTATTTTGGACTTTCTTTCTCACCCCCCCCCCCCAACCTCCCAGCAGAGTTCTATTGAAGGTCCCCCACCTCTGGCAATAAATTACTCGTCCTTTACCGACCGACCCCTTCTCAGTCCCTCCCCTTCTCCCTCATACCGGCCTTGATCCCCGAATACTCCCGCCTGTTCCCGGCGTGCTGACGGAGCCCCTATGGCTTAGGCCCTGTCAGGACGGGTATCAGCGCAGTCTTTGTTCCCACCGGCCGGCACCAGCGACCTTATCAAGGTGCACGCTGGGAGGTCGTGGAGTGGTTCACCATTCAGCCACCAGGCGGTATTGCTGGTGTGTAAGGTCTTCATGCTATCACAGCCATTTTGTCCTACCGTAAATTATTGCGTATAGAAGCCGCAGCTGGCTTTTAGGATCTGCCGGGATATAGGGGCTTATATATACATTTTTAGAGGTAAATTACAGTACTAGAGTACCAACTCTCAGATGCTCTGTTTGGCTTATAGATTTGTGAAAGTTTGGGGTATCCATGGCTAATACGCGAGTTAGATCAAATGCTGGGTTTGGGTAGCGGAGTTACTATATGTATCCTGCTTGCCGGTCCCCACAGAACAAGATGCATTGCCAAAACCAACCAACTGTGGCATTGTTTCCGGGAACCAGCGCCAAAAAAGACCACTAGGGCCTTCACCTATCGCTGTAGAAGGCCTCCATGGGGGAGTTCCTATAGGAAGTCCCAGAGATTGTTGCGGTGCTTTTCTCTTTGAGCCGCTCACCTTAGTGTTAAACCCCGGCCGGCTCAGGGTCCATGTAGCGACGATAAAGGGTAGTATGGAGAAATATGGTGGCCTGGGGCAGAGGGTGGTTAGTGCTGAAACTGGAGGTAGCAGGCATGAATAAGGGCCTCTATGTGCTCTGGTTTTCCGCAGTTATTTTCTACTGGTTCTCTTAAATTTGGTGAATTTATTTTTTGTTGAAGGACACTGCCATTTCTCAGATTGCTTCTTTCATACATCAGATAACTATTTGTATATATATATGTCAGCTATTCACCAATTGGTGCAGAATGCCAATGCCAATGCCAGAATGGACAATTGGACAATCGCCAGTTACCGATGATTTGCGAGACTTGAAATAAGTTGTTTTCAGTAAATACCTCGACATATGAATGATCTCCAATCCATTAAGTCCACCAATTTAAGCAAAATTGTGTGGTGCAGATACTTTATAGCAACTTGTCTGTCCTCAATAGATTCACTGATATTTGTATTCCATTCTGCATGGCTCAGATCTTGCGCTATTTGCAAATTGCTCTGCACAGATTGTCAATATTGGCATTCTGCACCGATTGGCAAATAGCGCCCACCACATACCTTCCTGAACCATCCTTTTGCATCCTATTACTATGTGTCTTGCCAATTGGACCTTTCTGAACGTGTTACAGGTAGGTATCATGGGTGGATAAACTAGTTCCTGATTGCTTCAAGGAGACTTAATTCTCAGTACTAAAGGATGCTTAAATTTCTTCTCTCTATAAATTACTCTCACATAAGTTGTACAATCGAATTGAACTTCTGTTTACCAGTGACACTGCCATTTCCCAGATTGCTCCCTTTCATACATAAGATACTTCATTTTATATACCTGTTTGAACCATTCCTTTTGCATTCTATTGCATCCTTATGACTTGCGAATTATACCTTTCTGAATGTGGGGCGGGTATAATGGGCGAGAATTAGTTCCTGATTGCTTCAGTGAGACTTAATTCTCAATGTCCTACAATTCTTTAATTTGATTATTTCTTCTCTCTATGAATTAGTGTTTTACACATAATTCCACAATTGTCCTGAATGTGGCGTCTTAGCTTAATCCAGCAAGATGATCCATATTGATCAAGTCTAATTTTCTGGCAGTGTGAAGCAGAACTAAATGATTTGGCTGGGTCTGGTTTGGCTTAGACGTGTGGCCAGGTTCCAGGTACCGTCATTATAGAGTCTGCAGTGGCCGCCTGTCTGGTAGTGCTCTAACAAACCCACCAGGGGGCACACCTGACTGCGGGTCTGCTCTACTGTACCGGGCACCATCTTGAATCCTCTAAGACCAGCATCGGGCTTTTTTTTTGCTTTTTTTCTCTTTTGGTCCTCATCAAAAGGGTAATCCAGTAACTTGAATCCGTTGGATGGGATGAGATTTGTGGTAGGTTTAACATTGCTCATCCGATCCGACGGGTTTACATTCGTGGGTTCACCCTTTTAGATGCAAAATGTTCTTCCTCGACCAATTTCTAGTGTGATGGTAGATGATGCAATTTGATGTTAGATTTGTATACGTAATGCAATACATTGAAGTGAGACAGATAAATATGCCATCACCTCTATATATCATGACAGTTAGCTTTAATGCATCATTCAGACTGTATATATGTGGGTTGATACGCTTTTGAAGGATCGACAAGACGCAGGCTAGTTGCTCGCAAGTGCTGCACTGGTGGGTTGAAGATAGCCGATTACTTATCGCATTTATGAAGCCCTGGCCAGGGGCGGATGGAAAATCGGAAATGTTCAATATGGTAAACCTTAGCCAGGTCCTCATCCAGGAAGGAATTGCCTATAAGGAAAGGAGGGAACCCCCTGTTCCTAGCTGCCCTCAACCTCAAATGCTGTCAGACCAGTAGGCAGTAACAGACTTGATATCCAGGTAGTCATACAGCCTGGGACAGGCTACCTGATCATTCTAATTAATAATACATGTGCATACAGTTCTCGTCATGGTCCATTATTAGATTGCAGTGTTATGGCTCTAGAGCGGCTACCTCATAATAATCAATACACAGAACTGCGTCATAAGGTGCCTACTGCCCAGGTGGTCTGTCCGGGCAGGTGTAGACCATATAGGGCAATGGTACAACAGGTATACAATAGACTCCATTGTCTAGTTCCAATGCTGCAAGAGTAAAAGACATAATAGAGGAGGATTATTTTGTTGTGATAAATTATAACAGCTCATAGTTCTTTGAGCTTTTTCAGGTTCAATAATCTAATAGATCATGGTGAATGTACACAGACATGATCCAGCCTTTGACTTGATTAAAGCTATGGTATTGAGTTATGGCGCTATATATATATCATGTAGCCCAATGTATACAAATCTGGGATTTAACAGGGACATGCAATATTGTATACCAGGAAGCAAATAAAGTGTGCTTGTATATTAGATCAACTTGGGCAATACATTTCATTCCTTTATTCTATCCTAAATGTGGTTAGTTTTTAACATATAAAAGACTCTTTTTTTGTAAATGACGCCTTTGAATCAATATGGGCTATAATGACTATAATGTATAGTTTCCTTCTAATATGATTATGTTTCCGTCTTATGGGAAATAATGAATGGTTTCTGTACCGCAGTCAATTATTGTAAATCGTTGTCAAGTGATGGCTGAACGATGTATGGTACAGAAACCATTACAGCATTCAATTTCTTATTTCTGCATGTATTTGTCCCACGATGCATCAGTTCAGTTGGCAGTTTGGCAGCTTTGCCCACATACAATCTATACACGTCCCTGGGT
Organism: Harmothoe impar; assembly: GCA_947462335.1. Lineage (NCBI taxonomy): Eukaryota > Metazoa > Annelida > Polychaeta > Phyllodocida > Polynoidae > Harmothoe > Harmothoe impar. The sequence goes on from OX381706.1 coordinate 15,168,744, forward strand.
GATATCGTATAACCAATATCCTGCAGGGTTTTCACTCTGCATATTCGATCCATATTTCTCTGGCCACAACCTTTCAATTTTACCTCCACCCCCTCCCCCCCTGTCTCCCCCCCCTCCTTGTTATTATTCAGCCAGACTTCCTGCTATAGACCTCCCTCCTGAACATTGATGATCTGGTAGCAGACATGCGGAAAGGATACTCCATATGAGAGTACGCGGATCAACATTTCTTCTTGGCTGCCAATTTCTTCTCTTTTTAAAAATGTTTCCTTAATTATATTTCTTCTTTCTCTTGTAATGCCAAAAAAAGAGAAGTAATTTAATCTTATAGCTTAATAAAAAAAATTAAAAGGAGTGAGTAGCCATGCATAAAGGATGGCCCGTGCGCTGCTCACATCCGTCTACTTGTTGCACGTTATGGTCAGTACCGGTGGAACGATATTGATCGGCGTCACGTTCATCCACAGTTATAGATCCATGCGGCAAGAAGGGGTGCCTTCCAAAGTAAATTTGGGTTTATGTTGCTTGTAAGTGTCTGTAATGTCTACAAATCCATACATCCTATATCAGGAGATTTCTAAGACAATAATTTAGGGCAGATGACGATATAAATGGGCTATAGTTTACTAATTTACATGGTATAACATCTATTAACCTTTTCAGCCCATTTATATCTCCATCTGGCTTCAATAAACCGTTTTCTATAAAGCCGATCAAAGATGGTACCCGGTCAAAGATGAGACCCGGTCAAACATGGCTCCCGGTCAAAGACATTTACATTGGCCCAAGTTCGTGAGAAACGGCCATATATGAAAATGGCTTTTGAATATTTGGAATATCCTTTCAGTTCTGAAACTTTCTGCCAGACCAGAGCCGCCATTTTAGGCGGACATTGTCACTGTCCGACAAGTTTTAGCAAAGGCTGCCTCTTTCTAGCTGCATTGGTCTATAGACATGAACATCAATACCTTGTGGTACTCACCAGGAAACAATTTTAATAATGTAACACGCAGTAGGAGATAAAAGTATAAATAGCAAAGTGGTCGCCATGGCAGAGCAGGGATGCATGTTAATGGCAAAGGGGGAAAAAACTGACACAATCAACAATTGGAGCATGAGAGAGAGGTTACATGACTAACACAAAAGGGTTTAGGAATAGCATTGCAAGAGCATGCAGGCCAAGTTATGAATCGTACAGGGATGGATACAGAAATGGTCAATGTTTGACAGTTAAAACATTACTTAGATGATTTTTGCTGATATTCCTTTGTAATCCATTAAGCTATAATTCTTGAATCCTTTTATATGTGTAGGAACCTGCTTTGGGGCCCTCTTTTCACCAGCGTTATTTTTTACAGCGCAGCTAGCAGTATTTATAAACACTATGGGGCTAAAATTAGCAATGTGGAAGTTTATACAGTAAGATAGATTAGCGTATCTCCTTGAAGCAATTTTATAGGGGTATTAGTAACACAATAGTTGGATTGCTAAGCAATCACATACAACCAACACTGAAAGTGACAAGGGAGCAGGTCTTCTAGCTGGAGTTGCCAGATAGAAGACCCACTTGGTATGTGCCAGCCCAAAAACCTGATGTTTGTCAGCTGCAGACTTGGCACTGCACTAACCCTAGAATATTAAAAGGGGCAGCATGATGTAGACTCACCAGGCCTACATTGGTACATCATGCTGGCAAAGCAGATTTATAGTGGTTAAAGGGTTTTCCAGGACTGTGAATTTGATGACTTTAAACCTGCGCTCGCAGTGGGCCACTGCTTGGGCTAACATTGTCACTCAGATGAGCCTAGTGTCATCTTGAGGGATGGTAAACTGGTAGGTCCTCAGATGGACAACCATTAACTTGTTTATTTTATTACAGTCCCTAAGAATACCCTAAAGTCTTCTTATAATACAACTATATGACAACTTTAGATGCTTTGATTTTATCAGAGAAGCTGGTTCTTTAGACGTTCCCCTGTTCCTCTTCCTCTCTCACTTTGCAGTGAGCCCTAATCAGTATCCCCTGGTAACAAAGGACAAGAGCCCCACTTCTGCGTTGCTTAAATCCACACTGGTAGTAGTCTAGACGATGAGGTAGTTTCTCTGATGTGGCCAGAGCCTGATAAATGAACACCCAGTGCCAGCCAGTCCTTGAAGGGTTAATTGCTTATTAAAGCACCCAGTCATAAACCTCGATTTCAATTACCTTATCTCATTATGTAGTTTTCTTGTAATAGAGGCTTTATTGACTAGGGATTAGCTAGGTATTGTAGAATTCCAATTAGAAGAGTCCAATCAATATGCAAAGATACTATTTTCGAGGTAGGCAGAGTGATTTATTTAACAGTTTAGCGATTAGTAGAGAACAAGGAATCTCAGAGGTGCTTCCTCTAATTGAATGTGTACATCTTCCAAGTCATTTACCTTTTCAAATTAATGCATTGAAAGATATCTGTACTCTTTATACTTGATCAACAGATTAGAACATTATCTACAGTCATTTCATATCTGATTTGGTCTAACATTCTCTGGTAATTCGCTGGTGATACATTAATGAATCATGCCAACCCTCCGACAGTGCCTTAACCCGTAGGGTCGGCATGATGCTTGATTGCAGAACTGGCCAGTTAATTACCAGGGTTGCATTATGCATCATGGCGAACAAGGGCATGATGCGTTAATGCATTATACCATCCTTAAAGTGTTAACATGGGTATAAGCAGCTGACATGATGATATCAGATAGATAAAGCATAGAATTGACATTGACAGGTCTGTAAGTTAATTTCCACAGCAAACTGTAATATCATATTAGGGAAAAGTGTGTAGGAGTAGGAAAGTAAGAGTGCGCTAAATACGTGGAGGAATCCAAATCAATAACATGCATAGAGATCTGATGAGGTTTGTTTTCCCTGTTGAATTAAGTGCAGTATAGGAGCTTGGCAGCTAAAACATAAAATACACATACTACTGATATTTCCAGCAAACATATATATACAGGTATGGTCTTTGTATCCTCCTGAAAAACTGTACTAAGCATGCCAGCTGGTTTCATCAAGTCTGTACCCGAATGTTATTCTTATAATACGCACCCATACCCTGGACTTTCGACCCTATAAAGGCCCATAACATATGGAAAAGGGATTTATGAGCGATAAAAAATGAATATTGCTCTCACTTATTCAGTACCATATGACATGCCCCAGGGCATCAGGAAACACTCCAGGTGAACAGCTATCCAATAACCACAGCCATCATGGGCACGTTCATCGAATTATGTGGGGTTACTTTTTCATTACCCGTGTTATGTCCAACCCTACCTTTCCCTTTCTTGTGACAGTAAATATGAAGCCGAAGTGCTCCCCTTTCAGGTGGTCAGAGGGTATTACTCGGGGAAGCTCCTATAGGGACTTGTCTGTTATCACGAGCCACATGAAGGACCCCTGGTCATGGGGGTCTGTCCCATCAGCAGTGTATTACTGTCAGGGGGCTATTAAGGGGCACAAATGGCCAGCGCTGGTACCCTGGTGGCAAGGCACTTAACTGAAACCCCATTTACTATGGTGTGACATTGAGGAATCATTGAGAGTTTATAGTCATATAAAATGGGAAAGCATCACCACTGGTATTTGAGATATGGAGCTCTATTGAGCGATTTAGGAATTCAATTCATGAAATTGATTTGTTTGTTGTTTTATTATATTATGTGAAAGGTGGTAAATTAGTGATTTGGGAATTTAACTATTGAGTATGATTATTGTATAAATGCCTAGGATAAATCATGTGTAAACCATGTCCCTAAGGTTATTACTGTCATTTAAATGGATATTTGTCACATGGTAATTGAATTGTTAATGTTACTCAAGTGGCACTCCATGTAGCAAACTTGTAATCCTGGCACCCAGTGCAGCATTCAAGTGTTACATTTTAGGGCTAGAACCCAAACCACAGGGCAACCATGCATCAAAGGTTTCAGAGTACATAGTACACTTAGTTAGGGCTCATCAGCTGTTAGTACCACCTCCATACACCATAAGTACATGGAGATGGGGCTATAAGTACAAGAGGAGGGAAACCTTAAATCAGCTAATGCTTCCCGCTTCCTTCATAGAGTGCTGATTTATTACACCCTTACTCTGACCCATCCGATCCCTCAATATTGGTGAGGCCTAATGCATGTTTCTACTGTGAGAAGATATGTAGGGAAATAACACCTTAGCTCAGAGACATTTTGTGGTTTTCCCTCTTTTATCTCAACATCATAAGGACAAGCGAAGAATTTTTTTTATTGAGTCCCCCTGTTAAGTCAGGTTTGGTCAGATATAGATTTCCGTGCTCTGTGTAACCGCAACCATGGCAACACAAAACATACCATCAGATCAGTAGAGGTTGTTTCACTACAACCCCCACCACGCAGACACACATGACAAGTCTCTCCCCAGGGCTCCAACTCACAAAGGGATCCCAGCCTCCCACCTGTCAGTCCCTCACGTCCTGACCACATTAACCAATCAGTGAGCAGATAAGAAAACCCTTACACAGGCTTGGCCAATCAGCACCCAGCTAACAAGGCAATCTCAGGCGATCAGTCTCCCTCTAAGGAGGCACCTGACAAGATCAGTAAAGGAGCTCGTGTGTGGGTCTCCAAGGTCAATTGTTGGTTCTCAAGGTGAGAATGATGGCTCGGGTCTGAAGGTTAAAGGGTCAAACTGGTGGCTCCATCTTGTGGTAAGGTTGGAGGCTGCTGAGTGGTCGGGTATCCTAAGTCTTTGATCATTAGCTGCACATAGACAGGCTCTGTGGCTCCTCGTGAATGTTTTATTTGATACTCACACAACACAGGAAAGCCCTATATGTATAACAGAAGTTTGGTTATCCATACTTTTTAGGATGTTCAGGGTATACACATACTCAATCAGAATAAAATGCTCCTTTTATAAATACATGTATTCCCAAAGAGTATGCTCAGTCAATGTTAATTAAGGATAGATGTCTTTAAAATATGACATTTGTTGTCACGATGCACCAATGCAGCCCCGGTGAGTAACTAGCCAGTGCTGCATTGGTGCATCATGATGACCCTTAGGAAGTGTCTCAACCCCGTAGGGTCTGCATGATACTTGAATGCAGCCGTGGCGAGCTACTTACCAGGGCTGCATTCATGTACTATGACAACAAAGGGCATAGCGCATTAAAGCACCATGCCACCCATAAAGAGTTAAATCAATGCTACGTGAACAGTAATAGGGAATACATTAGAATACATTAGAATGACTTATGCTCTGATCATAATGATCTATGACGCTGATACAGTGCACAGAAATGGGTATAAAACTATATAGAAATATCACTTCATACAGTGAGGGGTGGCAAGGTGAGTGGTGGACAGGTGGAGGTGGTGTGGGATGAATGTCAAGTAGAATATTTACACACAGAATGTGAGATGGGGCTGACTGATATGTAGACAGGGGGAAATGGACATGAGAGGCCGGAGGGAGAGGGTGACCTTATGGTCCATGTGAGAGGAGATTCAGGCCAGGCATTATGGGCTAGATGCCTGTTTGTATATAGATAGGAAGTAAGGGGCTGGTGATTTGGTTGGAGTTGGCTATATATTACAGCTTTTTTAAGGGACCATAAGGAAGGTGTTGAGAGAACAGGATGAGATTGGTATTGGTAGACAGCAGCATAGGGGGGGACTCTCATGATGTTGTGAGTCAGTTATTCCGCTTTTTTTTATAATCCTTATACCATCAAGGCCACATGTGCTCATCTGACCATATCACTTGGTTACCTGACCATATTTGTGGTCAGTGGCACACACTACGTCCCACCTCTGCTGTGAGAGTGGACAGGCTAGTGGTGAATATTGGTCAGGAGGCAAGTCGGGGAAGGGATTTGGGCTCGAAGATTAGGTCTTACCCCCAGCGCCCCTATATATAGGGCTGAATACCTGTCCCGACTGCACTCTGACTGTTACTGGACGTGCAGTAAGATCTGTGGGTTTAAGGTAGGGTCGTTTGAGGCCAGGAGGTGGGTGTGAGAGGATGGTGATGGGATCCATGTGCATCCCTAAATAAGTGGACTTAGTCTGATATCAAGGCCAGCTTTAGTCTCTGTTATGGCCACATTACCGACCCTAACCTACAACCCACTCACCTACTTGCATCCATGCACCACCTTCACTGACCTTCACTGACCTTCGCTGACCCACATTTTTCACTACTGGACCCTTATTTCCACTTTACCCACGGACCTGTAAGCTGCCTTCAGTCAACATCCCCTTTTAACCCTGTTTAATGGACTTGCATCCTGTGACACCTTACTACTCTACTGTGTTAATGCCCGCCACATCCTCTAAAATGGGAGCCAGGTTTAACCATAAGTTACAGTAGGCCCATTTTATGGGATTTGGTTTCAGTTTACTTGGTGCAGTACACAGTAGATAACCCCTGATACATGACTTAAATCTAGATCGCCTTAAGTAACCCTGCCATGTTCTGTGATTAACAGCATGAATAAAAAAACTCCTCTACCCATGTGTGATCAAAGCATGACACCCGGAGGTTAAAATCACATTCCCATATCTCTTCTTTATGTGATCAATTGAGGAGCCACTGAGCACTTTTAGTATGATTTAAGGCAGCGGCAAGGAACTATTGATCATCTGTGTTGTGTATGCACTTCTTTGATATTACAATAAAACTGCCAAGTGCCTTGATGTAACAGTTTATAAAATGCAAACTGTGGAACGGCTTGTTCCTGGCGCTTTTTTAGCTCTCCTCATTCCATATGTTTTTTTTCCCTCTGTTCACTTTTTCTTCTTCTTCCACTTCATTTTCTTCTCATCCTCAATCCTATTATTACAAAGGGAATCCATCATCTGTTGTATAATTGTAGTGCACATTTCCGTCTTCCTATCTTTGCAGCATCAAACTCTTTTAATTATCAGCGCAACCTCGTTTGTTTGTGCATATCTCATGTGCTGCAACCCCACCTCCTATTCATCATAGTATAAATGAATCCGTATATATATTCCTGGTTTATTCACTCATCTGCAATTTCAAAATTGAAACTAATGTTTACTAGTCTAGATTCTACCAGATGTCCTCTCGCAATTTAAATATACTACTTGCATGTTGTACCATGCCCTAACCCACATTGCCATGTACTACTTGGATTTTGTGCCATCCCCTAGCCCACTTTTCCATAAACTACTTGCTTTTTATACGATTTGTATATCACTTCTACAGATTTTGTCTTAACCCCCGCCCCCTCAATTCCCTTTAGTTTCACTGCTATACTTTGAACATAAGTTATGGCATTGCTAAAAGAGTTTCACTATTTCCAAGAGGTTAGTCAGATTGACCTCAACGCAAAAAGAGGAAAATGCCCTCTTAGTTTCAGAATTGGTTTATTGTAATCTTCCCACTAAAAGGGTAATGATCTGTGACTTTATTAGTTCTCCCAGTGAGCCCTGGATGAGAATGGTCAGGAGAAAAGGAAAAACTCCTGTCCTAGAAGCCCTACAGCATTGGAGCCTACTGGGGAGAATTCTGAGAACTATTAAATACTCTGTCAAGACTAAAGAGGATTGCGTTCAGCTGCAGTAGTGTAAAACACATTTCCTGATGGTATCTTCATAGTATCCATGAACAGGACCAGGAGAAAATTGCAGTCCCACTGACATTACCCACCATTTTGTTTCTAATGGAAGTTGCCAATTTAGTCCTATTTTAAAATGGATCAGGTGAGGTCTAATAATATTAATGTAGGCAAATCATGTAGGGCATTGCTCTGTAGAAGTCGCTAAGGGCTTTAACAGCATATCAGTCCACATTTGTGTTGAGTCCAAGGCATGATTGAGCATTCTCTTCACATTATCATCATAGGGTGTTGATATAGATCTAAAAGGGATTCTTCCAATGAATTATTGGCACAAGTCCTCCTCTCCCATATTGCCTGTCCTAATGAGTATCCACATCAACTTTTACTTTTAACCATTTAAGGACGGCATGATGCCTTAATGCACTATACCCTTTGTCTTCATGATGTATAAATGCAGCCCTGGCAACTAACTCGCCAATGCTCCATTCAAGCATCATGCCGACCCTACGGGTTAATACACCCCTAGAGGGTTGGCGTGATGCACCAATACAGTTCTGTCGAGTTACTCACCAGGGCTGCATTGGTGCATCATGACGACAAATGTCATCTTTTAGCAACAAACGTCCTTAAAGGGTTAACATGCTCCATGATTTATCCTCTGCAGTCATCACCATACAATAAACCCGACCTGAGTGTGTGACGTGAAGTGAATGATGTCTCATATGCAGGTTGTCAGCTTGTGATAAGGTTTCTAATTTGATGACAGAAGAGCTGTGTTAACCCTTTAAAGGCAGCCTGTCGCTAAAAGATTACATTTGTCATCATTATGCACCAATGCAGCCCCGGTGAGTAACTCGCCAGTACCATGCCAATCCCATAGGGTTGTCATGATGCATGAATGCAGCCCTGGTGAGTTAATCACCAGGGCTGCATTCATGCATCATAATGACCAAGGGCATGATGCCATCCTTAAAGGGTTAAATTAGACATGACATAAATACTCCACCATGATGTATTGCTAGCCACTACAGGAACAAGATATTATTGTAAGTGTAAGCAGATCTACTTACTGTTAAGGCTCCATAAGTGCAGTACATTATTGTATTTCTGCATGGATTTATTAGATGCACTGAGAAAATATGAGCGTCAGCCTGTCCATTAACTATGTCGCCAAAACAATCTACTTACAAGGATTAGCCAGTTTAATGAGGGTCAGGCACTGCTGGACCCATCCGAATGCGGGTCAGGCATTGCTGGACCCCCCCCCCCCCCCCAAATGGCTGGAGAGTCTGGCCATACTGTACCTTCTTTTCAGAGCCTGCAATGCTGGACTCTAGGGAGCCTCTCTCTCAACCTCCAAGAGTCCAGCAGTGCCTGATCCTCACTTTACTGCTTGACTCTTGTAATTGTTTTTTTGGCGACATGGCACATGTACAGGCTGACGCTAATATTTTTCTCAGTTTACCTTTATGAGCTTCATATGAATGCCTCCACTATAGATGGGAGGGGGATATCTACTATTACGATATTGCAAAACATATTCTAAGATTGCTTTCACACTATACCACTTTAGATAATTATTTTCTGCAAGATTCTTTAATGCATTTACTTTTCACCCTGCATAGTAAATCTAATATTTAATACAGAAACTTCCTCTTCTCACCCACCCATTCTCTTCTCTCTCTCAGCCCTTTTGCAAGATTCTTCATTGCATTTAGTTTTCACCCTGCATAGTCAATCTATGTTTCTCAGAAAAGACACTTCCTATTCTACCCACCCATTCTCTTTTCTGTCTCACCATTCAGCTCCTAAACTGCTGTAAAACCTCGCGTATAAGCTGCACCCCAACTTTGGCAAATTCTATCAGCCTAACAGGAGACCTGAAAACTGTTAATTTAGTACTGTAATCTACTTTTAAAAACTCGCGTATACACTGCACCCTGACTTTGTCTTAATCTTATAAGCCACCAATCTGACTTGCGTACTACCTGTACATGAGGTTTTATGGTGATCATTGTCTACCTGTTGCACATTCTGGTAAGTACCACAGGTAGAGGGGTTTTGAATTTCTCCTCATTTATCTCTGCAGCCAGACATGTCATGCATGGATATTAATAAGTTGTGGCACATTAGGGGAAATGGTATGAGAAAGGTGACATGGAGAATGAGATGAAATATTAATGGGAAAGTGCTGTCAGGTTCCCATGGCATGGCAGGGATGCATGTTGATGAAATACAGGAGAGCGGCACAATATACAGATGAAGCATGAAAAATAGGCTTAGGGAGTGGTCATTTTTTAACAACAGGGGGGGGGGGGGTTGGTGGATTTGGGGGGGGGGACCAAAAAAATTTGGACCCCTTGAAGGGGGGGACCAAAAACATTTGGACCCCTTCTGAGGGGGGGACCAAAAAAATTACACCTTTTTTTAGCGGAAAAGCCCGCGCGTTACTATAGCTCAAAGGGGTCGAACGCACTCAATTTCAACCTGCCTGGAGGGGGGGACTGAATAAATTTCGACCCCTCTAGCGGGGGGGACCAAAAAAATTCTGACCCGCTCGCGCGAAAATCCACCGACCCCCCTGTTGTTAAAAAATGACCACTCCCTTACATGAATCAAGCCTTTTAGTGAGACACTCATCCATCGCTCTGGCTATATATATGCACCATGCTGACAAGATAGCATAGTGCACTGAATCGCCACGTTGCTTTTAAAGAGGGAGGTAATTAATTACAGCATCCACTCCTAGCGCTGATTAGATGGCTATCTACTTATGGAAGCTTGATGACTTTCATATGTTAGGATTTAGGTAGATAGTATGATAGAATTGTTTAATTGTTCAAGTTTATTGTGTCAAGTTTGGTCAATATAACCAGACCTTCATACTCCATCTAATGGAATATAATATAATGGTAGCCTTTATCAGAGTCAACAGAACAGCCCCTCATTGATTTAGAAGGCAGCTTACTTCATCCTTTATCCTTACATAATTAAGTGCTCTTATAAATGGACTCTACAAATCCTTTTAGAGTCTTTTTTTAATCTTTGAGGACTATTAACATGCTAACATATATGTACTTCTCTTATGTGATTTGCTCCTAACCAACACATGAATCCCACTTACCATGTGGGGCTGCAACTTACTGCATCACCACCATCTCATACTGCTGTAGCACATTGCCACCTGCCTCCAGGTCCCAACAGGGGTCTCAGTAATTGTTTTTACACTAGATAAGTAATCAGACCAGGAGGATAGAAATCAAGCCTGTGTACATGGGTTTTGGATGTAGCCAGTCGACAGCATTAATATGAGATAAGATGGATAAAGCACAGAATAGGCATTGACAGGTCTCTAAGGCAATCTATAAGGGTAGCCATGATATAATGTTGGAGCATCCCAAAGTAAATCATATTGCTTCCGATATGAAATATATATTATGGATATTGCAGCTATAAATTGCTTACCGCCATACATGATAGTACCTCCACTTTATAGCACTTCAGATTATTAATTTGGACAGGTTACTACCAAACGTATTTGGTGCAGGGAAAGTGAAAGAAAGGTTCACTTAGGCCTTGAATCTGAAGACATTGAACTTACCAACAATGTAAAAGTGAAATAAAGAAACATGATGAGATTCTAGGTAGAGTTGAAACATGCATCATACATGATAGAATATATCAAATAGCTAAATCATATTTCCCTACACATGAAACACTATACATGCCCACCTATTCATCAGGTCCGTACCCGTAAAGTACCACAATCCTCAATAACTCTATTTCTTTGACTTTTTACCCTATAAGAGAACTCATGATATATGGAAAGGAGATTTATTGGCAATAAAGGGTGAATACTGACCTCACTTATTCGCTCCTATGCAGCTTACCCCAGGGCATCACGCAGCACTCGACATGAACCAATATCCAATAACCCCAGTCATCATTGACGCATTCATTGAATTATGTGGGGTTACTTTTTCATTACCCACTTTATACCCGTTCCCTTTCTAGTGACAGTTAATATGATGCCAGAGCTCTCACTTTCCAGGCGGTGCAAGGGGATCGGTCAGAAAGGTTCCTATGGGTACTCCTCTGTCATAGGGATTCCCATTAAGAACCCCTGGTCAAAGGGCTCTATCCCATCAGGAGGATATCACTGTCAGGGGGCTATTAAGGGGCACAATGGGGCAGCGCTGGCACCCCAGTAGCCAGGCACTTAGCTGAAACACCCTTTTACTATGGCATGCCAAACATTAAGTCAGATGTTCTATGGCTCATGCTGATAGAAAAATGCTGAACCCTTGTCACTGGTACCAAAATCTAATTATTGATTAATTTAGGAACTCGTGCATCACCATGTTTACTGATATCTATAATATGTGCATTAACATGAACACAAAATTTTAATCTTTTTATTCCTAGGATATTTTTCTTACAAAGGCAAATATTCTTTATAACCAAATTTTGTTTTGCACATGGTAACTGAAGTATTGCATCATGGCTCTCCATATATGACTCTTGTAGCTCTGGCCCCCTGTGCAGCATCATGTTACAGGGTTATCTACCACACCACAGGGAAGCCTGTATCAACAGTTTTCCCAGCAGACCGCACACCTAGTTAGGGCTCATCAGCTGTTAGTGCCAGCTCCATACACTATGTATGAATGCCTAGGATAAATCATGTGTAAAACATGTCCCTGAGGTTATTACTGTCATTTAAATAAATATTTGTCACATGGTAATTGAATTGTTAATGTTACTCAAGTGGCACTCCATGTAGCAAACTTGTAATCCTGGCACCCTGTGCAGCATTCAGCAGGTGTTATATTATAGGGCTAGAGCCCACACCACAGGGCAACCATGCATCTAAGGTTTCAGAGTACGCAGTACACCTAGTTAGGCCTCATCAGCTGTTACCGCCACATCCATACACCGTACATGGTACATGGAGAGGGGGCTATAAGTACAGGGGGAGGGAACCCTAAATCAGCTAATGCTTCCTGCTTCCTTCATACAGTGCTGATTTATTACACCCTTACTCTGACCCATCTCACCCCTCAGTGTTGGTGTACCCTAATGCACATCCCCCACTATAAGAAAATATATAGGAAACATGGGGAAACACCTAGGAGTATAGACAGGGATGGGCAGAGGTTTTAATATATCGTAATTTTTAGAATAAACTATTTAAGAATAAACTTATTCTGCCCCAGGACCAATGCTCAATCAAACATTCTTTGGCAGATATGCACAGAATAGGTACTATCCAAATTGTAACCAGCTGGGTGTAACTCCTGCACTGACTTTACAATACAGACAACCCTCCCCCCCCCCTCCAGCCTAGACCTGCTCACAAAAGGATCTCAGCTTCTCACTTGTCTGTTCCTCATGTTCATATCACCTTAACCAATCAGCGACCAGATAATAAGACCCTTAGACAGGCTCTGCCAATCAGAACCCAGCTAACAAGGCAATCTCAGGCGATCAGTTTCCTTCTAAAGAGACACGTGACAAGATCAGTAAAGGAGCTAGTGTGTGGGGTCTCCAAGGTCAATTGTTGGTTCTCAAGGTGAGAATGGCAGCTCAGGTCTGAAGGTTAAAGGGTCAAACTGGTGGCTCCATCTTGTGATGAGGTGGGATGCCATTGAGTGGTCAGGGATCCAGTACCGCAAGTATTGAAGGCGATTTGGGCTCAGTGGCTTAGGGATTACATGGGCGGGATGGTTTAGGAGGACGGTTGGGGCTGACATGATCTCAATGGAAAGGAAGACTTAGTCTGATGTCAAGGCCAATGCTTTAATCACTGCGTTATGACCACATTATACACCCTGACTAACAGCCCATTCACCTAAACCACCTTACCTGACCTTTACTGACCTTAAACCTGATAAAAACCCATATTTTTCACTCAGTCTTTCAGTACTGGCCTGACCCTCATTTTTGCTTTACTCATGGGTTTGTAAGCTGCCCTTAGTTGACTGCCCATTTGGCCCTCTTTTATGGACTCACATCCTGCATCACCTTCCTACTTTACTCTGTTAAAGCTCACCACTTCCTCAAAAATGGGGCACAAGATTGACCACAAGTTACAGCAGGCCCATTCTATGTGGTTGGGTTTAAGTTTACCCAGTGTAGAAAGCCATAGGGCCAAAAAAAAAGAAGTTGTGTTGAGGTATCCCTAGCGACCCTTATTTTTTGGCCCTACCCAATTCTTTTTTCATTTTCTTTTTTTTTGGAAGTCATTTTTGTGTTTTTTCTACCAAAAACACTTTTTTTAACTGAATTTTTTTTCTCCGGAAATTATACGAAAAATAGGGGGAATTTTGTCCCAAAAACCTTAAAAAGATTTGGTAAAAAAGAAAAAAGAATCGACCTACCTACCCTATTTTTTGGGGCCATGTTACCTGAACACAACTCTTTTTTATGGGGCCTAGACAACCCCTGGTACATGACATATATGTGAATCACCTTAAAAATAACCCTGTCATGTTTGATGATAAGGAGCATGAATATAAAGAACTCCCCCACTCATGTGTGATCAAAGAATAAAGCATGGAGGTTAAAATCACATGCCCCTATCACTTCTTTATGTGATCACTCGAGGGCCAACTGGGCACTTTTAGTATGATTTAAGGAAGCAGCAAAAGATTATCGATCATCTGTATTGGGTATTCGTTTCTCTAAGTTTGCGATAAAACTGCCAAGTGCCTTGATGTAACAGTTTATGAAATGCAAACAGCTTATTCCATATGCTCTTTCACATTACAATGAAATCCATTATGATGTGAATGATTGCAATGCTTCTAAATGTATTGTTGTAGTACTAAATCCTTTTGATTATTATCATCGGAATCAGTATGATATTTCTGATATGTTCAGCTATGCACCAGTTCACACTTTAAAGTTTACTAGGCTATTTTATTAGATGCTCACCAATTGCAAATTCTCTTATATATCTTCATGTCACAATAAATCAGTGCTGTGTATCTTGAATAGCCGCCTTCCATGAATAGGGTCTGGGAGTCTGGGGTTTTAGGCACGAGGGCTTAAATAGACCCCAGGTATAGAAAAGTGTGTCTAGAGCTAATTGATCTAATCATTATAAACCGTCTAATGCCCAAAAGATTATGGCAATAGCCAGTACAGGGAGACCTTCATAGTCCGACCGTCTTTGTTTCAGGCAAAACACGGCCAGATATTGAATCTGTCTGATTATTGAAAAATATTCATTTTTCTTATAAATGTATAGATATATTCCCTTGAAAAAAGCAGCCTGATAACCGAGGGTAGCAGATAATAGAAAGCGTGATGTAAACACTAAGCAGTATATGGGAAAGTAGGAGTGGCACAGAATGGAAGAAGAACATGAAATTGTGTATAAAGGAATGGTGCAAAAAACAAGAAGTGTATGGAAAAAGGGGTTTGGCAATGGTACAAAAATACAGGGGGTAACTGAGGCCCTGAGACCCTGATTTAGTAATACAAAGGGGGATTCTGAAGTTAAACAAAATTATGACATTCCACTATGAGACAAAATAGATTTGTTCCACAAAACTCCAATACAGAATGAGGCAGTACAGAAGACACCATTGTCATAAACTAAAGAGGATTACGTTCAGCTGCGGCCGAGTAAAACACATTTCCTGATGGTATCTTCATTAGACCCGTGAACAGGATCGGGAGAACACTACCAGGCCACTGGCATTGTCAGCCATCTTGTTTCTAATGGAAGTTGCCAATTTAGTCCTACAGAGGAATGGATTAGGTGGAGTTTAATTAATGTAGGCCTATCAGGTAATTGATTACAGTGTAGAAGATGATCAGTCTCAGAGCGGTTCCACATCATCAGTTCACTACCCTCGATGAGTCACACCCTTTAAAGACTAGTGCCTTTGAAGGTGTACTGGAACATTAAGGATATTGTTCAAGGCAGGATGAAATTTCTTAATTATCTTCTTCATATTATTATCATAGTGTTTTGTCGATACTATCAGTAACGGTTTCAACATGATAATCAAGAAATGCTCTGCCATTTCACTCTGCTCTACGAGTTTAATCTGTAACCGTGAACAGAACTTCATTTATACTTCTCCTCAATTTTGAGACAGCTGTGGCTTATCAAACATCAAATAATAAGCTGTCCATTTTATTATTCAAACTGTGATCATTCTGTTCATAATGGCAAGTAAGATTACCCTATCCTCAATGTTGCCAAACTTAACTGAGTATCCACATCTACTTTTCATTTCAAATTACTCCATGATTAATAATCCACAGTCGCCAACACCAACCAGATTGCCTGAAATGAGGTGAATGAAGTCTCTTCTGGAGGTTGTTAGTAGTGATAAGATTTCTAATAATAAGATAGAAAGAGTTGTGTTCCAGTCTGATTAGACATGGCTGCTATCAAACCTTATCATCATGACACAGCGGGAACAAGATGCTACTTAAGGTTGATCTACTTACTGGATTAATATAATAAAGGTTTAATCTGGCTCTTTATCGTTGGACTTAGTCCGTTCAGCATATTATAGATCTGCATGCATTATATATTGGATAACATTATCAGTTGCTGTAGAATGCCATCACTTTAGATGGGAGGGTCAGGGGTAATATCCATTATTGAGATACTGCAATACACATCCTAAACTCACCTTTACACGATACTGAGTTCTTAAGGTAATTACTGACAACTGATTTTCGTTGATATTGTCTACTTTCAATTTTGGCCTAGCCTTAGTCCCACTATTAGTTTGCCAATATATGTGAGATATAGCTATATACTTTTCGTTTACATTTACTTATATGTAACTGCTCTATAATTCATAAATTCCCTGACAGGTATACCCACACACATTCTATGTACCCTCAGTATTGTATACATATTTATTAACCCATAGTGTGTTCACTCTGTAGATTCAATCTATATTCCGCCATACCCCGCCTTCCTATTCAACCAACCTCTTCTCTCCCCCAGCTATCGTTCAGCTCATACACTAAATCATCATCTACCTGTTGCATGTTTTGGTCAGCACAGGTAGAACAATATTGATTTTCTGATCCTCCATCCATGCAACTAGACATGTGTATGGATATCAATAAATTGTGGCACTCTAGGAAAAATAATTTGATAAAAGAGTATAAGAGGATTATGAGATAAAATATGGATAAGGCAGTGCTGACATTTTGCCATGACATGGCAGAGATGCATTTTAATGATGAGTGACAAAAGATGGACACAATCAACAGATGAAATATGAAAAGCAAAATGATAAAACCAGGCGACCAGTCTCACATGCTAGGCGTCGACCAGAAGGGTCTTAATTAGTCATGTATACCAATAGGAATCATACCTGGCTTTTAAATGCTAAAGAGGTGGCATAGTTTTGTTTTGAATTGTTGTCTTATCCTACAGAGGGGCTAGAAATGAATGTGGCATAATTTTGTCTAGAAATAGAATCTTGGAAAAGACTATCATGTATGGTTAAAAGCTCAGATATGATTACCTCTGATTTCTTCCTCAGCTAATATGTGATTCCCACTTACCATATGGAGCTTCAGCCTTTACTAAACCACCATCTCATACTGCTGTAGTGCATTACCTGATAGTAGTATAGTATGTATCGGAACGGGACTATAGTTAAGTACTGTTTATTACTCAATCGACCTGCAGCCAATCAGAGGCCTCCATTTGGTCACGTGACCGGAAGTGACCTACTTAGGGGATTAGTGGTGCATTCTGGGTAACCCTGCAGCCAATCAGAGGCCTCCATTTGGTCACGTGACCGGAAGTGACCTACTTAGGGGATTAGTGGTGCATTCTGGGTAACCTACTGACCTACTTAGAAGCTCTCAGCCAATCAGAGGCCGGCATTCTGGTAACCATGGTAACGTGACTTACTTACGTCACGTGACCTACTTAGGCTCAGCCAATCAGAAGCCGGCATTCTGGTAACTAGGGTAACGTGACCTACTTAGGGTTTGTTTGTAAACAACACCACGTGGCTCTCTTGTTTGTAAACAACACCACGTGACACGTGACTGTTTGTAAACAAACAATTCGACTTAGTCTGACATTTTCAGCTGTCGCATGCTGACCTGCTGCTATCATAAGAGAAACAAAAGCCCTAATCACGCTTTTCAGCTGGATCCTTCCACCCACCAGACATGGATCCAGATGGGAGGGTGGTTTAAAATTAATCCGTGTACCGACTGTCATACAATAGTGTAATTAGTTGAACACGTGTTACCTGTATAAAGGATTAGCAGGTCATGGGCTTAGAGTGTGTATAGAAAAACAACTACAGGTAGCGTGAACAAAGCGACCCCCTCCCTTTCTGTCACTCTGTCTGTGACTAGAGGGCGCGCGTGTGGTAAGCGGCTTAAATCTAAAGAAAAAACATCACCCTCTCCTGTCGTCAGCAGTCAGCTGGCCGGCGGCTGGAAAATGCGATTAGAGGGATGATGAGCGCGGTTTTTTATATTCAATATATTAGAAGTGTGCTTTGTTGCTTATATAGTTCATTATGCGTTTAAAATGTTCGCGAGTATCGTAGAAATGTACAAAAATCCTATTGTGGCGCCATCTGACGAAAAGAGCGGAGAACTATACTAGGGTATGGCGAGCTAGACTAGAGCATGTAATCACCAGGCGGCAGAGTGGTCAAAAGACAATCTCGTAGTAGTAGGTCTACTTGGATCTTGAGTAGCCACCCTTGCGGTTGCAATTACCTAGACTAGTTGACCCTGCCAGCCTGGTCAAGTGAAATTAGTAAGGAGACCGCACATTAACGCGCTCCACAGTCTTTAGACAGTTAAGACTATAGTACCGTAGATTCTACTGTGTACTCACACTAACTATTTACAGTGCTACATATTCATACCCGTGTTCTAAGTGTTTTTTTAGAAAAAAGCGATCTACTCACCCATTTTTTTTAGACAAACTCCTATTAGCAGGTAACCCCTGTATAAACCATACTGCAAAGATCTGCTACTTCGAGCGTCTGCCTCGTGACTGATAGTGTACAACAAGACGAAGTGGGCAGAGGTGAAGTACTGTTCCAAGAAAAATTGAGGCTCTTTATATAGCTGAGGGAGCGGCTAATCCGGATGTTCTAAGCTTGTTTTCACCTAGAGCCCCACCCTCTTCCAGAGAGGAATCAAATTGCTTTTCACCTGGACCCTTCCACCCCTCATCCATCAGCATGAAAAGAGGGATAACAAGTGTAACGTGCGCTACATGTATATGGGATTATAGCTGGTGAAGAGATAAAGCCAGGTCAACTGTGTATACAAAGACTACAGGAGGTGATTAACGACAGGTGTGACGCGCCAGCCCGTGGACGGATTATCTTCTAAGCTGACGCTTATTCAACTAGCCAGCTGCCGTCCGCTCCACTCACCACGGCAAGAGGAGGTGCTTTTGTTTTACACTTAAGTCGCTTACCACATGTACTCGTCTCTACCTCACAGACAGACACCCTCTCGCTTGCTTCACGACCCCTGTAGCTTTTTTTGTATACACACTCTAATCTCATAACCCCCTGATCCGTTATACAGGTAACGGGTATTCTCTTTTAAATAGCTGCCAGTCAGCCTGCGGCAGCTGAAAACGACGGTAAGTAGCTTAGCTCTAGAAGCAAGAAGGCGTATATAAGGAGGCTCACACGTGTATAGGCGCCTTATAAGTCGGCAGGGGGTAAATACTAGTGAAAAAGGAAGGCAGGTGTGCAGGTAGCTTTCTAACAGACACGTGTGTGCACTAAGCTGCTTAAGTCTAAACCCACCTGCAGTAGTCAGGTAGCATGTGAAAACTTACTTAACAGATCTCTTAATTGAGTAGAGACTCTGTACTGAGAGAGTCTTTTCAGCCGTTTAAGAGGATTATCTAGGACAGGGTACATAAGGAGTGAAACGACGCTCTCACCCATCACACTTTCTCGACCCGCCCTTCATCATCGTAGCATCGTCCACTCTACGCTCGCTCAGAATGTTATGATGGTTAGTTCTGCTATTTTCAGCTACTTTTCTTATCGAAGTGTTGACTATCTATGTTAACCAGGGGTTAACGTGAGTATATTGGGGTCAGTAACTAGAACACCTTGTAGTGGCCGCTGCCTCTACCAGGGTGCAGCTCTGTTCCACCTGGATTAGTGTGTATGTATACATGTAGGTGGTCTCTGTGTCGCCGCAAGTTGACGCGCGCCAACCGCCACAGTTGGATTTTGAAACTCAGCCGACGAGGACGCTTCCCGTATAGGCTCTGCAGGTGCAGGCCTGGCTGACCAACTGTCATATTTTTCAAATTTCATTTTGAAATTTCATATTTTTTTTAGGTAATACTTACCTATTTGCTATCTACTTGAGACACCATGTCATCTGCCTGGTGTTACGGTTGCGGGGGTGATCACCCTATACCCCGTGGGAAAAACTGTGATAAGCCCCCGGAGGAAAATTGGAGGAGATTACCTTCCAGGAGGAAAAAGATAGTCCACGACCCTAAGGCTACTGAGGAAGAGAGAGCAGCGGCAGACCAGAAGGAGCTGGAAACTAGCATAGCAGAGATCCACCCTGAAGAAAAGTTCCCCAATGCGCAGGATTACGCCGACTACCTAGAGGAGTTAGACGCGGATCAGCAGCAACAGGAAAAAGCAGCCGCCCTGGAGAAGAAGATCCTTGGCCGTTTGAAGGGTCGGGGAGCCACACAAGGTAAAGGTGATGTCCCGGACAAGCACATCCCGGACAAGCACGTCCCGGACAAGCCTGTCAGATCGAGGGACAACTCACCAGACCGTCGCCCTAGATCAAGTACCAGGATATTTGATCCTAGGGAATTTGAAGGTATTGACTTTAATGCAGACCGTCTTACAAGTGCTAGGCGCAGGTTCGACCTGAAAAGGTTTACCAGAGGGAGAGAGCCAAAATCTTTGACTTACCCAGAACTCATGTATGTTTCTTTGCAATGGGCGGCCGTGGGCATAGATGATGGTACTTTTGCTAGTCTGGATGAGATGAAAAAGTATCTAAAACATTTGGGTTTCCTGTCCTTTAAGGCCTCAAGTGAATTGTATGATACTCATGTATTTGCAGAATATGATGCTGACCTACGCCAAGAATGTGTGTATGGCCAGGACCTAGACGAGTTTGGTTTTGGGAATGATCAGTTAAACACCCGTCATTTTGGCACTGAGGGGTTGAAAAAAGTCAGAGATGAAGCGAGAAATTCCAAAAAAGGGGGGGGGGGGGGTAGGCCTAATACGAGCAGACCCCAAGGTAGTAATACCCGTTCAAACCAACAAGGTTTGAGGTTAGACGAATCAGGCCATGTAATGGCGTGTGACCGCTACAACCGCTTAGGCTGTGATTCCAAGTCTTGTGCTTTCTCTCATGTTTGCAACAAGTGCAATGACCCTACACACAAGGCTCAAGATTGTAAGAATGTCCGTATGTATCATAGTTAGTATATAGAATCACCTGTGCCTTTATTAACTAAGGTTAATGAAGGGGTCATACCTGTTTTAATTAAGTGTGATAATCCGGTAGCCGCTGCTATAAAGCCGGACATGGGTGAGTGCTATAGCACTAAGTGTATTGACCCACTGTTCGCGTACAAGGTGGACGTTGGTGTTAATAATCAGCTGCTTTCTGTTTATAGTAACATGGAGGTGAATGATATTGCGTGTATACATGCAGAGGGTTGGCCGCAGCCTGACCAATTTGTAAAATTATTGTGTACCCTGCATGAGTCCTTAGGACCACGAGAAGAGTCATTTGTTATATCTAGAGAGTGTTTTCTCGGGAGTTGTACATGTAAATATTCGCTAGATGGTATGCTAGTATCTATGAAACCATGTAGAGTATTTGTGGAATGTTTTATGTGGGGAGATATAGACTCCAATTGGCACTATATACTGGAAGGAGCAGTGTTTGGTTTCAGAGTGGTGAATCCGGGGTGCCCTTGTGAGTATGTAAATGATAACTATGCCTCTATTCTACAAGAGGGTAGGAAACAGACCATGCATGAAAAGTTGCGCAAGGAATTATCCGAGGGTAAAATTATGTTAGCCAATGCTAATAATGTACCCAAGTGTATACATGCGTTGGGAGCAGTTGTAAAAAAGTCAGAATTTATGGATGTGGGGGAAAAAATTCGCCCTATAACTGACTGTTCTAGATCAGGTAATAACGCACCCTCTGTTAACGAATTTACAGACGAGGTGTGTGACAAATTTGTTTACAATTCCTTAGATAATGTGTGTAACATGCTTACAGAAGAAGCATATATGTGTTGTACTGATATTTCAGATGCCTATAGAGGTCTCCATATATATTATGGTGATAGAGTGTATCAAGGCTTGAAATGGGACTTTGAAGACGGTGAAGGCGAAGTCACCATGTTGGATGGACGCTTGTGTTTTGGTCTAGCTAGCGGCCCATACATTTTTAATACAGTGTCTGACTTTATGGTTAGATGCGCTGCGCGTAGGGGGGTGAAAAACATTGTGAATTACTTAGATGATTTCTTCTTATGTTACCCTAGTTTTGAATTATGTAAAATGGCTCAACATGTATTATTCAGGGTTATTCGCCAGTTGGGATTTTTTATTTCATATAAAAAAATCTCCCCGGTGGCAAAAAGTGTTGTGTTCTTAGGCATTGAAGTTAATAGTGTACATATGACATTGACTTTGCCTGAGGATAAGATGTGTAGCTTATTGCTTAAGCTGAGAAATGCTCAGGGTAAGCAAAAGATGACCAAAAAAGAGCTGCAATCGCTTGCAGGTAGTCTGGCACATGCAAGCAAGGTTATTAGGGGGGGTCGTTGTTTCTCACGTCATATATATAATTTGTGTAATACCGTTCGTAAGCAGCATTATAAAGTCAGATTATCTGGGGAGGCTCGGGCAGACATTGACTGGTGGTTGAAATTTGCCAAGGATTTTAATGGTACTGCTAAGATACTTAGACCTTTTGGCACCCACCTGGCTGTATACAGTGATGCTTCATTTGGTGGTTTTGCAGCCTACCACCAAAGTGATTGGTTGATTGGTAATTGGGAGCCTGGGATTAGCTCACTCCCCCCGGCATGTGCTCATCATTGGGTGGAAGCCCCCTCTGAATATCAGAAAAATATTAACGAGCTTGAATTTTATCCTGTTTTATTAGCCGCTCAGAGATGGGGTGACTTATGGAAGGATAGTGAGATTACATTTGTAACTGATAATACCCAAGTCATGCATATGTTGAATACGGGCCGCAGCTCAAATGGGAAATGTATGTCTTGGATCAGAGAATTATTTTGGCTGGCAGTCCAGAATAATTTTTATTTTAACTCTGTTTATATAAGCACGAATAATAATATTATATGTGATTGTTTAAGTCGTTCATCTGAGAAGGGTGCTCTAGACAAACTGTTATATGTTACGTCAGACTTATCCTTATGCTGCCATTCTGTTCTTGGTTGCGGGTCCACGCGCCAAGCTAGCTAAAAGGCTACAATATTTGTTGGATAATGACATTTCAGACAATACTGACAAAACAAGAGCATCACAAAACAAGAAGTACTTGGAATTTTGTGCCTTATATGGAGTCAATCCTATCAATCCTGGTGTGGAAGGCATAGGTTTCTACATTGCGTATTTGTCAAATTCTCTAGTGTACTCGTCCATTACTGGATACTTATCAGGGGTTAATTACTATCTTAAATCCCACAGGGCGCCTTCTATTGACTACAGTGACCCGCTGGTAGCTAGAGCTATCAGAGGCGCCAAGAGGGTATTGGGCGACGCTCCCACTCAGGCCCTAGCTATTATGCCAGAGCATTTGATCCTTATGTTTGAACAGCTTCCGTTTTCCTTGGGACATGAGTGCTTCTGGGCCGCAGCCTTGTTTGCCTTTCGTACCCTACTAAGGAAGTGTCATTATACTTTATCTGATGATATGTTATGTAGGGAAGCTTTTCAATTTTTCCCTTGGGGTATGATGGTGACGGTGTCTAAGTCAAAAACCATTCAATTTAAAGAAAGGAAACTATTAATTCCTGTATGTAGAGTATCGAATATGTCATGGCCTAGCAAGAAGTTTACAAATAGCCGCTGCACGAGCAGCACAAGCAGCAGCTGACACTAGTGTCAGCTGCAGCAGCTGCACGAGCTGCTTGTGCTGCTCGTGCAGCGGCTATTTGTAAACTAATTAATACGACTTCCTCATTAAATTTGTCATCTACAACTGTTTCAATCTTAAGGCTTTTTTTTTGAGTTTATTCTTTTTTCAAATTTGGTCCCACCTCAAAAGAGGAATAGGACTCTGTAACAATGTAGCTCTCTTGATCAATTAACAGCCCCATTTTTCTTAGATGTCATCTGACAGCTTCTTGCTAGGCCAGGATATTGTTAAATAAACAACTTGGAAAGCTAATTACAGTTTTCTGGGCTTGAAATATGAGTATCTTGACTGTAACAGCAGCCTTTTTACCGTATAGTCCTTCAACGGACTCTTGCTGGCCAGACTTTCAAGCAAGTTTGCCAAAGTCCAGCCTGTTATTGAATGTCCAGCCTAGCCTGACCCTCAGTAGAATGGTCCTTGACCCATCTATTATAGTCCAGCAGTGCCTGACCCTTGTATGAGAGTAGTATTGGCGACATTGGCTGACTCTGATATTTACCTGTGTGTACGGGGGGAGGAGAGGGTTCACAGCCACAGCTCTCTTAAGGCAAAGCTTGCGCTTATAGAGCACTACTAGTGGGGGTTTGAATGAGGAGTCTATGGCGTTTGTCTTAAAAAAAAATAGCCATGGCACATGTCGATGTCGCTTAATTATGCTCATATCTCATGTCGATTTTAAGAATTGCTCATGTCACCTGTCACTATGTTTTTCAAGCTTCATGTCAAATGTCACTAGGCCTCATGTCGAATGTCGATTCTAAGAAACAGACATGTCGCCATCTCGAATTTAGTGGTCCACACCGCCGCTGCTGCTGCTGCTGCTGCTGCTGCTGCTGCTGATTTGCTGTTGCTGCTGCTGTTGGTGCTGCTGCTTGTGCTGCTCGTGCAGCTGCTGCAGCTGCTGACAGCTGCTGCTGCTTGTGCTGCTCGTGCAGCTGCTGCAGTTGCTGACGATGTCACGGATGCTGTTGACAGATGCTGCTGCTTGTGCTGCTCGTGCAGCTGCTGCTGCTGCTGACGATGTCACGGATGCTGCTGACAGATGCTGCTGCTTGTGCTGCACGAGACTGAGTAGCTGCTATTACTAATGCTACTAATACTAGTATGAGAAAATACATTTAGTCAGTTGATTAAATCAAGGAGGTTTTCTGACTTCAGTGGATCGTTTAGCCATCGGCCACGGGCAAAACTTGAAACCATTTTATACATGGGACAATTGGCAGAGTCGAAACATGTTGGTACGATGGGATCGATCATGTTCATCATCAGTTCAGGCAAAGGAAGTGTGTCGACAGCACGCGAAAACTTCATGTCTGGATGTTTCAACACAAGGCCTTTTATCACACTCACACAGCTGCTTTGAAGAGTGAATCCTTGACCAAACTTGAGCTTTTCCAACACAGCTTTGGCCTCTTTCTGTGCAGTAAGGGATCTCTCTTTCGGGTTCATCTCAGTGCTGTCTAGCATGTCCTCAAAGTCTTTAACATAATGTTCCAACGGGCTACAAATGATGTACTCCAGATCATCGTCCGTATATGTCGTCTCCTCGCACCATATTGTGTCTTCTCCTGTTTCGAATTCCGTCATTTTCTGAACAATCTCCTCGTGAGTGCCTTGCATATATCGAAGCTCCTTCAAAGACCTGATAACTTCTATGGCGAAGACTGAACAAATACCTGAAGGAATTTCACCACAGTCAGGCCAAGTATACGGAGCTAAGAAAAATAGCTCCAACAAAATCTTCTCCCTCTGTCCAAATGAAACTACTTCCGTTCCGATGAAGTTGAAGCATGCTTCTATCCATTGCTCCTTGGTGACGTCCTTCCAATGTTTCTTTACCTCACATGCATCATAGGGCACTGTTTCTCTTCCTGCTTCAAGTGGAAGTTGCTTTTTCTTTCTTGGACTCATTTGGAGAGAGTTTCGATGCTCTGTAGCGTCAACACTTCGATAAGAAAAGTAGCTGAAAATAGCAGAACTAACCATCATAACATTCTGAGCGAGCGTAGAGTGGACGATGCTACGATGATGAAGGGCGGGTCGAGAAAGTGTGATGGGTGAGAGCGTCGTTTCACTCCTTATGTACCCTGTCCTAGATAATCCTCTTAAACGGCTGAAAAGACTCTCTCAGTACAGAGTCTCTACTCAATTAAGAGATCTGTTAAGTAAGTTTTCACATGCTACCTGACTACTGCAGGTGGGTTTAGACTTAAGCAGCTTAGTGCACACACGTGTCTGTTAGAAAGCTACCTGCACACCTGCCTTCCTTTTTCACTAGTATTTACCCCCTGCCGACTTATAAGGCGCCTATACACGTGTGAGCCTCCTTATATACGCCTTCTTGCTTCTAGAGCTAAGCTACTTACCGTCGTTTTCAGCTGCCGCAGGCTGACTGGCAGCTATTTAAAAGAGAATACCCGTTACCTGTATAACGGATCAGGGGGTTATGAGATTAGAGTGTGTATACAAAAAAAGCTACAGGGGTCGTGAAGCAAGCGAGAGGGTGTCTGTCTGTGAGGTAGAGACGAGTACATGTGGTAAGCGACTTAAGTGTAAAACAAAAGCACCTCCTCTTGCCGTGGTGAGTGGAGCGGACGGCAGCTGGCTAGTTGAATAAGCGTCAGCTTAGAAGATAATCCGTCCACGGGCTGGCGCGTCACACCTGTCGTTAATCACCTCCTGTAGTCTTTGTATACACAGTTGACCTGGCTTTATCTCTTCACCAGCTATAATCCCATATACATGTAGCGCACGTTACACTTGTTATCCCTCTTTTCATGCTGATGGATGAGGGGTGGAAGGGTCCAGGTGAAAAGCAATTTGATTCCTCTCTGGAAGAGGGTGGGGCTCTAGGTGAAAACAAGCTTAGAACATCCGGATTAGCCGCTCTCTCAGCTATATAAAGAGCCTCAATTTTTCTTGGAACAGTACTTCACCTCTGCCCACTTCGTCTTGTTGTACACTATCAGTCACGAGGCAGACGCTCGAAGTAGCAGATCTTTGCAGTATGGTTTATACAGGGGTTACCTGCTAATAGGAGTTTGTCTAAAAAAAATGGGTGAGTAGATCGCTTTTTTCTAAAAAAACACTTAGAACACGGGTATGAATATGTAGCACTGTAAATAGTTAGTGTGAGTACACAGTAGAATCTACGGTACTATAGTCTTAACTGTCTAAAGACTGTGGAGCGCGTTAATGTGCGGTCTCCTTACTAATTTCACTTGACCAGGCTGGCAGGGTCAACTAGTCTAGGTAATTGCAACCACAAGGGTGGCTACTCAAGATCCAAGTAGACCTACTACTACGAGATTGTCTTTTGACCACTCTGCCGCCTGGTGATTACATGCTCTAGTCTAGCTCGCCATACCCTAGTATAGTTCTCCGCTCTTTTCGTCAGATGGCGCCACAATAGGATTTTTGTACATTTCTACGATACTCGCGAACATTTTAAACGCATAATGAACTATATAAGCAACAAAGCACACTTCTAATATATTGAATATAAAAAACCGCGCTCATCATCCCTCTAATCGCATTTTCCAGCCGCCGGCCAGCTGACTGCTGACGACAGGAGAGGGTGATTTTTTTTCTTTAGATTTAAGCCGCTTACCACACGCGCGCCCTCTAGTCACAGACAGAGTGACAGAAAGGGAGGGGGTCGCTTTGTTCACGCTACCTGTAGTTGTTTTTCTATACACACTCTAAGCCCATGACCTGCTAATCCTTTATACAGGTAACACGTGTTCAACTAATTACACTATTGTATGACAGTCGGTACACGGATTAATTTTAAACCACCCTCCCATCTGGATCCATGTCTGGTGGGTGGAAGGATCCAGCTGAAAAGCGTGATTAGGGCTTTTGTTTCTCTTATGATAGCAGCAGGTCAGCATGCGACAGCTGAAAATGTCAGACTAAGTCGAATTGTTTGTTTACAAACAGTCACGTGTCACGTGGTGTTGTTTACAAACAAGAGAGCCACGTGGTGTTGTTTACAAACAAACCCTAAGTAGGTCACGTTACCCTAGTTACCAGAATGCCGGCTTCTGATTGGCTGAGCCTAAGTAGGTCACGTGACGTAAGTAAGTCACGTTACCATGGTTACCAGAATGCCGGCCTCTGATTGGCTGAGAGCTTCTAAGTAGGTCAGTAGGTTACCCAGAATGCACCACTAATCCCCTAAGTAGGTCACTTCCGGTCACGTGACCAAATGGAGGCCTCTGATTGGCTGCAGGGTTACCCAGAATGCACCACTAATCCCCTAAGTAGGTCACTTCCGGTCACGTGACCAAATGGAGGCCTCTGATTGGCTGCAGGTCGATTGAGTAATAAACAGTACTTAACTATAGTCCCGTTCCGATACATACAATACTACTCCTGATGTCTCCAGGTCCCAAGACTATACATTTGTACCAGTAATTGTGTTAACAATTTGAAAAAGTAATCAGACCAGCTGTCTAGAAAAACATACTTGGGTGTAAGGGTTTTTAATGTGAATACAGATGGTTGAGAGGATTAGTGCAAAGTAAGATGGATTAAGCATAGAATTGGCATTGAAAGGCATTGATATCATGTGGGAGGATACCAATGTAAACTGTATTGGTTCTGATGTAAATTAAACCCCCATGAGCTAAGCAAGTGCGGACAGTTAATAGAAGAATGTATATACACTGGCTTATAAACAAACATAGTAAACGGTTGCAGTGCTGACTATTGTATTCACCGCAACAAAGGCTACATACGACTAAAGTTTTATGTTTGTATTCTCATCTTGTTGATTGAAATGTATACTTCAAGGCAATAAAGAATTAATAAAGCTAAATCCGATGGCCAAGCCTCACTAGATCTGAAAGGTTTGGTATTAAAATGTGTTTTAGAGGGAAAGAAAAAAGAAAGAAGGGATTAGAATTACTAACATTCACTGAGATTAATTGAGGCTAGATCAAGCTGGCTATTGCTGTGAAAATATGATGATATACCACAAAAAAATACTATACATTCAATGATAACCTCTCAAATATGTTATAACGTTTCCATCCCCCAAAAATACTATGCATTGCATGCCAACTACTTTCATGAAGTTGGTGCCCTAAGGTGATCGTCATCCTCATAATACACTCTATATCCTAGGCTTTCTACACTATGAGAGAACCCATAATATATATTAATATATGTAAAAGGGATTTATGGGCAATAAATGGTGTATATTGCCCTTGGTTATTCAATACCAAACTGCATGCCCCTGAGCATCCCAAAACACACTTTGGGTAAACTGATATGCACTAGTACCCTGTCATCAATGCCACATTCATTGAATAGATAGGATAACTTTTTCATTACCTACTCCATGTCAATCTATACCTTTTCCCTTTCTTCTGACAGTGATGTGAAGTCAGTTTTCGGGTATTCTCAGGGTATCACTCAGAGAAGCTCCTATGGGGACTCTTCCATTATCGTTACTCCCATGAAGAACCTCCGGTCAAAGGCTCCTATCCCATCAGGAGGATATGAGTGTCAGGGGGCTATTAAGGGGCACAATGGAGCAGCCCTGGCACCCCAGTAGCCAGTCGCTTATCTAAAACACCCTTTACTATGGTGTGCCAAGAATGACATTGATGGATCGTTGTTGATTTATAGTGAAATACAAAGGTACAGCATGACCCTCTTGTATTCTTAGCATGGTTATTGAGTGACCCAGGAATTCAATACCAGCATAGCATAAATAGACAAAGGTCTACAAGTTTTAGTCTGTTGAGTGGGTTATTTCATGAATTTTACTTCTTTCTATGGCGTTCAAATGTAGACAAACCACAATTTTGATGATGTCATAGGGCCGTAAAATAGGAGCATGAGCTATTTCACCGGGTGTGTGAAATATGTCATTGTTTAGTTTAATCAGTGGCACCGCCTATTTCATAGAACATAACATGTCCTGAGAATTCTGAGGAAAATTCAATCAATTTGATTGCTATGTTATAGCCAAGTGGCACTCCATACAGCATGCTTGTAACACTGGCTCCCTGTGCAGGGTATTCTGTTACAGTGTTATCAGCCACACCACAGAGCACCCTTTGCCTCACCAGCACACACAGAACACCTAGTTAGGGCTCATCAGCTGCCAGTGCCACCTCCATACTCCATAAGTACATGGGGAGGAGGCTATAAGTATATGGGGAGGGAAGCCCTAAAGCAGCTAATGCTTCCCGCTTTCTCCATCGATAGTGCTGCTTTATTAGTCCATTACTCTGACCCATCCCATCCCTCAATGTTGGTGCAACCCGATGCATGTCCTCTGCTGTAGATAAAATAGGAACATAAGGAAACACCTAGGCACAGAGGCAATTTTATGATTTTATTACACAATTTTTTTCATTTTAGTCCCAATGTCTGGTCAAACAGGTCTGGGAAATATTCACAAGATGAATAATATCTAACTATTGCATGAGGTCTGACAGGCTACCTAATCAAGGCCATCTGCGGAAGGCAAAAACTGAGGCAATCCTCTTAAGGAAACATTGATTCATTTAGATTTCAGTGTATTTCCTTGCATGAAAGCCCCAATTCTTCAATTTCATCAATGATACCTGATGATTGCTTACTGTTGGTAGGCTGATGGGTGTAATTCTCACCATGGCTTTATAGTGCATACAATCAGACCAATAGAGGTAGAGAGGGTATTTCCTCATGACAGGCTCTCCCCACAGCCTAAACCTGCTCACAAAGGGTTCACACTTGTCAGTCCCTCACGTTCTTATCACTTTAACCAATCAGCGACCAGATAATAAGACCCTTAGAGAGGCTCTGCCAATCAGAATCCAGCTAACAAGGCAATCTCAGGCGATCAGTCTCCTTCTAAGGAGGCACCTGACAAGATCAGTAAAGGAGCTCATGTGTGGGTCTCCAAGGTCAATTGTTGGTTCTCGAGGTGAGAATGGCAGCTCAGGTCTGAAGGTTAAAGGGTCAAACTGGTGGCTCCACCTTGTGGTAAGGTCGGAGGCTGCTGAGTGGTTGGGTATCCTAAGGCTTTGATCATTAGCTGCACATAGACTGACTCCAAGTCCTATTGTTAATGTTTTATTTTATACCCTTACAGAGAGGAGTACTATACGTAGTAACTGTGATGGACCTACATGCACATAAAGGGTGCAATAATTGTCTATATTTCTGATATTGTATAAATGCAACATTTGTGCATGAACAGCTATGCGAAATCAAAAAGATTGAAACAGTGTATCTGCATCATAATTATTTACAGTCAGACCTCATTTAGGTGCTTTTGCAGGGACAGATTTATACATAAGCATAATATAAATATGATCCAATAATCTTGTTGATTCAACATCCGGCCATGTTTGTCTAAAACAGGGGTGGTCAATTTATTAAGGTCTGACTGTATCAAGGTGTTAATTACAGAAACAGTGAACAGAAACAAATCCAAAAGAAAAGCGAGCATAACTTCATACAGTGTGGGAATATTTTATTTGATACTCCTGTATTAAAGGATGGCATGATGCCTTAATGTCTCAACCTCATAAAGTTGACATGATCATGTTGATCAGGTTGAGAGCTGTTAGTGATAGATACAGTGCACAGAAATGGGTATAAAACTATACAGAAATATCACTTCATGCAGTGAGGGGTGGCAAGGTGAGTGGTGGACAGGTGCAGGTGGTGTGGGATGAATGTCAAGTAGAATATTTACACACAGAATGGGAGATGGGGCTGACTGATGTGTGGAGCAGGGAATGGACATTAGAGGCTGGAGTGAGGAGCTATAATCTGAGAACATGGCCTTATGGTCAAGGTGTAAGGAAGGTGGCACATTTAGATGCTGATTTAAGCCAGATTAGAGGCATTTTAAGATAGAAATTAGAAATGAGGAGGGGACTAGATATTTAGTTAGGGATTGGGATAGATGACTCAAGTGTTTTATATCATTCTGCCATTATAATGGAACCTCAGGGTAGCTGACCAGGCCCTATGGTCAGCTACTACCACTTTCTACCTCTGAGCGGAGGGGCTGATGATGAATATTGGTCCGGAAATAAGGATAATTTTGGAAGTGTTGAAAGGGATTTGGGCTCGGGAACTTAGGGAATGGTTATTTTGATAACACATGCGGTTGGTGGATTTAGGGGGGGGGGACCAACAAAATTTGAACCAAAAGAATTTGGGCCCCTCTTGAGGGGGGGGGGGGGGACCAAAAGAATTGCACCCCTTTTTAGCAAAAAAAAAAGCCCAATAGTGTAAACGGGTCTTCCCTGATTAATTTCGACCTGTCTGGGGGCCAAAAGAATTTCAGCCCACTTGCAACCAACTCTCCCGCCTGTTGTTAAAAAATGACCACTCCCTTAGGGCTTAAATGGGTGTGGTGGTTCTAGGTCAGTAGGCAGGTGTAGGGTTCTGTGTTTATCCCTACATAAATAGCCTCAGTCTGACATCAAGGCCGGCTTTAGTCTCTGAGATATGGCCGCAGAGCCTGACCTACAACCCCACCCACCTACAACCACCACATTCACCGACTTTAACTGACCTTCAACTTGGTAAAACCCATACGTTTACTACCTCATTCAGTCCTGCTCAGACCCTTATTTCCCCCTCACACTAGTTAGCAGCCCCCATAACCCTCTTTAACCCTTTAAGGGTGGCATAATGCATAAATGCATCATGCCCTTGGTTGTCATGATGCATGAATGCAGCCCTTGTCATTGCTGCTTCATGCCGATCCTATGGGGTTGAGACACTGCCGAAGGGTTGTCATGATGCACCAATGCAGTGCCGGTGAATTATTTTCCAGGGCTCCATTGGTGCATCATGATGACCAATGTCATGTTTTAATGACATGCCAGACTTTAAGGGTTAATGGACACCCTTTTTAATGGACATCCTCTAACACCTTCCTACTCTACTTTCCCAGCACTTGCTCAAAGAGGGACACCAAGATAAACCAGAAGCTACGCTAAGCCAATTTTATGTATTAAATGTTAAGTTGAACCAGTGCAAACGGCCATAGATAACCTCCGGTACATGGCTTAAATAGGAATCTTCTTAACCCATTAATGACAGCATGATACCTTAATGCATCATGCTCTTTGTCATCATGATACATGAATGCAGCCCTGGTGAGTAACTCGACGGGGCTGCATTCAAGCATCATACTGACCCTGTGGGATTTAGACACCCCCAAAGGCTCGGCATGATGTACTGATGCAGCCCTGGTGAGTAACTCGCCAGTGCTTCATCGTGACGACAAATGTCATCTTTTAGTGACATCCATCCTTAAAGGGTTAAGTAACCCAGCCATGTTGGATGGTAAGGAGCATGAGTAAAGAACTCTTCTACTCATGTGTGATCAAAGCATGAAGCGTGGAGGTTAAAATCCCACACCCATATCTCCCCTCCATATCAGCACCCAAGGGGCAACTCAGCACTTTAACGGCAGTTTATGGCGGCAATAAGGATATTGATCCTCTGTATCAGGTCGTGTTTCTTTAAGCTTTACAATAAAACTGCCAAGTGCCTTGATGTAACAGTTTATAAAATGCAAACAGCGGAAGAATTTGTTCCTGATGCTTCTTTCTCCATATTCCAGATGCTGTTTTTCTACTGCACATTGTACTTTCCGCTCATTCCTTGTACTATAAGTACAAAGTGAATCTGTCATGTGTTGTATAATTGCAGTCAAGTTGTATTTCTGTCTTTGCAGCAGTGCACCCCTTCAATTGTCTACACAGCCTCTGTTTGCACACATCCAATCTACTGCGATTGACAATAAATTTCACTTACATTTTATGCCGTTTCTTTACCCACAGTGCCCTATACTAACATAAATCTCTGTGTATAAGCCTAACTGGCGTATAACCCGCATCCCCCAACTGTGAAAAATCCTATAAGCCTAATAGGAGGTTGAAAATGGCTAATTTGGTACTCTAGTATATTTATAAAAGCTATTGTATGAACCGCACCTTATATTATAGGCATTTTGGTATCAAATGAAAGCTGAATCTGACTCGTGCTCAATCCGCGGCTTCAACACTATAATTCCCAGTACTTTCATAGGGCCTAGTGAGTTGTCATGTTAAATGTCATAAACTCCTTCCCTTTTTTGGCCATCCCCTAACCCATAACGCTATATACTACTTACACTTCGAGCCATCTCCCAGCCTACAATTCCATATACTACTTCAATTCCATATACTACTTCCCTAGTTTGTCACTCACTCAACCTTAATTCCCAGTACTGCTATTTACATGCCTTCTGTACCAAATGTACAACATCAATTTTTGTATGCTTCATTCTTTCTTACAATACTGTCTATGGAACAGCAATAGATACTCGTATTTCCATACTGCTCCCTCCCTTTCCTATGTTAGGGTAGGTGATAGTTTTACTATAGGACAAGGTTACCCAAAATAGAACCGATCTATTAAACTCTGACACAGACACTATTGTTATTAACTGAGGAGGATTACGTTCAGAGTAAAACACATTTCCTGACGGTATCTTCATTCTATCATTCGATCCATGAACACTACCAGCCCACTGGCATTGTCGGCCATCTTGTTTCTAATGGAAGTTGCCAATTTAGTCCTACAGAGGCTCGGATTAGGGGGAGTCTAATTAAAGTAGCCCTATCAGGTAATTAATTACTTCATAGGAGATTAAGACCGCTATCAAATTGTATGTGTTCACTAGTCGCGATGAGTCTACGCCCTTTAGAGGTGTATAGGGACATAGAGTTTAGTATTGTCTAGGACAAGATGAAATATCTTCATATCATTATAATAGAATGTAATATAGTGTTTAAAACAATGTAGTATTAAAAAGATAGCCATTAAGCACAAATTATTTGATATAGGCCTACTAGTCAGCAAGGAACATAAGGAAGGCCCGAATGGCTGACCCGAAGTTGCCATCGTTCGGTGTTCAGCTATATTATGCTTTTGATGATATTATGCTGTTAAGCTGTTTATAAGTGAGATAACCCTATCCTCCATGCAGCCAGTTTTACTGAACATCCCACCATCCTTTAGGTAAACACATGATTAATTTAATTAATCCACAGTCACCACCATAGAATATCACCAAGGAGCTCCTGAAAACGGGATTCCCTCTATAAAGTCCTCATATACGCGCAGGTCCCTGTTTAAGTATAGGGAGTAGCGACGCAATATACATAGAATGGGCGAGGGCGAAATATGTATTAAATTCCATTATTACATTGCCTTTGCAGGCTTAGATAAGTAATATCCATTACATGTATTACTTATAGCAGACCCCTTAGGAAGATTGCCTTTACCACATACTTGGATTTTGCTTTACTTAATCCCCTTGAAGATGGCTAATTCTATATTGCACTTTGATACTTATAGTATTAGCTCGGCCTTACCCCTAAGGGAGGGGTCATTTTTTTAACAACAGGGGGGGGGGGGGTGCATTCTGGGGGGACCAAAAAACTTTGGACCCCTTGAAACGTGGGGACCAAGAAATTCGGACCCCTCCTGAGGGGGGGGACTAAAGAAATTGAACGCCTTTTTTGAGAAGGCCAGCGCATTACTGTAGTTCAAAGGGGTTGACTGAACAAATGTTGGCAGGGGTATAAAAAAACCTCTGACCCCCTTGCGCGAAAATCCACCAACCCATCCCCCTGTTGTTAAAAAATGACCACTCCTAACAACCTTCTGCCAGTCTATATGTAATCTTAGCTTCATTTCCTGCTGGTAGATTTCCCAGTGGAGATAGCTGGGGTTTTAATCAGTTTTGTTAGTTTTTTCTTATATTCGATGTCTCGTTGGAGATTGTCACCGTCTTAAAAACGATGTCTGGACGAGGTGATCATGGTATAGGTACTTCATCTATATGATAGCAAGTGCTGTAGATTATTTCCTAAGACTTGTTAGCTCTTTAAGGACGGCATAATGCCTGAATGGCCTTGGTCAGCATAATGCCTTAATGGCCTTGGTCAACATAATGCATGAATGCAGCCCAGCGAGTAACTGGCCAGTGCTGCATTCAAGCACCATACCAACCCTACACGGTTGAGACACTCCTGAAAGGTCAGTATGCTGCACCAATGCAGCAATGGCGAGTTACTTTTTTTAAAGTTGTGTTTGAGTTACCTCACCCTACCTAGCAAAAGAGGGCCGGCCCTAGAAATCTTTATCCAATTACAAAAAAAAATGATTATACTTTCGGCCATTTTGAGTCAATTTCATAGTCCACAAGTTGATGCTTCCATTGGCGAGTCGGCGCAAAAGTTGAATTTTGGGTACTTTTCAGTCAAAGTAAAAAAAAGACTTAAGACCGTGTAACCTGAAACCCACCTTCTTTTTTTGGCCTTATCATTGCATAATGCAATTCTCATATCAAAGTCTCTCCGCATCATGGAAGTAATGCGCAGACACAGACCTAAAAACTGAAAGTCCAATGAGTAAGCCCTTTGACTGGATTTAATCTGTGTGTCTGAAGTCTCCCAAGGCAAACGCCAGCACCAGGATTTTAACCTAAGCTGATCTCTGCTTAATTTCTCATTTGGGATTACTCCTTTCATCTTTGATGGATCCTTAAGGCCTGATTATCTTTTAAGAGTTCTGATGAGTGAAATGAATTCAGTTTTTTCTAATTCTGAGGTTTCTTTTCATCTGATTAAACACGGTTAGTGAACACATAATGTTCCTTTTAGTTCCATGGTTGTTCTTGTTACTCCTTGGGTCAGGTAAATATTTATCAAAAAGTTTTTTGAAGGAATGGAAGTCCTTAAGAAGAACATAATAATAATTTTTTTAAATACATCTGACTATGGACACCCACAACTATAGAAGTGTACAATATATCTCTGGTCTCACAAAGATCCCCACCCATACTGAAAACTGAACACTCTCCTTCTTTGGAGATACATTCAGCAGCCGGAAGCAGGGGCCCAGGGGGACGCTGGGAAGATGTCAGAGTGGACATCCGGGTACGTTTCTATGCACGTCACGTGACGATGTGTTTACATTCACTCAGGCTGGCCGCGTGCTGCGGGGGTTAAACTGCCGCGTCCACCACTCACCACCCCTCCTGCTGTTTTCTGTAACCCTCTAAGGACGGCATGATGCATTAATGTATCATGTGTTTGGTCGTCATGATGCATGAATGCAGTGCTGGCGAGTAACTCGACAATGCTGCATTCAAGCATCGTGACAATCCTACAGGGTTGAGACACTCCCAAATGGTCGGCATGATGCACCAATGCAGCCCTGGTGAGTAATCATAACGACCAATGTCATATTTTAGCGACATGCCGTCCTTAAAGAGTTAAGGACCACAGAGTGCTTTAATGTCCTTGATCAGCAGACTGCAGCCCGGGCAAGTAACTCTCCCAGTGTTGCATTGGTGCATTATGCTTACCCTTCGAGAGTATGTCAGCCTTGTAGGGTCAGCATGATGCTTGACTGCAGTACTGGCGAGTTACGGTACTCGTCAAGGCTGCATTCATGCAT
Organism: Harmothoe impar; assembly: GCA_947462335.1. Lineage (NCBI taxonomy): Eukaryota > Metazoa > Annelida > Polychaeta > Phyllodocida > Polynoidae > Harmothoe > Harmothoe impar. The sequence continues at coordinate 15,206,000 of OX381706.1, forward strand.
TACACCAACAAAGGGCCAAGCGCATTAAAGCATTATGTCACCCTTAAAGGGCTAACCTGCCCCCCTGCTGTTTTCTTATAGGAGGCTTTCCAATATTTCCTCAAGCAGCAAATCTCATGTAAGGTTGATTAGGCCTGATTGGGTGCTATTCTACAGCCTCCGCAGGGGCGGTGTGTTTTGTATACTAACAAGCTCACTCTCCTCCTCTTGTTTTGGACTGGTCAATTGTACCTCTGCCCCAACCAATTTTTTTGGACTGAAATATTTCAAGGTTTCTCAGACTTAAAATCGGAACACACAGAAAAAATCAATTAGAGGTGGAACTAACTAATTCTGTCATTTAAAAAAACTACCAGTCTTCATTGTGATCTATATTCTTTATTTCCTCGCTCTCCTCCTCTTCTTTTGGACTGGTCAAGTCTATTTCTGCCCCAACCTACCGTTTTAAACAGCAGAAATTTGTCATTTAGAAAGCTACCATGGAGGGAAATAGACCACAACGGTGGTGATCTCTGTGGTGTTGTTAGGAGGTACGAACAGAAGCCTCTGTGCTGCAGTTTTCTACCCTCCACATACAGGAGAGTTCTACCTTGGGACCAAGATGAATGGGAGTACAAGGGTGTAGGAGACTGGCAGGCGGTGGTCCGGTATAAGACCAGAAACTTCTTAGTATTGCAGGGATAGAGATTTAATATAGCCTTCTTCTTCCCCTAGAATATTCTCTGGAAAGCCATAATTATGTATTGCCAAAAGGGCCTGGATATCATCATTGGACTGATCTTCACCTGAGCTATATTCAGATGCAAAGGGTTTAAACTCCTCAAAAGGGATGAGATATACGTTCTATGCACACAATTGAATTGAAATCCACAAACGCTGCATATGCACCCTTATTGAGACACAGTGCCATCTGTGCCATTAGATTTCTCAAATAGAAACTCTCCCTCAAAAGTTGACCCTTTAGTGACGACAAAGTGCACCAAGGCTTCATTTCTCTGGTACCAACACAACGCCAGATGTAGCTCACCAGCACAACAGCCATGTATCATGCCGACCCTTAAGGAGTGCATCAACCCCACATGCTTGGCACAATATCGATGCATGAAAGCATCACCGGTGAGTTGCTCACTAGTGCTGCATTCATGCATCATATAGCCTACCAACACACGGACACTCTGCTTTTCTTAAAGGGCTATCCCTTAGTTAGTGGAGCCCTGGGTTTTCTCAAGCATACTATATTAGCAGAGGTTCAGGTTTCTGGGGCACGTGCTCCTGTAGTGGGTTATTTTATGTCAGCAACTGCCTCTAGCTAAAGGCAGTATTCCACTGAAGGAATCGGCTGTCATTCTGTTTGTCGGATGAAATTCTCCCATAAGTTTAACATTATAGACTGTTATCGGATGACCAAATTTCGGCCGACCGACGTTGGTGGAATACATGCTAAAGGCCAACAAAAGGTTTGTTTCAGGTCATTCGACTGACCCTATCAAAACAGGGCCGATCCTAAGTTTTCTATGCAATTTTGAAGAAATGTTCATATTTTTATCCATTTTTGGTCAATTTTAGGATCTTAGGAGAAGCTGGCTAGTACTTTCATGTTTTAAAAAATATTTTAAAATCCGACCTACCGACCCTTCATCTTCTTCCCATGTCACCTGAAACATACCTTATTTTTTTGGCCTAAGAGGAAAGTTGAAACGAGCTCAGTACTGATAAGAAACATATCTTAAGACTAATTCAGAGGCTGTTCAAATAGCCTTTTGCTATTTTCTTTATTCCCTAGCATAATCGAAGGATTATTGTCTACTATGCAGTGAACTTTATGATTGTAGAATGTCCATCCTGTACCTCTAGAATGAATGATAAACGTATCATCTAGAGCTATACAAGAACAACAAGTACTTTTTTGGTTCAGTGAGCACTAAACTTAAATGGCTCTCATTGTCTTATACTACACTCAGTCCACTCGTCTTATTAATCCAAGTGGAAAAATATAGAAACTATATACTTCTGCCTATATGTTACAGTTTAAGATTATGTCGGATGTTCTGACCGTGTTCTTCGTGTTTGTGTGTTGCAGGTCAGAACAAGGTGGCGCGTATCGTCAACACACGACAGAACATCTCCACCCGGATAGGGCACAACATCAGCCTCAGCTGTGAGGTGGAGAACACAGAGAACAGACCCGTAAGACACCTTCAATTCTCTTCCAGCCGCCTCTATGATAGTTTTACTCCCCAGAATATGCACGACCAATCTAGCTCACGCGGCTGCACAAACAAACTTTTTGAGTGAGTCTTACCCCAATCCTACTGAAGTCTCACAACCGGAAAGTCTTAATATAGATGCCCCCAACCTCGATTCCCCCCCTTTTGTAATAGCGGAACCCCAGTTAAATTCCTTTTAAGGGTTTTTGAAGACATATTTTAGACTACACATGAACTGTGTCCTGGTATGTTTAAGACTAAAATTTACGTAAGATTTCATTAAGACTCACTTAAAACGTTTGTCCATGCACATGCGTGACCTAGGTGCCATCTGCCCGGAATACAGCAGATTGAGGCCCAAGAACCAGCATTATTGATATATGGGTTTCTATTGAGGTGGATACGAGAATTGGTATTTGTGAAAAACGTTTTCAATGGTTGTAATTTCCATTCATATGGTACCATAATAACAGGTCATGCCTGCCTAAAATACTTATTTGTGGTGCTCAGGATAATATTATTTGATACCAAAAATGTCCTCTTTATAGTGTATTCTTGCACAGGCTGTTTTTGACCAGGTAGTGCATTATTGCATCAACACCATCTTATTTGTATTTCTCAGGTCCAATGGTGGTTTGTAGAACACAACTTACAGATCTCCAGTGACCAAACCATCCTTACCGCCTCAAAGTTCCAGGGCCACTATACAATAATAAGGCCGCAAGGTAAGAGACCCGGATTGGGACAGGAATCAATGAAGCTGTAAAAGTATAATCATATGAACAATCAGGCCTGGAGCCTTTTTCTCTTTGGTAATCGCGGGTAAAATTGTCTTTTTACACGAACTTTCATGAGTGCAGAAATACAATCATACTCGTGAGGTCTGCTCTTTCACCTAGCTGCGACGTAACAATAAGCAAGAAATACAAACATAATGAGTCCTCAAACGTGCTCATTACCCCAGTATTTCTACTTGAAAACGTGCTCGTTTCTAAAGAGAAAAAGGCATTGGTGTAGTCATTTGCTTCATGGGAAAGAAAGGAATGTGCAATGAGTTTTATTCTTCAGTCATGATAAGCCAAGATATTATTTATTCTACACCCGAAATACTTATGTCATTGCAGTTCGCAGAATATCCTAGTGATTATTTATGAAGTTATTCAATGTTGATTAATTCCTGAATGAAAAAGATTATATCATAATCATGTAGTACTATTTTATGTGGCTATGTTTGTGAATGTCACTGCATGGATGAGGGCATTTAAGCTAAGATTGAACTTCTTTAGGTCCGACTTTCAGCATCTTTAATTTCAATAAAATGTCACTTATGGCCCCTTAAATTACCTTTCTATGACATTTCTATGACATTTGCTTAACTAAAAGCTGCTTAAAGAGTGACTTTAAGCAACAAAAAGTTTGCTTGAATGTCAACGTGTATGCAGCGTATGAAACTGTGTTGTGTTGCAGGGCCTGTCTTTAATGTCCAGTATATATACTCTTCTAGCTCATACAGATAATCCCATTGCTACCTTTCCCTTTAACCAGGTGGAGACTACGCCCACTGGAATTTACAGATAGCGCCAGTCCGTAGCGGCGACTCGGGGCACTACAAGTGTCAGATAGAGGGCAGCGCGGCCGCCATCATCAGCTCTGTCTACATAGAGAGTAAGTGGACCACTTTACATAAAGCTTACTGTACATGGTACCTAAAGGCCACATTACATGTTACTGTAAATGTAGATATTTTCGCGGGTATAAATTTCCGCAGATTTGCTGATAAATGCAATTTCGCTGTGATTTAAATTCACGGATGTTGACAGGCGGTAGTTTCAGAGCTATATTGGATCAATTTTCGCTCTGTACATATTTTCGCGGATTTGAAAACCTGCGAAACCGCGAAAATATGTATAGCGCGAAATATAATACGTTTACAGTATATAAAAATTTTATTTTCGAAAAATCGACCCAGTATGTTGATCAAATCCATATGTTTCCCTACCCACATATCTAATCCATTCTTATTCCCTAATATTTTGTTCAAATTAGATATTATTGCTCAATCATGGTCAATATGTTGAATAAAAATGTGCACAATTTTATTCACCCCATTGAAATACATTGTAAGAGACCATGACTAAGTCCCTTCTGAGCTCTTAAGGCCGATAATGAGATAGCATTAGATATTACATAGTTACAGTGCTTTAGAAGTTGAAAAAATCGGATAAAGCCACTTTAAGACCACTTTACATAGTCCTTACATCCCCACTTTACATAGACCTACTCCCTGAAGCCCACTTTAAGCATCACTGTACTAAGTCCCTAAAGTCCCCAATGCAAACTTTACACACTCCCGACTTGGCACAGGTCCTAGAGCATACTTTATATTCATCAAACATTGATTAATTTATTTTACCTTTACAGATGACCCGAATGCAGTACAACGTCCTACAACGTTACCCACAGCAGACTTTACAGGTATGCCAGGTTTCTCATTAATAAATGAGTATAACATGAAAGGTATAGGACATAAGATCATAATGCAACATATAATCTTCAACAGAAAGATAGGGACACCATGCATCGACATACAAGACAGTAACTAATCAAATATTCCTAACATCAACCAAACATGCATTTGGCAATATATCTTTTTTAGATTAAGGCATAAGAGGCTATAATATTTTGGTTCCATTCTAGATATGTGAGTAAGCATACCTGCGGGTATACCAATTTAGCCACCAGGGCCTAAAATGGAAAATATGCTTAGTATCGCTCAAAAAATTGCTTTTTTGCATGGTGAAACATTTTTGAGCCATTCCTCAAAAACTAGAACTGATATCCTCTAATGTAACATATCACTGGAAAGCACATGACATCAGTATTAGAGTTGACCTTTTCCTTTAAAGGACCTCTTTACGTTATTTGTACACATGTGAACCTTGTATATTTCAGAATGTTGCCAGCAGGAGAATGTATCAGCCGCCTGCCTGCCCGCGTGTAACCCCGTGACGTTGGACGCCAACACCTTCGACCCCCGTTACTGTATGAACGACCTGCTCAAACTACTCAAGTGTGGGGCTGGTAAGAAGTCATGCCTCTTATTTCATATCTTCAATACTGAGTACTACAGTGGCCAAAGGGGGCTAAAAACCTGATTTATATGACGGTTTATTATTTTGAGTGGCCTAAGTATACAGATGAGACAGGTCATGAAATTATTGGCCAGAAGGCCCCCAACTTATATCTGGCATTCTGGGTAATCCCTTACCTAATAGGCTTATCCCCTCACCTCACAATTGGCAGAAGGTTGAGAAAGTGGTTGATTGCACCGCTATCAGTCTCATTGTTCTGGGGTGTCGAGGGGGCAGATAGGAGTTTACCCATAGTCCTTTGCCTTATCCAATATGGCCGTCAGGGGTGTTCTGTCCCAATATGGCAGCCCCCATGCCCCGATGTGTCTAAGCTGTATAACAACGGGACTTGCATATCCTGGTATCTCAGGTAGTTGGGGGCTAAACCCCCATATTTTATCAAGATCATCCCCCCCCCCTCACACCTGGAACAAAGGCAATGTGCTCTATCTAGGGTGGTGCTGATAAGAAATTTACCCATAATGCACTGCTCTGAAGTCGACGGGCCTAACCACAATGCATCTTTCTGATTCAAAATGACGGCCTCCATAGCCTAATGCCTACCGTAAAACCTTGCATATAAGCCTAACTTGTGTATAAGCCACACCCTGAGTTTGGGCCGATGCTATAAGCAGCACCAGAGATCTGAGTATAGTGACTTTTAGTACTCTACCATAGTAGCAAAACCTCACGTATAAGCCGCACCTTGACCATGGGCCGATGCCATAAGCCGCAACGCCGATCTGACTCGCGTACTAGCCGCGGCTTATACGCGAGGTTTTACGGTAAGTTCAGTATACATGTTCTCCCCCACAGATGGCCGTAACCACGCCCCGTGCTGCCGGCGGCGCATGTTGCCCATCCCGTGCCTGGACTTCTGTGTCAACAACCCGCCGTCCAGCCTCACCGACGACCTCAACGTGTGTCTGGAGAGGGCCAGTGACATCACAGCCTGCTTCGTAGAGGGACAGCGTGAGTAGAGGTTATCGGCTAAAGGGGAATTACTAGTACATCATAATAGTCAACAGTTTAAGCCAATAGTGCTTTAGTACATAAGTAATATGTAGTAGAAATAGTACAAGTGACGTGCTGTATAAGTGTTATAAGCCAAGGACAAGGTAATTGTCCAAGGCACCAGCTGTGGATAATTACCATTGCCCAAGGCTTATAACACTTATGCAGCTAGTTACGCAGATCACATCTGACAGTAGGAGAGTGTGATCAATGAACTGCATCCACATACAGTCAGGAAATTACTTTTGTTTTCTCAGCCAACTGTGGTTTAGGTGAACTTAATCTGATCATTCTGATGGTATGTTGGCCAATTATTTGCATGGAAGACCGCCCTGTGAATTTTCCGCAATATAGAATTCCAAAATTAAATTGAATTTCAGACCTGCTGCCGTCAGCCCCTCAGAGGGTGCGTGTGACGCCGCTGACGTCACACAGCCTGCACGCTAAGTGGGAGCAGCCCGCGGAGAAGGCCGATACTCTCACCGGGTACCGGGTCTTCATACGGGAGGAGGGCAAGGCCTCTTACAACAGTGTAAGTTAACTTTAAATGACATGGTGCAATTATTATCCATATTTTAGATCCTATTGAATGAAATGTCCTCTATTGGCAACAATAGCCCAAATAGAGGGGCCCATGTGGCCCAAGTATATTTTTTTACAGTATTTGTTCAATGTGTGGACTTATGCCTCAGTGTGGGGTATCTCTGTTGGGCCAATGATATTTGGTGTTTAATCTAGTGTTTCTGAACTCAGACAATAACGTGCAGGTTAAATTAAAGGTTATTGTCAACCTCACCTGGAACTGTTGTGTAAATCATCGCTTCAGCGAAAGGAACCTTAATGTCCGTCATGACGTACCATCACTGCATGAATGTTGGCATTTAAGTAAATTAAATATACTGAAAGGAACATTTTCAGCATATCTTATTCGAGAAAATACCGTGACATTTACATTACTGAACTTAAAACGTTAAGGTGTTTTAAGGCATCTTAGATTTGCTTAAATTGAGGTAGTGTATGTAAGCATGACATTTATTACTGTGTTGATGAGAGTTGCAACCCTGAGCAATATCAATATTGTGCCAGTCTTTCAATGAGCAAGTTATTTTAATTCCTCCTCCCCTCACAGAGTGATGTCACAACCAACGAGCAGCTCACCCTGGATGGTCTGACCGGGCTGAGGACGTACGAGGTGTACGTGGCTGCCATCAACGCTCATGGCTCCAGCCTGCCCTCCTACATTGTTAAGGCTACCACTCTGGGATGTAAGTTGAGACATTATGCAGTCATCTATCAAGGTTTAAATACAAAGTTAATTTTCATACAATAGAATTATGTAGATAAACTGTACAAGAGCTCTATCTTGGATCATCCTTAGGTTAGACAAATATAACAACTGTTATTGACATGTATTGGTATCAAAAGTGCATCAAAAAGGAAGCATTGTGTACCATTGGTATGGCTTTCTGGGCATATTTTGAAACTAACTTTAATGTTCTAATCAATTTCAGCAATTCAAATCACTCCAACAACCCAGGAGGGATTCCCAGGTATGTTAATAATATTTTAACATAAAATACTGTCAGCCAATCACTGATGCTCTTTAAACATAAGAATAAACAGGATTAAAGATTATAACTAAAGCTTTATTCTAAAAAGGTAACCTTGGTACTCTAACAGGGTACCTTTAAGCCATTAGAAAACAATTGGGATTTCAATATTCTGGGCTCTCAAACCCCACATGACACATCAAGTAGATCTGATCTTGCAAAAAAGGTTCAAGCAAAAAACGCCCTGGCCTTAATTATCTCTTACACAAACGTTAGGTGATATCTCAACACCTAATAAAAGGCTTAATTTCCTTAATAAGTCTAATGGCTGTAACTATGCGTAACTAATAATTGGGGTTTCAAAATACAAGGTTCTCAAAGAGTGTCATGAAAAAATGATTTTGGCCTTAACTCAAACTTGATGTATATATTTATGCTTAAAGAAAGGCTGAAATCCCAATATACAGACAAATACCAACGCCCATTGATACTGTCCCTGACGCATGTCACTCGTGGCAGCCATTAAATGAAGGAAAGATAACTTTTTCTTAGATCATTGAAAACTGCCTCATTGTATCTTTTTAAGAATTGGTTGTTTCCAGTCCTTAAGCATAGTAAATCTTGTATTTAGAAATATATAAATATCTTCACTGTAACAATCTGTTGTTGTATTTAGAGTGCTGTGCGCGGCGCGGTGTGTCGCCGCAGTGTCAGACCTTCCTGTGCTCGGGGACCAGTATGCAGAGCACGGCCCCCGGCATGTCCGACTGTCTGTCTGAGATGGACAAGGTCTTCACATGTATGGCAGGTAGGAGGATATTTTTCATAAATTCTTTGTGGTATAGGTGTTTGTATGTTACATTTAAGGCAATGTTGAATCAAATAATTTTCTCAGATGTGCTGGTGATGTTTACATTGCTCTTGTTATGCAAATCTTCCGATAGTCACTCATTGGAATAATGTCACCATGAGAAACTGTTTAAGGATAGACACTACCCCCCTCTTTCCAGGTAGAAAATACACATTAAATGATCTGTAACTTGGTGAGTTCTTGTCCGAGCACTACTTATTATACATCATTACAACCGTATGTAATGCCCCTTCAATATTCATTGTGTTAAAATGGCTGTTGCTAGGGAGGGAATGTGAATGGAACAAAAACGTTCCATTTTAGCTTATTTTTCTTTGAACGCCATATGGTATGGAATTTTATCAGAGTTAGCACTTTTTATGATTCAAATGTATTCTAGACATGATTCAGCAGGGAACCGTCATTTTGTTAATGGATATTCCTATTATTAAGGTCTACAGAGCTACCGTAAATTCCCGCGTACTACCCGCGGGTTGTACGCGAACCAAACTCAGCTTTCATTTGATACCAGACATGCCTATATAGGGTGCGGGTTATACGAGGGTTTTTATCACTATAGAATAGTACTAAAATTGAAATTCTCAGATCAAAAAACGGGTTATAGGATCCCCCTAAGTTGGGGGTGCGGGTAATACGCGAGATGCGGGTAGTACGCGGGAATTTACGGTAGTTAAAGTAAGAAAAATAGAAAGAAATGGTGATTTTTTCAATTTTATTGATTTTTTCCCAACTTTTTTTCTTTAGATAGCTCTGTAGACCTTAATAATAGGATAATCTATTAACAAAAAGACGGTTCCCTGCTAAATAATGTCTAGATTACATTTAAATCATCAAAAATGTTAATTTTGATGATATTCCACCCCTTAGGGCTGTTCAAAAAAGAATTACTCAAAAAAGAACGTTTTTGTTCCATTCACATTCCAACCCTAGCAACGGCCTTACTAGTCCAAGAAATTTGAAAGGGGTATTTTATATGGTCATAATGGTGTATAATAAGTAATGCTCGGACAAAAACTCACCAAGTTATAGATCTTTTAATGTGTATTTTCTGCCTGGAAAGAGGGGGGGGGGTAGTCCCCCTCCAATTTTAAAGCTGGATTACTAAATGCCAGGAACATTTTTTTAACTTTTAACTCTGCTCCATGCAGATATTCCACTTGACCTAGAAATGTTTTTATTTCTTTTGATTTTTAAGGAATTTATGTGACACAAAACCAGACACTAAGATTTCAATTATTTGGCGTTTATTTGGTTGTCATATAGTCAATCGACATTGTACAAGTATTTGGCGTTTTTGGTATCTTTCAAACTAAATTTATACCTGTGTTTGTTTCTGTGTTTGTTTTGCTAGCTGAGCGTAACCACACGAGTTGCTGCGTGATGCGGGGGGTGCCGTCCCACTGTTACCCGGTGTGTGCCGGCAGTCTGCAGCGCACCGACCTCACCACCCTAGACTGCTTCACACAACACATGCCCAGCATCATCAGCTGCTTCGAGGAAGGACGAGGTCTGTAAATACTTATTTAGTTTCTAAAGGCTTCATTAATGTTATTGTGATAAAGGACTATGCTTCTCATGGGATATCTTGCACTTACTTGACCTACTTATACCACAAGTAGCCTCAAACATATTCTGGCCTTTTTTTCAATTGTACTAAATATTCCTCTGACTGGTCACATAGGGTCTTACTTAGATACACTTTGAAGACTACATGAAGATTCACATGCACCATAAATTAGTCATTAGAATGTGTTTTGATAATGTAAAATCTTATGATCAGAAAATTGGATCCTATTGATTTGGAGCTCTTGGAATTAAGGGCAGTGGATCCAAACCTGACCCTCTAAAGGCTGAGGATTTTAGGTTCCCCTGAGGATTCTATATTTATCTACATCTACCACTTTACATATCTGTAAACTTTAGTAAATAAAAGTTCTTTAATGACACATTTTTTTATTTAAATAAAGGTTCATTAGTCACATGACAATGATGTGACCAAGTTGAAAAACACTTTTTTATTCCTCAGGTACCCTTCCTGGTCCTCCGAATAACTTTGTGCTGTCCCAGGTGTCAGACAAGTCGGCCATCGTGTCGTGGGAGCCCCCGACCAGCCACCCCGAGCTGGTCCAGGAATACATCGTCAGCTACGGAGAGGCCACGGGAGTCAAAGTCAGAGTGAGTAGAGATATTAGCATCATTATGTTATACTATTCATAGAACCAATGCTAATGTTTAGTAATAAAATGTATATTTGTATTGTGACTGTACATTGGTACCCCAATTTTTTATTGTGTCACTGCATCGAATTTTAGAATAGTGACTTTTAGTGGTGTCAAATTTTGGAAGTGCTGTGTCACTAGGTTACACGTATTGAATTTTACCGATGTATAGTCACTGTATTGTTTACATTTTGATTTGTACTATGAATACAAAAGAGTTATAGAGTTCCTGATAATAATTTGTCATAAACATTGTGGTTTCTCTCTTGCAGGTGCCAACACGAAGTTTGATGTTGACCTTGCTTGACCTTGACCCCAGTACCAAGTATGATGTGAAGGTGTCAGCAGTGAATGATGTGGGATCCAGCCTGCCGACACCCGACATTGTCTTCCTGACCTACTACAATGAAGGTGGGTGGTCTCTCATCGGCTACTATACTTAATGTTGGACTTACTGGAAAGCCCCCCAACTGTGAGGTCATTATGGTCCACATTGATATTATCTATCAAAATGTAGACAATATCTACCCTAAGTGTCTTTACAGGCACTTTCAATCAACTTCAGAACCTCATGGTTACCACATTTACCACTAGTTTTACAACTAACAGTGGGATACCTTGAAGATAGTACTAACCCCTCCCCACATTATATTGCCCTACTTATTTAGGTATTCAGTCCAGCTATGAGCTGATTGGAGATCAAACAAACGCGGTGCCCTGTGCTGGGTGCAGTCAGTAGGGTCAGTCCAGGTAAAATCAGCCAATGGGGATCACTTATAAACCATGGTAGAACCGTACAAAATATGGAGCTCTCACTCTGTTAAAGAGTGGCACATCTTAATGCACATGGTGTGACTGTGTCTTAACTTACAAAGGCTCCCCTCATAGAGTTGTGTAAGGCTGCTGCAGCAATAGGACTGAGTATAGACCCAGATGGGCTGACAGAAGACAGGGAGGAAGTTATTAAGGACAAGGTTATTGTAGACTGGGGTCAGTTACCTCGACCTAATACATGTACCAGAGACATGAGTTATCGAACTGCATCCATGAGCAGGTGCATCCATGAGCAGGTGTTCTGTAGAGCATGTATGCATACTGAGTACAGCTGCATTTTCATCCCCATACTGACCCTCAATTGGCACCAATCGCCCATATCTGTGCCTCTACATGCCTAAAAATTGACATGGGTGACACGGCAACACGGGCCTTTTATAAATTGACACGGGCTACACGGCCCTTAAAAATCAACATACACAGACCTTTTTATTGACCCTGGTATATTCTATATGGATAAAAATCGACACGGCAACCCGGCCTTTTTTCTAAAAATCAAATGGTCAAATATGTGAGTACCAATGTAGAGGCACATATATAGCACTGGCTGATCCCAACTGGCTGGTTTTACCCAGACTGACCCTGTTGCCTGCTCCCAGCACAGGGCAGTGGGTTTGTTTGATCCCCAATCACCCATAAATAGAACCGACTGGTTACCCTTATTGACTAGGGGATACTGAACGATACAGATGGGAATTGAGATAATCTGTAACTAAAGATATTGAATTATAGTATCAAAGGGAATATGTGAACATGTTCAATGTGATTTATTTTACGAGATTCAAAACATTTGTTGTAATTTCATCCATAAATTTGTTGGTGTTACAATCTCTCTGTTTTATACAAACTTTCCCTTATTTTTTCTTACTTATAGGAGACGTTGCACCATCCCTTGCTCCTGCCATCACAAATCAAGGCCCACCACCAACAATAGAAGGTAGGTGAAATTATGTGATGCTCCTGACATAAACTGTAGCAGAGGTTTTCGAAATTAAATTGGAAATTAAACCAGTCCCAACATGTGTAATCTGGTTCAAAACCACAAAATCATCAGGAAATATTACCACATGTATACCCTACCATCATATTTTATGCCCTAGTGTATGTGTTAGATAGACTACACCTGGACACAGTTCTTCCATATACCCACTGCCCCACCAGGTTGAGATGAGGTGTTATACCCCGAGTCGATGACCAGTGGGCAGTAGGTAAGTGGAAGGACGCTGGCCAGGTGTAGTCCATCTGACTTAACCCTCGGGTATGCAAAATAACCAAGGCGTCAAGTCTTTGTCTTAGCCCTCCACCGTGGGTTAATTAGTAGTTATGCCACAGCTATGTCTTCATTAATCATTATATTGGTGTGCATGGTCAAGCTTGATCACACGTCGCAGATGATTGGTATGATTATACTTTGTTTATAAGTATGATTTGTTTGTTTGCGTCTCGCAGAGTGCTGTACAACAGAAAGCGTAAAGCCACAATGCCGGCCGCTGTGTTCCTACAACACCAGTTATGCCGACATGGATGTGGATCTTATATTGGAGTGTGAGAGCGACATTGGCAAGGCACTCATGTGTGGAGCAGGTACGAACCAAATCTCTCAACTAAAAGGTTATATTGAAACTAGCCATGTTTCATACAAAAAGATTATAAGCAGTCACATGTGAGATTTATAAAGGTTTTAACCTCTTTGTATGAATTTTAAGGGGTAATAAAGTGGGCCCTTTGGACCTTGTGTTATCATGAACTTTGATAAACGCTTTAGGTGTGTTCAGTGTATTTTACAGATCTAAGGAGAGCCATTTCCTGAAAAAAACATGAATTTCGATAATTATCATAACTAGCGCCGTGCCCCTTTTCTGCTTTCATTGGGCTGACCCCTTACCACCCTGATACATTCCTTTAAGCCCTAGTATAATTTTATTTTATATCATTTAATACTTACTTATCATCTTTCCCCCACCAGCTGGCAGTAACCACACCAGTTGTTGTCAGCAGCGGGAGATCCCTGACCTCTGCCTGCCGTTCTGCGCCTTTGACCAGAGCACAATGGACGCCTTCGTCTTTGACTACGCTCACATTGCCTGTGTGTATCTGTCATCAACCATCCAACAGTGCATGGTACAGGGCATAGGTGAGTACTTCATTTTGTATTGATATTCATTTAGTACTAGTTCGATAGTTTCAGCATTCAGTATCAAAACAAACTTTTTTGTTACCCTTTTGCCATTGTCTATTTTCTAATCAAGAGTAATATGTTAATTTCTCAAGTTAAGTTTATTGGCAATTTGTTTACAATTGATTTGTAAATTGCAGTTCTGGTGTGTCCTAATAATTGTACTAATATAACAAACAGGTTGTTGAAAGTATATAATGGTTCTCTATTCATCATACTGATGTTAACACCAGAAGTTATAAAACTGTAATTGATACCTGGGGACAAGTGAAAGGTGGCAGACGAGAACACACTTAGTCTAAATGCAGTATATTCATTCAGAAAATCATATCTGGTTTTAAAAGTGGAAATAGTGATATATGAGATTTTACATACTATATGAATACCACAACTACTACTTGGATGCCTATAAACATTGTTGATTTCTGAATGATTAAGTTTTTACATTGAAAATTGAATTGAACACCTATAATTGCAGCCACCCACCCATCGTGGCCGGAGCAGGTGCGTATACAGAACTACACGACACACACCATCAGTGTGACGTGGCAGGCCCCCCGCCGCCCGGGTACCAGCGGGGCGCTCCAGTACGTGGTACGCTGGAGGAAGGTCAATGTGGAGCAGTTCTGGCACGAGGTAAGACATTACATATACTGTAAAAGAAGTAGATATAATATAAGTGAGTCACTGTATAAGTGCTATAAGCCAAGGACAGGGTAATTCTCCAAAGTGCCAGCCACAGATAATGACCATTGTCCAAGGCTTATAACACATATGCAGCTACTCACGCGTATCCATAGCTAACTTAGACTCACAGTCAGAGAGGCTGCCCAATGGACCGCATCCACATACTGACTTGTATGTAATATAAAGTCAGGCCATATCTCTTGTTCTCTTGTTTAGACCATGAATATACATGCACAAGCACAGGTATTTATAGATTCAGAGAACAATATTATCATAATATAATATGAGGTACATGGTCTAGACATAATATAGAATAATGATAGATCAATTCAATCTACAATTTTGGAGTTTCACATTTGCAAAACAAATTTCATCAGCTATTAACAGGTAAACACTACATGCTCTACTTCCATTTAATATAACATGTCGTTTTCCCACATCGTCTCCCCAGAAAACAGTGTCCGGCTCTACCACCGGCTATATCATCCAGAACCTGAACACAGACCAGGCGTACGAGGTCTCCGTACTAGCCGCTGGAGGTGAACAAAGAAGTCTGCCCGGAGAGACCTTCGAGGTCACCACCTTGCCATGTAAGACACATACTACTATTAGCTCAAATCATTGTCAACATCTGAGAGAAGATATACATGAGAATTTACGTCAGCTCATATCAGTGCCATAGTATGCCTCAGACGTTTGTCTTGATGCACTAACACATCACTGATGAGTCACGTGTCAGGGCTGCAGTGGTTCTCAGCCCGGAATTTTACTTAACTGATGGGGTCACCAGGATGAATGAATGGTTACATGGTTACTTGAATTTATATCGGTATTGATATATTTGGAGGTAAATTAAGGGAACAATAAACTTTGAGGGAAAATATAATTACAAGAACTTCAGATATTGTCTTCTCACCTAGATCATAATCATTTTTTGTAGTGAGCGTTCCCACGCCCGTGTTACTGCCCAACCTCAACTTTACTGCTCCCAGCGATATCTCAGGTAAGTAGTTGCACCACATTATTTAAGTTACTTAAAACCATCATCATGTCATAAAGCTCCAAAAACTGTACATCTGATAACTGAACTTTTGAATGAAATACATGTCATTTGATAGTTCACTGTAATCATGAAGTCCATATACTAGACTAAACCTTTTTACATAGGTTCTTGCACATAGGATGATAACTCAGAGAGCAGTTGATGACCAGTTATAGATCATGTGTGCTATGTATTCAAAGCATTTCATATAACTATTTCTTATTGTCATGACCAAAGGAGTTGCATGAAGAAAGCCTGTACTACTAGAGGTAAAAATCTATTGAATATCATGAAGGAGAAAAAAATATTAACAACAGCAACAAAAATACATATGTTACATCCTGGTAATAAAGTTGGATGTGGCTTTCAGAGTGCTGTAAGACAGAAGGAGTGAAGGCTGAGTGTATGAGCGGGTGTGACGGCACCTCGGTGGTCAAGATAGAAGAGGTCTGCGCTACCGATCTAGACAAGCTACTCAGGTGTTCTGCAGGTAAGAACATTATGACTCATTCATACCATCACTAAAGCAGTGGTGGATCCAGGATTGTCTAGAGGGGGGGCCCAAACCTGGCCAACCTAGAGTGACTATCTGTTTCCCATGCAAGAAGCGCATCACCCGTATTAAGGGCGTATGGGGGCTTGTCCCCCAGGAAAATTTTGTCGATCTAGCCTTGAAATGGTACATTCTCACGCTTTTTAGGACACCTCCCCCCCCCCATCCAAATCAGGGGCCCTTAGTCAGGTCCTATGCATCATACTCCACAATCTCAGTATCTCTTTCCTTCTTTTCTTCTTTTTTCTTTTCTCTTCTTTCTCTTTTTCTTCTTTTTTTTGGGGGGGCCAAGGCCCGTCGGGC
The DNA here is from genome assembly GCA_947462335.1 of Harmothoe impar. Lineage (NCBI taxonomy): Eukaryota > Metazoa > Annelida > Polychaeta > Phyllodocida > Polynoidae > Harmothoe > Harmothoe impar. Next base: position 15,222,587 of record OX381706.1, read on the forward strand.
GCCCCCTGGATCCGCCAATGTAAAGAGCACTGCTTTATTAATGAAGTGCATGGGACTCATCAAGTCACCTCTCTAGACCTTCAAGCAAATAGAGGAGGACTACAAAGCTCTGGCATTAAGCCCTGATTAAAGATGATAAATAATCAAACTTTCATGCTTTCATTAAGTGGGTATTATTATAATCAGATATTATTATAATCAGAAATTATAACTCCTATTGCACTTCCTTTTGCCGATTTTCATGTATTCATTTCACATTCATGTACATACATTTTCAATTCACAGATAACCGTGATCATCGTCCATGTTGTACAAGAAACAACGTTCCGGAGGAGTGTCTGGGATTCTGTCTCGGAGACGGGAAGATTGAACACTTCGTAAGCATGCTGTGTCTGAGCTTCAGCCAGGAGATTCTCACCTGTTTCCATGAGGGATATGGTAAGTAACTAGGGAGATCCTCACCTGTTGTCATGAGGGATATGGTAAGTAAGTAGCTAAGGAGATTCTCACCTGTTGCCATGAGGGATATGGTCAGTAACTAAGGGGATCCTCACCTATTTACCAAGTAACTAAGGAGATTCTCACCTGTTGCCATGAGGGATATGGTCAGTAACTAAGGGGATCCTCACCTATTTCCTAGGTAACTGAGGAGATTCTCAGCTGTTGCCATGAGGGATATGGTCAGTAACTAAGGGGATCCTCACCTATTTACCAGGTAACTAAGGAGATTCTCACCTGTTTCCATGAGGGACATGGTAGCTAACTGAGGGGATCATGTCGTAATTTTATGAGAAATAAAGGAAGCAACTAAAAACACTTGGCTGAGCTTTACCTGTGATCAAGAATATCAATTACTTTCATACAAAAATAAGACATTCACTTATTCATTATAATGAGTGTTTGGATGCCCACTAAACTTCCTGACCGTAACTTCATTACTCCCTTTGATATCACATACTTCTTTGTACTTATATATATACTTATCTCCTTGCAGACAAACTACCCAGTTCACCAGTGGACTTCAGGATACAGGATATTGGATCGTCCTACGTTGTCATGACATGGGGGGAATCTGAGCATGGCGGCGATAACCTCCTGTATGACTTATTCTACAGAAAAGTGGGCCAGCCTGTGTATGCTAAAGTGGATGTAAGTAACCATGAACTATAGCACTCAAAGATCATGAGAACTTTCAAATGGAACAATCAATAACATGTGTTTAACTAATATTTCTTCAAAGGACAATGCTATCAACCGGTGAAATCAACCAGTTTGGTTATAAGAGTTTTACAAAAAATATGAAGATTTTGTCCAGAATCAAGGTTACATCGTATGATATAAATATCAGAACTATTTCAAATGTGATAAAATATGTAATACATATTAAAACATATACTTTATTGGATACTTTTAACATGAGAATCCAGTTTTGAAATCAAAGGTACTAGAAACATTAATGAAGTTCTGGTGTAGCCCTGAGCTTTATGCACTGTCTTTGTTACACACAAGACAGGCCTGTGCATCTATATTCATAATGCTGTTCTGTCTTTTTTTTCATTTCTTCTGTTTTCTGACTTCCCTCATTTTTCATCATCAGAACGTCAGACCCAACCACAACCTGACTGGACTTGAACCATTCACAACATACCAAATGTTTATAGTTGCTGAGAACACTTATGGAAATAGCCGACCTAGCCCTACCATTGATGTATGGACCTTAGAGGAGAGTAAGTACTTTTACTCTTATTTTTGAGAAAAAATACTTGAGTGTTGAATTAAATGTTTTCACAAACAACATATATTCAATAAAGAAAGCATTGCCAGTATTGCCATCTCTCATAGAGAAAGTACACCAGTAATACAAATAAGTTATTGCTTGTAAGCAATAATAGATGTATAGTAAAACTGATTCTTGTAAATAATTATGTCTATATTTGAAGAACTATAGTCTACTGGTTTCTTTCTCCTAGGTCTGCCAGAGGTCCATGTATGGCAGGTGCCAAATGGTAATGTACAGGAGAATACAGGTGTGGCACTTCACTGTATCAGTGATGGGGGCCCTGAAACCTACATCTACTGGATAGACCCCAAAGGAAAAGAGGCATGTATTTTAAAGGATTTCACGTAATTTACTCTACATGATGTTTAAGTCACAATCTTACATGTGTAATCAGTTTAGGAGTAAAAGTTGACAGACAACAATTTATGTTATGATCAATTGAATTAAGATATGATAAATTAGATGAAAATAAAAGATAGTTAGGAAGGAATAGTATTGAAATGGATGTACCCAATACTAACTAACTCTTACTATTGTTTACAGATACACGATTCCCTGATTGACTTCCAAAGCGTAAACCGGTCACACACAGGCAGATACACCTGTATTGCTGATGGACGTAACGGTAACCGTGTCTCTAAGGATCTCTACCTCCATGTTATGTGTAAGTAACTAATCTTGTATCATCTAAATACTAAAGAGAATGTAGATGATCAAGGATATTAAGTACATGATATGTATGATAGAGCATGAGTTCTAAGAAATGATTCATTTGCAATATGTAAGCAGGTGTCCTTTTGTTTTGTTTTCCCAAAATAGTAAAATAATTGGTTCTACCACCACTGCTTTATAAGACTAGTGTTCAAGACTTATCATTATAAAGAATAATTTGTAACATGATATCCATCCTATCTTTGAGGGAGATTATTCTTTCTCCTAATGACTATATTACAGCATGGCGTTTAGAAATCTGTTTATCCCTGCAATTATTCCAATAATACATAGCCAGAAGTTCACTCCAATCAGTCTGAGCTCCTGGTTTCTCCACAAGTGGTGCCTTGGATCATATCACACGAGGCGTGTGATATGACAGAGGCGTAGGAAGCAAATCTTCATTGGGGGGGCCCAGGGGGGCCCGCTCCTACCAACTTTATGAATCGGTTTTTATGCAAGATGTATCATAAACACACTTATATTAGATTGTATGGAAAAGTAGTATTTGAGGCCCCCTCTGCGCTCACTTTTTCTTATGCAGGAAAGGTAAGAATTGGAAATTATGTGTATCATATGACATGTCTTGACAAATTTTGGGGGGGCCCAAACATATTCAGGCCCCCCCTCCTCAGTATTTGGGGGGGCCCGGGCCCCCCTGGCCCCCCCTTTTCCTACGCCACTGTATGATCCAAGGCATCGCTTGTAGAGAAAACAGAGGTTCAGACTGATTGGAGTGGATCCTGTGTTTATGTTATGTGATTTATTGTTTTTTCAAACTATGCATTAAAAATGCATTTGGTTCATAGCTATTTTGATGACATAACTAACAGTGGAGAACAGAGCCATGGAGAATGAGATTCAGTTTTGCCATGGGAGTGTGGAGAATAGCCCTTCTCACACAAAACTATGGTGACATTGTTTCTCCACATGACATAATAAATCATATCCCTCAGGCATAGACTGTAGTAGTTGTATTTTATACATACAGATGGCCCAGAGGCTACAGCAGTGGCTAAGGAGGTGAGTGTGGAGCCCGAGCGGGGTCTGACAGCGCGGCTACAATGTGAGTTCCGCGGGTTCCCCGATCATGTGACATGGCTAAAACGTGGACACGAGATCACACCAGCCTTCCCGGGTGGATATCGCCTACAGCGTTCACTCACCACCAACGAGGAGACAGGTAAGGTGATGGTTCCTTATTCATTAGTTAAGATAGGTAGGGCAATTATTAAATAGTAATTAGTTTAAAATGGTAGGGAAAGGGTTCAATAGTAACAAGCTATGATTATTGAACTGTGTTAATAAATTTGTTAATAAGTTGGTAGGAGGTGAAAATTAAAATGAGAATGATACTTTTGCCCTGAAGTATTGTCTTTTTAGGTGAAATCTCCAATATTCAAAATCTACTTTCGCTATTTATCTAACAGAAAGAAACCAAACACTGAAAGATGTCTTTTTTTTCAATATCTTTTTAACTTTATCTTTTCATTTTTTTATATCATTTTGAATAATATTTTGATAATGTCCTTCAAGAATGTCATTGATCATATTTCCTTTCTGTGTGCTAGGTGTGATGGTAGCCATGTTGGAGATCCAGAATGTGCAGTTACAGGATTATGACGTGTATGCATGTCGCGGTACCAATAAGGTGGGGCGCCACCAGGCCTTCGTTAATCTAATCAGTAAGTACACAAGTAAGTACACCAGCAACCAGCAAACCATCATGAGTCAGCACTTCTGTAGTTCCTGTATGCCTCACCAGGGGGTGGCCACCACACCTAACTGCAGTAGTCATGGTAATGTAGTGTACTTGCTTAGTGTATTAAACATGAGTGTCGCTTCATCTGCTTGCGGCTTACTTTTGTGATGAACACTATATCATCATTGTAAAATTCATGAAAGTTTGAACATAGAGGGGGCACTTTCAAGGAAAATCCCAAAAACTATGTAAATGCACTTTGGTATAACAACAATTTCTATCAAATATTAACACTTGGATTAGGAATGGTTAACTGAAGTATTGAATAAATAAATAAATAAATAATTAACGACTTTTTGCCATAATAATAATGATGGTGGAGGGGACTTAAAGAGGGGCACCATTACTTTGATAATGTTGTTCATAGACTCATAACAAAATAACACAAATGTATGTAGTGTTAAATGGTTGCAGTAGTACATGCACTATGCACAAGACATTTTAGAAATCATCACATATCGGTGTCAGAAACTTCAAACATAACAGTTGCGGTAATGGTTTGTGGTGTAGGCTACAAGATGGGTTATGTAAGATGTCTTTTATACATTTTTTATCAATCACAAGCTATATTCCCAACACATAGGAGTGAAACTCTGATTTCATGCTGCTGAACCTTAATAGCCCGCTGCTGCTTAGATATTGCCTTAACTTTGAATTTTCTTGATGATCAATGACGACATGCAATGTACATCATGGCTGGTTTGCTGTGTTGCTGGTGTTCATACATGACTCTTAAGAGTCTTTGCTACTGCCTCTTTGTTAAGCGTTTGATTATATTTGTAATCAAAGTGAATGATTGGCTCAATATATTGCTTGTGATCACTTCACCTTTTGCCTTTTTGAGTGTTTCATTGTGTTGAATTTCATGAATGTACTTAATGTGCAGAAAGGATATAGTTTATACATATAATCGTCACTCATTTTCCTACATTTCCCTGTTTATTTTTGTTCAGATCCAAACCCTTCACCAACGTTACCTACATTCACACCTGCCCCGAAACAGGTCAATGTCTCAGGTAAGTTGATACATGTAATAGGAAATCGATAGATCTTAGATGCTGTCAAAGGAGAATGTTAAGGTTATAATAATAGCAGATAACAGGTTATAATGATACAAACAACCCATACTTCCTCTAACTTGGGGAATGCACTGAAGTATTATGCAATGTTCTATATCCAAATACAATGCAACATAGTAGGGCAATTGCAAGAGCTTCTGTATGAGTAGGTGAGGGTTCTGAGGCAGTAAAAGGTTTTGGGTAGGGAGGGCTTCAGCCTTAAGATACCAAAGTAAATAAACAATCAAAAATTAATTCAGATAACTTTGTCTTGTTTCAGCATGTTGTATCCAGAAGGGCGTCCAGCCCATGTGTATGGCAGCGTGTACGTTTGACGTGGATGTGTCCATCATCATGGAGTTACCGAACCCGCTCGTCTGTGTGGGTGACCTAACACACCTCATCCAGTGTGCCGCAGGTAAGGCAGACCCTAACATATACCTCTGTTGCTTAGGAATTACCTTACCTCTGAACTACCCAACAAAGACTTTATCACAAAGAAACTCAAACTATGATTGCTTTAGTTCTGTGTAGACTCTTGAAGTAGCTCTATTCAGACTAATTTATTGTGATAGACAAATCTGAACAATCACTAGTTATATGTCAACAAATGTGACACAATCTGCAAAAAGGGACCTTAGTGCAGGGTACACTAAGGTACCCTTTCCCAGTGCATGTCACAAATAGTCTTTACTATCAGATACATCTCTTTGATGGTCTGTCTCTTGGCTATAAAATGAAAATGTTCCCATGTATCAACTTTCTATGCCAATAGATATTAACAACAACAATTTCCTTGATAAACAATCAGAGCATAAGCATGAGCATGATCATGAATCAGCATCAAATGAATCTGAATATCTAAACATTCGTAAATTCTATTGTATCACTCTCTAATATTTGATGTTGCAGAACTCATATCATAAAAAAATGCCCATAGACCCCCTTTTGATTAAATACCGTTACACCTTTAAGGACGGATGTTGCTAAAAGATGACTTTTGTCGTCATAATGCACCAATGCAGCCCCAACAACTAGCTCACTGGGGCTGCATTGGTGCATCATGCTAACCCTATGGGAGTGTTTCAACCCCATGCTTGAATGCAGCGCTGGCGAGTTACTTGCCAGGGCTGCATTCATGCATCATGATGACCAAGGATATGATGCATTAAGGTTTCATCCCATCCTTATATGGTTAAGGGAAGTCGAATTTGAATCACCCAACCTGTTCAGCTATCCCAAATCAACCTAGATGTAATAAAGCTTCAACTCCTTATAAAACACACTCTTTTTCTCCCCTCTAAGATGGTCGTAACCACACCAAGTGCTGCCAGAACCGGCAGGTGTTACCGGAGTGTCTCGGGTTCTGCGCGGGTGACGTCCCGGACCAGCTGGACACACAACACATGGCCTGCATCCAGCAGGTGGAGCGCATAGTCATGTGTATGGAGGAAGGCGCAGGTAAGGCCACCTTTTTTTGATAACTTGGATTACGGGCACTCAAATGTTTTGGGGGCGGGAGGGGAAAAAAAGAAAAAAAAGGCACACAAAAGTCTACTTTTGGCTATCAAATGAAGGTATATTGAGAAATATCCCCAAATATTCCCAATTTTGAAGGCTTAATTCTGGGGGTTTGCTAGTCAGTATACATGTACTTCTTTTTTTTTGCTAAAACTCTCAAAAATTCCCATCGGAGGGGGGTAAACAAATGAAAAAAAAAACTTTTTTTTTTTTTTTTGCAAAATGCGAAAATTCCCATCGGCGGATCCATAATCCAAGTTATCAGAATAAAACGGCGTAAGGAGAAGGCCTTAAAAAAAAGTTGTGTTCCTGAAACATTGTGAAAAAATTAATAGGGTTGCTAGGTCTCCTTTTTTTACCAATTTCCTTTTAAAGTGAAAAACAAACAAAAGAAATGAGTTTTTTTTTAAATTTTAAATATGTTTTCAGAACATATGCTTCAGCCCCAAAAAAATAGTCTCTGTCAGGATACTCAAACACAATTCTTCTTTCTTCTTTTTTGCCTAAGCTGTCCAAACCCTTGCCTAAATGTTTTTCACTCCGCAGAGCCTTGGTCATATAAATTGTTAATTCAGTTTTGGTCTGTTTGTTGGAGGAAGGCGCAGACAAGGCATAAAATAAGCCTTATAAGGGAGTTTAGGCATAAAACCCAAAAGAATGTTATAAATATTTTCAAAACATATACAGCATATAATATTAATGGAGGTGTGTCTTTGCTTCCTGTTTTACTCTGGAGAAACCATTTATAATTAGGCCTAGCTGATCTCAGAGCCAGTAGGCCTAAAGGTTGCATTTCCGCGAACAATTTGATATTGAAATAGCAGAATACTAAATTTTTCTTTATAAAATATGCTTAATTAATTTCATACTTCCTAATGAATTGCAAAGTATCCTATTATGCCCATCAATGATTTAGTTACGATTTGATCAATTTTCATGAACAGAGTATGTGCCAAGCCCTCCCCGTAATGTGAAGGCTGCGTTGACAAATGAAGGTTATATTCGGGTGTGGTGGGACCTGCCGGCCCGTAACGCTGACAAGGTGCAGAACTTCTACGTCATGTACAAGGGGCAGGCCGACAACAAGGAGCGTGTCGAGGAAGTGGTGAGTGCTCATTTACAAAAAATACCGTAAAATTTTGGGTATAAGCCTAACTCCCATATAAGCCGCACCCCGACTCAAGGGCAATCCTATAAGCCGCACCAGCGATCTGATTATGTATTGTATTGTATTATAATAGCAAAAACTCGCGTATAAGATGCACTGGCATTCTGATTCATGTACTAGCCACAGCTTATATGCGAGGTTTTATGGTACTGTAAATTCTCGCGTATAAGCTTAACTCGCCTATAACCCACACTTGGACTTTGGGACGATTCTATAAGCATCACAGAGGATCAGGAAATTGTTAATATAGTACTGTAGTATGCATCTCCACTGCATGAATCTTTACATCTAAGCAAATTTAAGATGCCTATATACACTTTAAGCGGCTTTCATTTTGTAATGCCATGGAAATGTCATGGAAAAGTCATAATGGCATTAGAATGGCTTTAAGTGGAATTTACTGGAATTTGATATGCTTCAATTTACTTAAATGCAAACCTTCATGCTGCAGTGATGTTTAACTTTGCAGACTAAGTCTAGCACAGAGATTGTGTTGGCGGGAATACACAGTAACACTCAATACGAGGTCTACTTGGAGGCAGTCAACCACCATGGCTCTTCACAAACCTCCAACCATGTCTATATCACAACCAACCGTAAGTACCATAAACTAATTTAACACGGACGGAATAGTGCATCAATGCATCATGTCCTTTGCATGTCCTGATGCATGAACGCAGCCCTGGTGAGTAACTCGCCAATGCTGCATTCAAGCATCATGCCAACACTACGGGGTTAAGACATTCCTGAAGAGTCGCATTATGCACCAATGCAGCTCTGGCGAGTTACTTGCCAGGGATGCATTGGTGCATCATGATGACAAATGTCATCTTTTAGTGGCATGCCATCCTTTAGTCCTGTATTATATATATTTCTATACCAATATCTACATTATTATTCGATTTTCTACATTTTCAAGTATTCCAAAAAAAACAATATCTCCTAAAATTGTTTGCACCTGAAAGTCCATGTAAAAAGATGGTGACCTTTCAACTTCAACATCAGAGTTTAAGTCTACAAAAGGTTTTTGAATGCTAAAACCCAAAATATATGCGGTATGAAGCTTATACAAGGAAACATAAACCCTCATAACATAATATCATGAAATGATATCTATATTACAGAGTTCACGCCGTCTGCGCCACTCAACCTGCATGGTTACGTCTTAGCTGACCTGAATGTGCGCCTGGACTGGGACCGCCCCCTACAGCACCCCGGGGCAGTTATAGCTTACGTAGTCTACTACCGCCCCCAGAGCAACAGCAGGTGGATCATGGTTAGTGAAGCCTTGTTGTTCAGATTGATCTGAGCCAAGTTATAAGTTCATATGAGACATATACTGGGAAAAGGGACCTTATTGCCCCCAGTGAAAAAGGCACCAGAAATAAGGTCCATATTAAATTTTGCTGATTGAGTCTCATTTTACACTTGTAGATATAATAAAAGAATATGATACTCATTTCATTATTCCTTTGATTGAACACCACTTGAAATTGTAATTAGTAGTTAGTAAAATTAGTGAAATTAGTGTATAGGCCCATATGGTGCAGCAGCAAGATACGATACACAGTAAAATTCTGTAAGAAATGTGAGGATAACTGCAGTTAAAGCAAATAGTTGCCTTTCTCAACATCAAATCCTTTCACTTGTTCATAATTTACTTTCAGACCACAACAAAGTTTGTGGACACCAACTTTGAGCTGAACAACCTCTCCCCGCTGACCTCATACCAGGTCAAGGTGGCCGCCAAGTCGTCCACACACATGAGCCGCGAGTCCAACGTCATAGTCATCAAAACAGGAGGTTTGTTCATATAGGATCTGTTTCTTGACATTAACTCTCTTAATTGTTTAGGAAATAGTACAAATGTTGAACCTGTGTTATGCTCTTCCATTAAACACTTGTGCACCCTTTAATGGTTCCTAGACCAATGCAATGTTGGATATGCATCTTTGAGGTTTCATCAAATGAAAACAGTTCCCAAAATAGAAATAAGAGAACTCAGTGCAAAAACAGTACACAAATATCAAGGATACACATATGGAGAGGATTCTGAACATTTGAAAGGCCACAAAGAAATAACTGTATTCTGTTGCTGTCACCAGATTTAAAACTTTGAATGCATGGGTTACAACTTTTCTAATGACACTTTTGATTTTGATCCAGAAAAACCAGTTCCACAAAAGCAGTCTCAATCAGGTAAGTTTAATTTGGCAATTTCTGTATTCAACCTCAAACACAAATGCCATCACATCAGCCTTAATTAAAAATATTGTGGTGATCACTGGAAAAGAAAATTGAAGAACATTCACCATTTCTTTGACAGCCTTGTTCATTATGATGTAAAGACTAAACTGTACCTTTGCATATATATCATATAATTCAATGATTAAATATACAATAGTTATATATGATGCAGTCTCCATTACTTAAGGTTTTGAATTTCATTAAGCCCTCAAAAAGCCTTATTTCCTGCACACATAGTATATTTGGTCGGGTATATTTACAATTGTATGAGAATTTAACATTAATGTCTCCACTTGTTGCAGAGGAGAACCTGGGTGTGGTGCTGGGGGTGGTGTTTGCCATCCTCATTCTCCTCATTACGTCCGCCGTCATCGCCTTCTGGTACTTCAGGTAGGTAACATACTACACAATATTAGAAAGTTTTTGAAGGTTTTTTGATATGAATTAAAGTTATAGAGGATCAAAGATGTAAAAAAGTATAGTTATACCTGTAGAGGAGCCACTCTGTGCTTCATATAGCATACTATAATGCAGATTGACTGTTCAATCCTGCCAAATTCATGGTAAATATTTCATTCTCTTACTTAGGCTGAGGCTTGGGATCCATGGACATTAATCTTAAAATTTAAGATTCATTAAAATCATAATTGCATGGTCCATGACTCACCACAGTTAACTGCATATGTCACTGGCAGAATAGTCATTACAAGCTCAGGGAAGGAGGAATTATTTGTTAAGTAAATCTTATTTAATTGCATATAGATTTCTGATTTCAGGACTGGTTCACATTATAGATTATTAATATCCTGTAATTTTATCCAACAGGCTAAGAAGAAGTTCAGGAAATGGATACAAGGAGTCTGTATCCTTTGAGAACCCTGGTTATACCACTACAGCAGCAGAGGCTAGGGTAAGAGGTTTTCTATCATTGTTATGTAGTGTTAACTGATGAAGTGAGGCGAATTATTTTCTACTATTGAGGTATGGTTTATATTAGGTATAGTTTTCTACTAAGGTATTATCATCTCAAGTCTCAACGATAACCTCAAAACCAAAAGTTAACAACCATTCTCTGGAAACGTACATTTTGTTAAAGTTTTAAAGTTAGATATTTTCACTGATAGAGCACATCCCTTCCATGATCTTCCATTAGTAACAAGTGATATTGAATGCATTCGTAAACTTAATATTTATATAGGAATAGGTTGGTATATAGGGGGTTAATTGTCGATCTTAAAAAATGGCCAAGTCACATGTCAATGTCGCTTAATAATGCCAATGTCCCATGTCGATTTTAAGAATTGCTTGTGTCACCTGTCAGTATGTTTTTCACTAGGCACTAGGCCCCATGTTGATTGTTGATTATAAGAAATAGCCATGTCACCATGTCGAATTTGGTGGTCCACACTCATTATATACTCCCAACATTATTTTCTATTATCTAAATATACTATCTATTTATCCTCAGGTTTCTGGCCTCCCTAGCTTTGCCCCGAAGCAGCATCGCAGTGCCGCAGCAAACGGCCGGGAGATTCCGGGCCCGGTGTCTAACCCGGACTATAAGGACTCGTCCATTATGAGAGAATCAGACACCCATAGTGACCAGGGCTACTCCACTCTGTCACCGTCCACCGACCTGACACCGGCCTCTACTCCGACGTCAAACACAGCGACGCTTGACGTCACGCAGCTCAACCCGCACGAGAACCTGCAGATAGATCTGGAGGAGGTGGCAGCCAAGTTGTAGCTGTTTTAACATTGTACAGAACACAGACTACCGTAAAACCTCGCGTAGAAGCCGCGGCTCGTCGCGAGTCAATTTGCAGGTGCCGCTTATAAGATTGGCCTGAAGTTGAGGTGTGGCTCATGTATACATGATTTTTTTTAGATGTATATGACAGTTCTGTCACTATAATGAGATCCCCTGTGCCGCTTAGAGGATTTTCCCGAAGCCTAGGTCTGGCTTATTGGATAATACACAAGTCAGGCTTATACGTGAGGTTTTACGGTACATACTGGTATATGTGATGTGTACAGAGTGGTAATCACAACAACAACCATTTCTGTTCCTGTCGTAGAGCTAATTATCTTTTTATCGTAGAGCTACTTATCTTTTTAACATGAGAATGTGATACCTCAATCTCATCATAATTTTGCTTTCCACCCAGGAACAGAGAAATGATACCGTTTTGTGGCTGGTTATATTATATTTAGCTGTCAGATAAACCTGAGTTACTCGCGAGTGATTCACCAGTGCCGCCTTCATGCATCAACCCAACAAAAGGGCACACTGTAATAAAGTGCTATGAAGTACTCTTAAGGGTTATTAGATGATTGCTGCTGTATAGCTTTATTCCACTCTGTACACAACCTTTATACTTTTATGTGGTATTTACAAATAATTCAGTTTATCACAAAACTGATGACAGTCATTTAATGGAGCACTTACTCTTTTTATCCTCACTCAAAAATATTCTATTTTGTGGCCACTGAATCCATGCCATTACTGTAGGAACTTTTTATTTTGTATATAGATCTTTTGATCTGGAATCTTGAGATTAATTAATATCCTGATGGACAGGGAGTCTACTGGTTTGACTCTTTTCTACAGGTCTTATTTTAAACTCATCAACTTACAAAAAATGAAATTGACATCAGTATATCAGATAAAACTTACATTATAAATTGAATATACAAACATATTTTATTCAGTTATATATTGAGTAATTAACATTGCAAATGATTCTTTTAAGTGCTATTTCTTTCTCCTGTGTTATAGCTTTATATTGTGTGTATATATGGAATTATGAATTAGCATAAAGATCATATTTTTAGATAGCGATGAGATGGCAAGGAAAATGAACACAGCTAGAATACTTAGGGATGTAATATTAGGCCCAAACACCCTTGTCATAAAGCGAATCATGTAAGGTGAAAAGGTTTATGATAGCAGATTGCCTTTAAGGTTTTGTACATAGACATAAGAAAATCACAATCAGGTTATATAAATGGCATATATTATAGGCTTATGTATAGTATACCACCTATTACCATATCCACAATATATACTTAAGTTGTGGTTTTATCACAAGTGTGATTGGGCCTTGGTATAACTAAAAGATTGTCTGTATTTTTGGTATGAGCTCTTGTAAAAAAGATATAAACAGCAGGACTGTGATGGTGAAAGATTATAAACATTTTTCACATTATGATTTGAATATAATACATATGAGTAAGTAAAATGTTGACATATGACACTATTAATCTAGATGCTGTTGTAATATATAGCTTAGATATTGTTTCCCCTATCCAAAATGAAACATACATTCACTATACATTTTCAGGTAATTCGCAGCAAATGAAATAATGCAAAATATACAAATAGATTTTGAACAGACTTGTAATCAATATTTCAATAATGTGATGGGTTTTTTTTCATGCTGAACTATGTTTCCAATGATATATATGTGAGCGGCCAGGCAAAAAAGGTAATCTATATGCTCCATATATATATGAAAGCTGCCTCAACCTATGGACACCCCTTGCTGACTTGTGTTCTTCCATTCTGCCCTCCAGTTTCCAACCTTTTCCTATACCCACCGCATTTATGCATCAGGCAAATTAAATGACTACTGCTCAATGTAGTTTTCAGATTCAATGTCAGCGATTGTATCGTCCTGAATTTAATTTCAACTGTCTTTAAAAAGAAACTTACGTTCAGATTCATTAACACATGACGTTATTTTGTGATTGTGCTATCATTACTTACAGAATCACTGTATATTATTTCAATCATGTCCAAACACAGAATTCTATATAGATTACAGAAAGAAACTTACAGGTAATACTATAAAACTTACATTATTATGTTGTGTTTATAGAAATATCCACAAAATATTGTATCATACTGAATGCTTACATTTAAGTTAAATAAGAATCGAAAATAACGATGTAAATATACGTATAAAAATATATATAATAAAGGACTAAAGGATCGAATCTCATTTGTCTTAGAGAAAGATGTGATGTAATTGTTGAATCTCATTAATCTTTAAGGATATTTAAAAAATGATGATCTGTGTGAACAAAATATATATCAATGAACACTTAATAGACGACAGTTGTCCACCCCTGTCTACTCCAATTTCATGCTAACCATCCCCTACCTCCTTCCACTGGTAGTCATGTCTTGGTATTATTTTGGAATTGGATTCCTAATTCATTGAAATACCAATAGGACCAAAATACATACTGCTTCCAGATATTTCACTGCAAGAGTCCCTTTCTGTATGATTGCTCTGGTATAAATTGAACCTCATCTTCAAAGCTTATGAAGCAAGTTGCTCACAAATGATGTGGCCTATAATCCTATATGATGTAATCTGATTATTTTGATCAATTAGGCAAGGTCCACTTGAGCCGCTGCATGAGTGTGGTTCCAATACTTAATGCACACTGTACCATATTGAAATAGGATGGTAAATATACTTAATTTCACTGTATGGACTTTGGACCATAGATATTCTTTACAGTACCAAAAAGGTCTAAATGTGTATACCTATCTTAAGACAAATAGAGTTTATATAAACGATTTAAAAAAAATTCTATGGATTTTAATTGAATATGGATTAAATAGATATGCCTTTTGGAATTGTAATGAATACTTAAACTACAGATTTCATGCAGTGTCAATTTCTCCTAGATGTACAAGTTTGTGTGGCCTTATATCATTTACATACAATGCATGAATGTTTGTATTTAAGCAAGTTTAAGATGCCTTAGAGGTACACTTCAACCCTTTAAAGGCCCATGTCTCGGTACCCCTCCAGCGACAGTCGGAGTGGAGCCGGGACAGGTACTCAGCCCTATCTATAGGGGTGCTGGGGCTTTAAGGGCGGTAATATGCATTAATGCATCATGCCTTTGGTCGTCATGATGCATGAATGCAGCCCTGGTGAATAACTCGCCAGGGCTGCATTGAAGCATCATGCCGAGCCTACCACGTTCAGACACCCCCGAAGGGCTGTCACGATGAACCAATGCAGCACTGGCGAGTTAGTCACCGGGGTTGCATTGTTGCATCAAAATGACAAACGTCATCTTTAATGACATCCCTCCTTACAGGGTTAAGTGGCTTTAAGTTCATTAATGCCATGTAAATGTCCCAAAAAGGTCATAACTGCATTTAAATGGCTGTAAGTTGCATCTACTCGAATTAAATGTGCCTAAACTGGGGATTTAAGCATACTTGATTTACTTAAATGCAAACCTTCATGCAGGGATGGCTTCATCATGTCGTGTCCCGGCGACAAACACTGAATGTAACAATGAATGGCACCGCGTTGTCTTTCACACCGATTCTGTCCATGTACATAGAGCAAAGATGGCCTCCTTAGAAGAGGCTTCTGACATTTGTATTTTAGTACTGGGTGACATGTCTAGACGTTTGAACCCTTCAAAGAACAGCAAAATAATGTTTATTTAGTCTGAAGTTACACGCCAAAGCTGCATTCATGCATCTGGTTGACATAAGTGCATAGTGCATTAAAGGACTATGCAGCTTTTAATGGGTTAATGTGATCATAATTATAGGTATCATGTGTATATAGATGATGTGGGGTAAGGGAAGGCAGAGGGTTTTGTTTTCAAATGTAAAAGTATCCAATGTAAATGTAAGCATAACAGATTCTGGTAAAAATAGTGTATGAATAAAATTGTAAGATTTTGAGTTTTTAGCAGGAGCCGGCTTTGTTATTTACCTAACATTTTATTCTGTATCAGGGATGATTTTTCAGACGAGGTAAATGTGCTTTCCTTGTTAAATAAGTGTTGAATAGTACAAAATTTAAAACAGCAATTTTCGTATGTGAATGCAATCATGCAAAATAAACTGATCATTGGGCAGAAGAAATACTTGATGTTCCCAATAGAAAAAATATAAAGGTGATTAAAAAATAATGTATGGATTGACAATGAGAAAATCATTATATCTTTTGTTTCAATTAATTGATACGTTTATATGGGTTCTAGAATTGGGCATTACATGTGTGTGTAATATGTGTTTGGGTACATCTGAACCAATGGATACAACATTCCAGAGTTGAAATAAATTTACTGGTAAAATGCCTCAAGGTACCAGCTCCGTTTGTCTGCACATAGCCGCCATTTTGTAATCACATTTGTTTGTTACAATAAAGGTTTTTCAACATGATCGGTGTTTTATTTGTGTTACCTCTTTTCTATTGACTAAGATTTCATCAAAGTATCGACAACAGAAGATGGCGGGACAGGCAACAAAGAAATTAGAGCCACCGTACCGTCGCGATTAAGTGCCGGGGCGCTGTTCAATTTGGCGGGGCTCTTACACAGCTGCTTATACAAGATAGGCGCTTATTCAAGGTCATGATTTTAGTGCTTAAGAAACGTTTGGGTACCCTTATACCCCCGGCGCTTATTCAAGACCGGCGCTCTTTCAAGACCAGGCGCTTTATCGCGACAGTACGGCATATAGGGCTTGGGAAACTTAACGTCGTGCAACATAAATGCTCCTGCTTGCTTCGAAACAGATCAGAGAAAGAGTGAAACAACTTATATTGAACAGCCCCCTCTTACATGTACATTCATTATATTGAGTTACAGCACAGTTGGCTGAGAGAAATTGCCTGACTGTATATTGCATACAGGGCTGTGTGTCGATGCGGTTCATTGACCACACTCTCCTACTGTGAGTGTAAGTCAGATACATGTAAGTAGCTGCATACGTGTTATAAGTCATGGACAATGGTAATTGTCCTCGGTTGACGCCTTGGAATTTAGAGGCTGTCCATAAGTAATGTTGTGTTTTTTAAACCATTTCTGACCCCCGACCCCCCTTTAGTCATGTTTTCTCTATAGCAATGTATGAGAGGCTGGACCCCCTCCTGCCCTGTCCTTGGCTTATAACACTTATACAGCAACTCACTCGTATCATATCTACCACATAAACCTCATTGGTCTAGCTTCCTGAGTGCAGACTTGAGTCTATTCCTGTCCCCAACGACGAGCGGCAGTTCCCGCACGTCCTGCTCGGTGAGCTGCATCAGGTCCCCCAGCTCCGTTATATGGTGCTCCTCCAGCACCTGCAGCACCGACCCGGGCACCTTGTGGGATGTCAGCCATGTGCACAATCTCAGCTCCTGGGGAAGAAGAACAGAGGGTAGATTTACCATGCGTCTGGTGCAAACACCCTGAGTTGGTGTGTTACAGGCCCTAGTAGCAAGCCCGCACGGGGCCAATTTGGTCATAGCTCGGATTGGCTGTTTGAAGTCGGGCAAAACTGAGCTGGGTTTCATGTTGGGCAGATGGCTGGGCTGAAGTGTGGCCCTGATCGGGCTGCCCATTTTGGGCTGAGATCAGTTTCAAAGCGGGCTACCCAATTTTAGGCTCAGATCAGTTTCAAAGTGGGCTGCCTGCTTTGGGTTCATGTTGGGCAGATGGCTGGGCTGAAGTGTGGCCCAGATCAGGCTGCCCATTTTGGGCTCAGATCAGTTTCAAAGCGGGCTACCTGATGTGGGCTGAGGTTGGGTTTGGGCAGGCCAACTATTTCTGTGGCATTACAATATGCTTAATACCAGACTCATGTACCCCATGTAGGTATGAACTATGGCTTTGAAGGCCAATGTACACCATAGCCACTTGTCTATGATGAATGTGGCTTAAACCTATGATGATAGGCCTGCTTGATACTTCCACAATTAGATAGGAAGAGTATGCTTTATGCCTTAGGGTTGATTAGCAGGACCTAGGATATCTTATTCAACAAATACAAGAAAATATTGGGAATGATTGAATAGATTCCAAAAACCCATAATTATCAAATGGTACTGCGACACCAAATTGGTCAGCCCGACCAAAACCTGATCTAAGCCCAAAGTGGGCAGCCCGTCCAAAACTCGATCAGAGCCCAAAGTGGGCAGCCCGTCCAAAACCCGATCTGAGCCCGATTCGGGAAGCCCGTCCAAAACCCGATCTGAGCCCAATTCGGGCAGCCCACTTGGGGCCACACCAAAGCCCAGTGCCCTAAACCAACGGGCGCCCATCGGTTAGCCCACTCTGGGCCACACTTGCAAACACGGTCTGGCCCCGTGCAGGGCCACACAGTGTTTGCTACTAGGGGGTTAAAGGGTCTGAAAAATCCTAGGATGGGTTGTCGGATTTCTTGGCCAGAAATTGACTTGCAAACTTTAGTGCAGACTCGTCAACAGCGGCTTCTACTCATGGACTATCAAATTTACTTTGAAATAGCCCCAAAATGATCTAAGATATAAATACTTTTTTCAAAATTGGATGAAAAATCTCTAGGGTTGGCCCTTATTTCTTAAGTATGGTCAGGTAACCCGAAATAGCCTTTCTTTTGACCTTGTGTATGACGAGAACTTCCCACCCAGGAATTGAATAACGATACCTCCCTATCTCAGGCTTGGTTGTATTTTAGTCTATTATCAAATTATTTGTTGTTCTAGGGTGAAGTCACAGTTGCATGACAGTGAAGTTTGATTTGATGTAGCATTATATTTATAAACATGGTGGAAATGTGGGAATTGCCTCCAAGAGGCACAGCTGTTATCACTATCGTTGGTCACTCTGCAATTTTCCTTACCTACCGTAAAACCTCGCGTATAAGCCTAACTCGCGTATAAGCCGCACCCCGACTTTGGGCCGATCCTATGAGCCGCACCAGCGATCTGAATAGGGTGGCTTTAGTACTGTACTATGGGAGCAAAAACTCGTGTATAAGCCACACCTGGACTCTGTGCCGATCCTATAAGCCGCACCAGCGATCTGATTCGCGTACTAGCCGCGGCTTATACGCGAGGTTTTACGGTAGCAATTTTTGAAACCATATTAATCTTGATCCTGAAATAGGGGTATTTATCTCATTTAATAAATGCTCCAGTCTGATCGATATCTGCATGGATGAGGCAAATATTCCTGATCCTTTTGATCACTAAAATTAATGTCTCTGACAGTTGTATGTACAGGAATGAGAAGTAAATGGACATTTACCTGGTCCAGTATGTCCAAGCTCTGGTATTGATGTGTACTATTTGGTCTTGTGTGGGCCACAGACTCTGAGTGATAAAAAAAATGCACAATTGCATAGGTTTTTAGATATAAACATTCACATTATATCCCTACACTATAAAGCAATTAACTGCAATTCTTACATCACTGATTAGTCAGATTTCTCTAATCAAAGTTTTTCACCTTTAACCTGTTCTACTGGATCTGATTGTCAATGCCATGATTACATATGTGTGTGATGTTACTTCTATCTGTCAATATCTACGAGCTTTTACCCGGGGCTTTTATTAAGAGCTCTTTTTAAAATACTTTGCAGATAAATCTATAGCCCAAAGTCCACGGCGACAAGAACCTGCATTAAAACGGTATCGCACCTCTGTCGCCGCTATTTTGCCGCTATCTTGCCGCTATTTCGCCGCTGTCTACAGCGAAAAAGCGGTGAAATAGCGACAAAATAGCAGCGAAATAGCAGGTGCGATACCGTTTTAACGCAAGTTCCCATCGCCGTGGATTTTGGCTTATGAGGGTAGAATGTGTACAGATGCCAATTAAATGACCGTTGAATGTGCTGGAACCACGAGAGTGAAAGGAGTGCAAAGTGAATTTCTCTCACTCGGTCTGAAATTATAAGTACTTATTTTGTGCCTACTTGATCTGGTAGTTCTTGGTGTGGGGATGGGCCTGGTTCTGTGGCGGCCTGTCATGGGGAGTAGTCATGGTCACAGAGTAGACGGTCGCTTGCCACCACGGCTCTGTTTAAAATCGTGATTACAGGCAATTAGCCTTACTCCATAGACTAATCATTGGGATTACCTTACGTTAAATCTAGTCAGGAATTTCATGGTCAGTTCATGATAGGATTAACCATGGCTGAAGCTCCTAAAATGGATAATAAAAGGACCACTAGAAGTCATACCGACAAAGAGGGCGACAATGGAGGCTCCACCGGTGCATTACCACAGGGGCAATCCAGGCCACTACCTCAGCGGGCACCAAGGGGAGGAAGAGCCGACAACATTGTACCTGAACCGGCATCCACCTCAACAGCATCCACCCAGAACACATCCACCCCTAAACCCGCAAAGAAAAAGAAAAAGCATGGTAAGAAAAAGCCTAACATGGATACCTTCTCAGCTGGCTCAGACATCTCTTTGTTCAATGAAGACCTTATAAAATCATTAGCCAAACCGCCAACAGACGACAGTTCCCTATCTATGGAGCCAGTCGCTGTACAGCCCCTGACTGGAGTAGACTTGCCCAGCGCCACACGGGAGAGAAACCTCGGGAGTGTTAAATCTGAAGAGGAAGCAGATATCAGGGGGACTGTGGTAGGTGGTGAAGGCTCTGTCGATGACAATGCTGGAGTGGGTGATGATGATGACGATGATGATGATGAAGGCGTCGATGATGATGATGAAGACGATGATGATGATGATGGAGCGGATGAAACAGTGGAAGACACCGCCAAACCCAGGGATGATGAGATGGACGATGATGATGATAGTGATGATCAAGAAAGCAGCACTACTGCTCTAATGGATGATCCTCCTGTCTCCTCCTTAGAAGAACTTGAAAAAAAGTTTGTGCGGAAGCTGCTCTTGCTTAACAACACAATTGCACAGAATGCCACACAGATTGCATCTAATAACAAGCAGATAAAGAAGTTGACCGATACAGTTACCACACAGAAACAGAGAATCTCTGAACTTGAGAAACAAGTAGGAAGTCTTGAGATTAAAGTAGCAATACAGGGGTCTATAATCGATGACCTAACTGCACAAAGGGAGAAATTGGACAGTTCCGGTCGTAAGAACAATATGATCTTTAGGGGCCTATCCGAACAAGATCACCCCAATCCACACCAAGTGATAGACCAACTGCTCAGTGAACTAGGAACTGGGCTGACCTCTGCTGATTGCCATGGCATCTTTAGACTGGGCAAGTATGAAGCAAACAAAACTAGGCCCATTATGGTCCAGTTTAAAGAGGGTAGGTCAAAAGGGGCAGTATACTCCAACGTCAAGAAACTGAGAGACATGCCCAACTGGAAGGTCTCCATTGGTGATGACCTAACCAAAACCGAACAGGACAGGGTACGTGACTTAAGAATCGTGGCCCAGCATGCAAAGAGCCTAGGGAAGAGAGTGGAACTCAAGGGACGCTCAGTCATAATAGAGGGAACTGTGTATGTCTGGGACAACTTGGAGTTACTGCCTGACGAATTATCACTTGCATCAGCAAAAACCCTCGTCTATGACAACGGAATTGTGTTCCAATCGAAGCACAGCTTCTTATCGAATATGTACCCCAGCCACATCAAATGGGGTATTTATCATTATGCATCGGTGGAACAGGGCTACGTGCATCAGTCAGCCATTGAATGTGGGGCACCAGGACTTGCTGCTCAAGCCCTTAGAGAGCCAGATCCATATGAGGTTAAAAAACTTCTCCGCAAACTCCCCAGGAACAAGGAATGGTACGAAGCAGGCCGTTTCAAAATAATCAAGAAACTTCAGCTCCTAAAGTTCAGACAGAACCCTACCCTCCTTGCCAAACTAATGGCTACCAAAAAGCTGCCATTGTACGAAGGAACTAGAGACCTAGTCTGGGCGACCGGGTTCATCCTACAAGATGGACAAAAAAATTGCACCCCAAAAGGACAAAATAGGTGCGGGAAGTCATTGGAAGAAATTCGGGCTCTCTTTAGGAGATGTGAAGCAAGGCTGGCCGCAGAGAAGAAAAACTAGGAATAATTCACTGGTCTAAGTCAAGTCTAGTCTAAAGCAAGTACATGCTCTCGGAGCACCCCCCCCCCCCCCCCGCTACCAAGCGACACACTGTCTAACCTATACCCACACCATAATCAATCACCGCCCACGTCCTACTAACCCGATATACACAGACACTACCAGTACTCTACTTCACAATGGGAATGGTCTGACTGTGCAGGGCGCGTCAAACTTACCCCTTATACCCACATAATCTCTTCAACTAAACAACTTTAATTGGCCATATCTACTCGTACATTTTCTCATACATTTACTCATACATAAATTATATTACTTGATATTACTATGAAATATACTAGAAATATACTATAAATACACACAGTACACGAGACACACTCCCATTTAAACCTCCACCCCCTTCCACTCATACCCACTTCAGCCCACCACACACGGCACAACATTGGATATGGATTGGCAGTGCAGGGCGCGCCTAATCTACCCATGTACCCTAACAACCCCCCTCCCCCCTCTCCTTGTAAACGCAATGCGCTGCAATGCTACTCTAGTATATTATACTAACTGCCCCCTCCCCTCAATCTGTCCCTATGAGCCACGTACCCACACTACCCGAGAGCCAAACACACCTAGACTTTGATTACTCGATGCCTTTGTATTACTACGGACGCAGGCCATTCTCAAATAGCTAAACCAAAAATGTTCAGAGTCTTATTAGCCGCGGATAGTAGGGGAAAAGGCTTACTTGAAGCCATAAACCTTGCACTGGAGGAGAAAGGGATTGACTATATGGACTTGTACGAGCTGCCCATTCCTGGAGCCACAGTGGAGTCATTGACTGTAGAATTAGGCCAACACCTACAGCATAATAATTACCATCTATTAATTGTTATGATAGGGGCTAATAACCTCACGACACTTCATAGACTCGAACCACACTGGAAGGTTACTCCTAAATGGCCAGAGGTAGGATGCCTTGTAGACCACTTAACGTCTCTTTATACCCAATTGAAAAAAACTGTGCAAGATGCTGGTCAACGAATGGCTTATGCACCTCTTTTGGGCATGAGTATGAAGATGTACAACAAGGAAATAATTGAGCAATATCCTGCACAGCAAAAGGTCATGAATGAAGGAGTATTGCTTATCAACCAGGTCCTTATGGAGATGAATAGGGAAACGCTCTACTATGGGCCCCAGCTGGCAACCTCCATACACTGTGGAAACAAGGGTAAATATACCCATAAATATAAGAAGTTTTCACCAGATGGACTCCATCCGACCTCTCACACAATCACTGAATGGGCCCTGCTATATGTCAAGTGTCTGGAGAGAAACTATGGCATATTGCATAAAGCGGGAGAAGTCTAAACTAATACGGTTCTGATCTGCCCACACATGAGAAAAACCTCCAGAGTGTATAAAATGGACAACCTCTACATAATGAACTGTCTGGCGCAAGTGTTGGAGGATTAAGCGTGATGACGATGCCGATGATCATGATGACGATGATGATGATGATGATGATGATGATGATGATGATGATGATGATATAACTAGTGATGACATGGCATGAGGCTTACACTAGTACATCACGACCTCTCATTGTCATTTACAGAGGATATGTCCTATGCCCTGCCCACACCGGTGAAAAACCTGCCAAGTGTAGAATATGGATAACACCACTACATGGCATTCTCTCTGGCCCTAGAGGAGGAGAACTTACGCGTCCCGCAGTTGTCAACCTGATGGCGTTGATGATGATGGTGATGATGATGATGACGATGATGATGATGATGATGACCAATGATGAGAAGGCGCGAGGCCTGGACTATCATCCCACAAACTTCTCATTACCATCTCTAAGGATAGGTAGTATGCACCGCCCACCCTCTATGTAACCCCATAGTATGAAATTATTACCCATATATCTTGAGGCATTTGTCTTGGCTCTACTAGGTCTTGCCCCCCCCATATATCAATTTAAAATCTTATTCAAAATTTCTCCCAACCCGGGCTATGAGATTGGCAGTGCAGGGCGCGCCTATCAAAGTAACCCAAATCGAATTGTCCATGCCCTTGCCCCCCCCCCAACCCCCCCCCCCCCCCTCCCCCCGCTGGTATCAACATACAGTGCAGGGCGCGTTAGTCGTTAGCAGCCAGTTTTGAAACTAAAATATTACTGCATAGGACCCTAAGTGCATGATACCTAGTAGACCGTTTGCTTACCTGTGATTGATGTCCATTTACTAACTCAGTCCAAGTTTATAAATTAACCCGAATTTTAATTTGTGTCAGTTAAGCTATAAACATGATTATTTATAATATGTGGGTTTAATACCACCATTAATAGACCTTTGCACTTAGCTATAATAATTCGGACTGTTTACATGCCAAACTCAAACCTGCTTGCTGTTATATTTGTGTGCCTAGAATCGGTTTGAGGTTTCTGGTCAATCTATGTACTGGACTTCCCCCTACATGGACCATATAGGATTATTATGTTATGGTCGCTATTATGAACTATGATGAACATTCACATGATTTAAAGTATGCCTGCCCTAGGCCATAGCCTGTGTATGTGGTGTACACATTGGACATTCTCTTTTTTCTCATTTGTATATTTACATATACCCTAACACACTAATAGACCAAAGGAATCACCAACGAACTGCTTTAATATTGGTCTCTACTGTGTTATCTGTACTGTGTAATCCCGAAGGGTCACTGCTATAGTAACCTGAAGGGTGCAACACGCTAATTACTAACCCTACTCTCTAATAATAACATTACAACATGCCAGTACCGTTATAAGCTTGTTACTGGTATCATATACACAGAGTCTCTAGGCGTATTTTCTCTACTCTAATGATTTACTTAATGGAAATAGCTGCTTGGGTAGCATTTTATTGCACATGCCCTCGCATAAGCGTTACACTATACATTTTGGAAACAAACATTTATTTATATGAAGGTTTCTGGTCAAACATGCTGTTGAAACGGAGGGGGATGCTCTCTCTTAGGAATTTTAGACACACTTTTAATGTCCCATGACCTTAATTTTGACAGGCAGAGAGGTTTACATCTAGTTAACTATAATATACGTACATTGCCAGGGAAAATTGATGATGCTAGAATAATGTTTGAAAATTCTCACGCTGATTGTATCGGCCTTACTGAGAGCTGGTTAACTAATATGCATAAAGACGATACATTTGTACTAGAAGGGTATAATTTCTGCAGGCTGGATAGAGACCTTACCCTGCCAGGAGCAAAAACATGTGGGGGAGGTGTAGTTACATATATAGCAAACGATGTATCCTATGTTGAGCAAAGAGATAAAAATGTATGTAATATTGATATGGAAGTACAATATATAATCCTTAATAAGGGCAATGGCAAAACTATTCACTTGTTCAATATTTACAGGCCTCCTGATGGCAATATTGACACCTTTTTTACTAAACTAACACTATTATTAACAACCCTAACTAGGACCCCAGGCAAAGAGATTTTTATGCTAGGTGATTTTAACATTAATGTCAAGAAAAAATATGGAGATCATGATAGATTAAAAAACTTTATGACTACATTTGCACTAAACCAACTAATCAACCACTTTACTCACAAAAATCCACAGGGAGAAAATACTTTAATTGACCTAATACTAACCAACTCCTCTCAAGTTAATACATCTGGTGTTTCTCACATCACTGTTACTGACCACTATCCCATTTTTGTAACAAGGAATTTCACCCCTGAGGTTAAAACACCAATTTCATTCACAGGACGCTCTTATAAGAATTATATTCCTGATAATTATACGACTGGGCTTAAAAATATTAACTGGAATACATTCTGGGATGCACCTGACCCCAATATTGCATGGAATATTTTATTGGACAAGATCCATTTTCTACTCGACTTCACCTGCCCCATCAAAACTTTTAAATGCACACAGAAAAAGAAGGAATGGGTTACTAACGACTTACTAACACTCTTTAGGGATAGGGATGATGCTATGAAAAAATATAGACGTACCCAAAATGATGATGACCATAATATTGCAATATTCCTGAGGAATTTGGCCAATGAAGAAAAAAGACTTGCTCGTAATAGATTTAACAAACAACAATTTGTAAAATTTCATAATAAACCAAAAGAATACTGGAAATCCATCAATAATTTAATGAACCCAAAGAATAGATCCCCAGTTTACTCCCTGCAAGACAAAAACAATAACACCCATATTAGATCTGAGGAAACTGCAAATTTTATAAATAAATATTTTGCAACTATAGGAGACCGCTTGGCACAAAATTTAACTTTACCTTATCATAGCAACATCCCCCCTCTTCCACCTCAATTTAGCTTTCAGGAATGTGAAGTTGAACTAGCAATCAAACTAGTAAAGAAAATTAATGTAAATAAATCATCTGGTATTCCAAACATTTCCTCACAAATTTTTAAAGACACCTTTATTACTCTACCATATCATCTCCTACACCTAATAAACTTAGTCATAAGAACTTCAGTTTTCCCCCATGCTTGGAAAGAAGCAATTGTGACCCCCCTACCCAAGGGAGGGGACAGGTCTGATGTTAATAATTTAAGACCGATCTCCATACTCCCTTTGCCAGCAAAGATTATGGAAAAGGTTCTCCACAAGCAATTACTAACTTACCTAATTAATAACAACATTCTATATGAAAACCAAGACGGCTTCAGGCCACATAGGTCAACATTTCACAGCATAGAAAAACTAACCAATAATATATTTGAATCACTTAACACACAACAATGCACCACAGCTATATTTCTCGATTTTTCCAAAGCTTTTGATACTTTAAACCACTCCATTCTAAAATTAAAATTATCTGATTTAGGCCTTACTAACACCGCTACCTCACTAATTGAAAATTACCTAACAGACAGAAGACAACGCACCAAAGCAAATGGCATCCTTTCTGACTACCATAATATTACCTGCGGGGTCCCCCAGGGCTCCGTATTAGGCCCATTGCTATTTTTAACCTATATTAACGACATGCACTCATCCTTAACTAACCTCAAATGTCAGCACTATGCTGACGACACAGTCATTTATCTAGCACACACACCTGAGACTAATATAAATAATTTAATTAACAACGACCTTGTTCATATTGCCAATTGGTGTAATGCCAACAAGCTATCTTTAAACAGTAAAAAGACCAAATTTATGGTTTTTGCAAATAAAGCACTAAGGAGACGCCTAACTAAACCCTTACTAAAAATTGGACAGGATAATATTGCCTATGCCCCCTCATACAGGTATTTGGGAATTACTCTCGACCCCATGCTAAATTTTAATCATCACATACCCACTCTAGTACATAGTGTCCGACACAAAGTATTCATGTTTAACTATGTTAAATATGACTTACCACAAAATGCAGCTGTTAAGGTAGCAAAAACTATGGTTGTACCTATTATTGATTATTGCGATGTATTTTATGATGTTGCCTCTAAGACTAGCCTTGAAAATGTACAGAAATTAGTTAATAGATGCCTCAGAATTGCCTACAGGAGAACAGGAATTTTAAACACAGCAGCCCTACACAGGAAAGCCAAATTGAACAAACTCAAGGATAGAAGGCATATGCACATATTGGATTTAGCCTTTTCAAAATCATTAATCCCTGAAGAATTACATATAATTAATGTGGCTACTAGAAGACGGGATCAGAGGTTACTCCTCCAGAAAAGAGCAAAAAATCCTGCATACGTTAGATCTCTGAGGTACAGATTGGCTGGGGCTTGGAATGCCCTAACTGTGGAAGAAAGATCCGTGAGAGAGAGCTCTAAATTTACCTCCTGGAACAGGAAAACCCACAGGGAACTGATTGACACATATGTTTAGATTATATTATTATAATCTGGACACTTGTGTATGCTTGTTTTCCCCAGAAACCTTTAATTGACCTTATGACTACAGTTAAATGACTGACCATCATTTAGCTTGGACATTACCATCTGTCCTAATAAATGGAAATAACATCCTCCATGTGGTAGTAACATCACCACCTCCACAATATTGCATACACTAATATCTGCTACTATTATACTAAGTCATGGCTCTAAGCCTATGCCTCCTTATATTTTTCTGTCTATTCTCTATACACAGATTGTCAAACATTACTCAGTCTGATTTTGTTCAATTGACTGGATCTAGAAGAATACAGGTCTTTGACCTATCTTTATTCAGTATAAATAAAGGAAATTCAATCAATCAGTCCATGTACTGGTCAATATCTGAGTAATACACAGGATACAAGATCAGGGAGCGGCCATTATTTAACAAGAATAGGAGGTCGATTTAGGGGGAAAAGTCCAAATGTTTTTTCAGTATAAACCCCATGCGCTACCATAGATGAAAGGGAAATGCTCTGACGGATACAGAGACACTTCTATACATTAGATTTTGACTATGACCTATATTGCATTAAGAATGGTGGATGACTGTAGGATACGTACCAGATAGGCTACTAGCCTGAAGACAATTGGGGGTCATGGCTGGACTGGTATTCACTGTTTTAGCTGCTTTATGGTGGTCTGAAATGATATTATTAAATAATCAATCTCAGCTTTTCTACACATCCGGTCTAAAAATTGTGCACTTCTAAGTTCCCATTTATCTTTCTTATATGGATATAGTACCTAATTTACGCAGATGTCTATTATTAAATACCAAAAGGGCACGCCCAGGATAGCTCTCCTAGGTGCGCGGACAAACGTTAATAGCGTAATCTTAACACAGAATTAAGATCATCTTAATTATCTTAAAATTAGTGCTTTTATTCCTCAATAGAGTGCTCCACCCGTTGCCTAGCTAACCGCTAGAGGGCACTACCCTCTTAATGCTATCTTAAACTATCTTAATGCTATCTTAAACTATCTTAATGCTATCTTAAACTATCTTAATGCTATCTTAAACTATCTTAGACTGTCTTAAAAGTATCACTGAACAAATGAAGATGGTGCCACTAGTAGCAGTAAGTCAATTGTGGGATAGGTTGGTTATTAGTATGTAATGTGGGTCTCTGGCCCCCAACCCCGTTTTTTCTTGGTGTCTATAATGATACGCACGACAATTAGGGTCCAGGTAATCCTCGAGTTCCAACTCTTCATGGTGTGAAGTATCCACTGAAACAGAGAGATTTGTAGAGGTTACATCAAGTTGTACATTGTTCATTGCAGTAAAGCATATAGAAGCAGACAGAATTATATTGCATAAGGTCAGTACAAATAAATTAATGGACTAAATGTGTATGACATAATAGTTCACATCACATCGCTTCTCCCAATAACTTTGGTTTATAAATGTGACTTTATACCAGTTTGCATAGTCATACACTTCAATACAATCAGAGGTGGATGATAGTATCACCCTGTGTAATTGATTCTCATTTATTACAGAATGATGTAGCCATAGCAAGTGCAGGAAACATACCATTCTGGTCAGCGTTCTTGTCTTCTGAATCATCTGCGATCTCCATATAATCACCTATAGGCAGGGGAAATCCACGTCATATACAGTACAATATATACAAATAACAATAATATAACTGGATATTTAAGATGAGTTCCACACAGAATCATTGTCAAAAGTGACACTACATTTATCAAGACAAAAACGCCTAATACACTCAGTGTGTTACGTTTACACACTTATCAACACGCTTTTCGGCAGCCACTTGTAACACACATTTTCGTGTAACACACTATTCACTGCACACTCTTTGTCAAAAGTGTGTTGATCTCAAAGGTGTGTTGCAAATGTATGTGTGCATGATGATGTGTGTAACTCGTCATGCGTGTTCCCGCAACACACTGTTCATAGAGTGTAGCATCTGTTAGGGTACTATGTTATTCATTTAACAGTAGTTCGGCAGTGTCTTTCCGTCGTATTTGGACTTAAACACCCCTACTCTATTGCAATAGGGACTTAGAAAAGATAATTGCAGTATTTAATTTTTACCCTCACAAAAGCCTTCTGGTTCTTCCTGGCCGACCCTTTTCTGTGATGGTTCTGTTTCATCATACTCTATCGTCCTTGGGCGTGATTGATGTTTGTGGCGACATCTGTGTTCTGTATGGCAAGTATAGGATAAACAGTCAAATCTTATACCGCTAGACTAAATTGACTAATGATCACTGGACTAACCCAAGGATGAAAATAACATATCATTCAATTTAAGGAAACTCCTGTTACAACCTTACACAATATTAATTTACGTTGACTTGCACGCCTGGAGGTCCATATGAATAGGATAAGGCTGTGTCTCACGACCTTGGGACAATGTTTTTGTCTCTGACCGGGTGCCGTCTCTGACCAGGTGCCGTCTCTGACTGGGTGCCGTCTCTGACCGGCTTGGCTTGATAAGGTCAAAATACTAGCAGCAGGAGACTAATTATAATTATAACTATGATTATATAACAACCGCCCTAACGTTTTTCCAAATCCTTATATATATGAGTATAATTCTTTTTAAAACACCTTTTTCTGACACCTGGTCAGAGACGGCCGCCGGTCAGAGACGGCACCCGGTCAGAGACGGCACCCGGTCAGAGACGGCACCCGATCAGAGACAAAAACATTGTCCCAAGGTCGTGAGACACAGCCATAATCTTATGGTAGACCCTAATACAACAGGAACCAGCAGCACTGAGAATCAGGAGAGATTGGCATGCATGACTGATGTACGGCCAAGAAAAAAGGTTTGTTTCAGGTAACATGGCAAGAAAAGGTAGGGTCGGTAGGTCGGATTCTTTTTTTTTAACTGATTTTTTTTAACATGAAAGTACTACCCGGCCTCTCCAGAGACCCAAAAATTGACCCAAAAAGGGTAAAAATAAGGAAATTTCTTCAAAATTGCATAAAGAAACGTAGGGTCGGCCCTGTTTTGATAGGGTCGGTCGGGTGACCTGAAGCAAACCTTCTTTTTTTTGGCCTAATTACAGGTTGTTCTACCAACACAGCCCAGTTTTACAAGCCAATAGACTTTTCATTATTCTTCAGACCCCAGAATGCCCACTTTACATAGGCGAACATTGTGTTGACGGAAGATTTACACGGTAGTTACTGACCAACTCATTCACCCATAACCCAGTGGGCACAGGACATTGAATCAACGTTGATAACTGGTTGTCAATGTTGATTCAATGTTGATTCAACATTGATTCAATGTTGAAACGAATTGTGTGCTCACTGGGAAGGTCTTGCCTAATGCTGGAAATTGTCATGAGGATAACCATAATTGCACTCCTGTATATATTACCGGAAGAACGTGTTATACATTTACATGAGCTTATGGTCAATAAACCTCTTCAAAAAATAATGATAATCCATTGACCAATGCGTGCATGGTATATGGCATCTAATTTTGAAATAGTATGATGAGTAATTATACGTCGGTTAACAAAATCATTAACGAATTAAACATACCCTTATTAAACATATATCTATACTTGAATGCCCCAACCGCCAGCAGCAGCACTAGAGGACAGGCCACTAGCAGCCCTATCAGGAGGTATCTCAGGTTAATGCCTCCAGTTGATGGTGTATCTGCTGTGGTACCTAGGTCCTGGGTAGCATGGGTTATAGCAGCAGAAGGTTGGACTGAAACGGCTGCTGTCTCTAGAAAACAAGGTACACACAATGCTGACTGGAAATATAAGAACAGGACCAAGAAAGAATGAAAATGACAAGAGCCATTTTCCATGAGACAATTTCACCCCTAAAGGGGTGCCTCCACCAACGTCCGTCCATCCGTCCGTCCATAAAAAACATCCAAGAAAGCAGGGATCTAGACCTTTTTCATAGACGAACAGACAAAACCCACTTCCACCAAGGTCAGTCCGTTCAGGTCAGTCCGTCCATTGCGTCTGTCCATTCTGTCCGTCCATTCCATCTGTCCATTTTGTCCGTCTGTTCCATCTGTCCGTTCCGTCCATCCATTCCGTCCATCCATTCCGATCATCCATTCCGTCCAGCAATCCGTCCAGCAATCCGTCCAGCAATCCGTCCAGCAATCCGTCCAGCAATCCGTCCAGCAATCCGTCCATTCCGTCCATCACAGAGGGACCAACATGGACAGAAATTTTCCGTTTTCTAAAGAAAAATGGACGGATGGAAATATATATAAATGTTGATATTCCCGTTGCCACTTTTCTATAAAAACAGAATTTTCCATCCATGTGCGAGAGACGTATAATGGACGGATTGCTGGACGGATGGACGGACAGAAATGGAAAGTGATCCCTCTGTCCGTTCCGTCCACCACAAACTGGACGGATTGATGGATGGAATGGATCCTCACGGACTGACCTTGGTGGAAGTGGGATTTGTCTGTTCGTCTATGAAAAACGTCCAGGTCCCTGCTTTTTTTTGGACGTTTTTTATGGACGGACGGATAGATGGACGTTGGTGGAGGCACCCCTTAACCAGGCAGAACAGCTTATATCTTTTTAAGCCTAGTTCATTTTTTACTATTTCTGGCTGCTTTCCTTGTCGATTGGGGACACCACTATTTACTACATTTGATGTTTTAAATAGGTTCATGACCCACTTTTTATAGGAATAAATCATTAAACACTATATGAAAAGAAATATATATATATGTGCAGAGTACTTGTTATTGATTATGGTAATGGAAACGTGTGAATCCTTAAAGTTGTATATGGTGTCACTGTAGCAGTTCGCACTGGATACAAAACTTACCTCCTACTTCAAGGATGTACCACTCCGTCGTGCTTCTGGACGGAGTTGACCATTTGACCTCACACCTGTAGGGTCCAGCAAGCATCTTCAAGTGTGACACTACTGATGACATAACGTATTCCGATATGTGCCGCACCATCAAAATAGAGTTCATCCAATAGCCGACCTCTTTTCTCAGATATGACTTTACCATCGTGGTAGATCTTCACTGTAGGGGTGTGACGCAGGGTTTTCACGGAACACGTGATCTCTACTCGTCTCCCAACTAATACCTGAGCACCCGGACCGTGGAAATAAACTAGATACGTATCTGTAAATCAAGATAAATAGATATATATATTATGAATAATCTGGTTAACATTTGAACATTGATTTAAAAAAACATTAACATGATAAAATGATAATACAACTGCCACTGTAGAAAGTGTAATCACTCCTACTTTCCATGAGCTATGGGTTTGATAGCTTTGACTAAGCATACATTGTGCAAGTTTTTTTAAAAATGGCTATCAATTTCCAACGAGTTAAAAGAAATACCTGAGAGTGTGGCACTTTCTACATTCCAACTCAGATAGATTACTAATAGCAATCCACGTAGATAACATAAGATTTCCATTGCTTCGAGAAAGCTCTCTTCTATGTCCTTAACCTCTTAATATCGCTTAACCGATAAAGATTATACAGCATTATCTCAGCTTCAACAGTATTGGTTGGACTATTCCGAAGGGTGTGTATATGACCATTGCATGCATGTATATGCCTACAAGTATAGCGTTTAAGGGTATAAATGTGATGTTGGTTCTTATTCGCATATACACTGGAATATGGACACAGTCTAGAATATTGATAAGACGTATGTTTTCAAAAAGAAATGACTCATGCAACTGCTGTTATCAGATAGCTCTACCAGTATTTACTATGGTAGTCATAGCATAAATATAGGTTATCAACCTAAAGATGTATGGAGCGATTTATTGTATTTGTCATCTGATATGCCGATGATTGATTGATTGATTGACAGGATTCTGTTTCTCCACAAATACATGGACGTCGGTATATATTTGCGGAGCTCCGCAAATTTATCGAATGTGTATTCCGCTTTCGTTTTCTAGTACAGTCAACTCCTCTTAGTGGCCACCCCTCCAGTGCAGCCAATCTCTCTAATGCAGACACTTTTCATAGTCCCAGACATACTACAATGCACAGGAAATGACCCCCTCTAATGCAGCCACCCCACCAAAGCGGCCACTTTTTCATAAGGGTGGCCACATTAGAGGGAGTTGACTGTACTTAAGCATACAAATACGGACCTCCGTATATATTTGCAGACATCCGTATATATTTGCAGAGCTCCATAAATATATTTGCGGACGTCCGCAAATTTGCGGACTTCCGCAAATTTGTGGAGAAACAGCATCCAGCCATCATATTCTCTTATCTCTCTCCAGGGTCCCGTTTCTCCACAAATTTGCGGAGCTCCGCAAATATATACGGATGTCTGCAAATATATACGGAGGTCCGTATTTGTATGCTTAAGTACCAAAAAGGCATAATTTGCGGAGCTCCATAAATATATTTGCGGACGTCCGCATATTTGCGGACGTCTGCAGATTTGTGGAGAAACACCATCCAGTTGCCTTCTCCTCAATATATAGATATCCATTCCCTACTACTCCCGTCCCCGCCTCAAAGATTAACACTTGTGAACTTTATCGATTTATGTAGTATCTTTAAAACGTTAGATTATGTGGTTCTTGTCTCGATAAATCTTCATTGGTGTAACAGAGACAGATCAGACCGCATGTGATATCTCTTAACACAAATTTTACATGACTCCCACACACTTTATAACATGAGGGGTTCACGGATGATTCTACTGTGGATTTACAATATTGGTAAGTCCCTTATTTACAAGACATGACATGCTCAGTTGTTTCTCCAGGAACATGATTATTTACCATAGTAAACAGTTCCTGGTTGGTATATGTACCAAGTCTATAAATATAGACAAGTATACCGGTACTCTACATTGTCCCATGTGTATGCGGGATTATGAATATTGACATTATCCATATGGCAGTAGGTATACATTATCCATATTTGCGCTCAGCTTTATATACACTTCGACCATTGTGGATCAACCCATCTTGAATATATATTTCAGCATAGGCCTACCAACATTGGTAATTATTCCCATCTCGACATTTAATTTAATCAGGCCAAAAAAAAGGTTTGTTTCAGGTAACATGGGAGTACATGGGAGGAAAATGTAGGGTCGGTAGGTCGGTAGCCAACTTTTTTGAATTCCCGAAAATTGACCAGAAAAGGGTAAAAATGCGAATATTGCATATAAATTGCATAAAACGTAGAGTCGCCCCTGTTTTGATAGGGTCGGTCGGGTGACCTGAAACAAACCTCTTTTTTTGGCCTCAGCATACAGACAATTTGATTCAACACCTAAACCTTGTGGACGATGGGTGTGGAGGCCAATATTAGTTCTTGTGTTTACAGCCAAATGTGTTACCTCGATGAGGGCATAATCATTGAAATATACTTGAGGCTGTGTCTTATGAGATGGGGCCAATATGAACATCTTCGACCGGGTGCCAGCTTTGACCTGGTGCCAGCTTTGACCGGCTTGATAGAAAAGGGTTTATATAGGGCAGATAGAGATATAAATGGGCTACTAACTACTAATGTAAAGTGTTGTAACATCCATTAACCTTTTCAGCTAATCTTTATTTTCAAATACCCTTAATAAATCCCTTTCTATCAGGCCGGTCAAAGACTATTACATTGGCCTCATCTCATGAGACACAGCCTTGAACATATACTAGTAGGCTTTGTATTACGAGATTGGTCCAATGTGAAACAGGAACATTATTGTATTATTGTATAGATATAGATGGATGGTTGGAAAATCGTCTTAATTATAGTATGATATATCTGTTCGTGAACTATTTTGGGCTGAGGAGTCACCAATTGCTATCAACCTTTTGTAATTTGTAATTGCTTCTATATGTAACCATAAATGACTGTCTGAATAACTTTAAGAATTACAGTGTCAACAATATTGAGACCCCTGTCTTGCATATAGGAATCTATTGTCATACTTAATTCCATCTATTGAGATGTCAAATAACACCATGACATGTATGATTATTCCATCTTTCATATACCATCTCATTGAATTGTACTGTGTTTAGAAAACCATCTTATGAAATAAACACTTTATAAACTCAAAAGGGTTAATGGATGTTATAACACTTTGATTTAGTAATTAGTAGCCCATTTATATCTGCCCTATATGTCTCCTCTAAATAAATACCGTTTTCTATCAAGCACCCAGTCAAAAACGTTCACATTTACCAGATCTCGGTTGGAGCACTTTCTGGTGAGAAGGGCGGTCATAAAACTGAGGATATCTGCAAATATGCTCTAAATATAATCATGTCAATATGTATTCATTGGGGCAACTGACAGCTTGTTGCAGAGATGGCGTGGTACTTCTCTAAACCACACACAGACACGCACACACGCACACACACGCACACACACGCACACACACACATATATATATAAACATCCTGTACCTTAAAATACACCAGTCCCTTTGTTTGCCTCTTAAGAAGTGTAAAATCTGCAATTTGTTATCAGTGTTGCTCGTGAAGAGTGATGTGGCTTATGTTGAAGACCCTCCAAAAGATACTGTACGGTCTTATCATACCACGGCCGAGTTCTCCTGCAAGATAAATGGTGATGTGGAGGTAAATATTCATCATTCTTCTGTATCCTATTTCACTACATTTAGGGAGTAAATATTTCATTGAAAATATACAAAGCATGTGTTTGAAAAGCTAAAATTACATTAAATGACATCCACCTGGATTGGAGTACTGCAGGTAACGAAGACTATTATATCTATCGATGTCTAAGGAGCAAAAGAGATCTTGAGGACCAGTGGGCCCTCCATGTAGTCGTGGCATCTGTGATTATCAAAAAGCCAATAGTATTTGTCGATACAGTGATACCGCTGGTTATTTATTGGCAGAGAGTACACATATATGTATAACATTCACATTTACAGACAGATCCCATCGCATGGACTCGCACCATTAGAAGGGATAGCGGACATGAGGAGGAGGTGATCTATCAAACATTCCCAAATATGACTATTAATTCAACCAAATTTACCTTCGCTGAAACTGGACCTTTGACAACTACTATAACTGTGAAAAACCTTGAATGGTCTGATGCCGGCCTGTACTCCTGTGTACTGTAACGGGTTGACTATAAAGTCTAACTGTTATTGTTGTATATCTATTGTATGTTGTATGATGTAAGACAACACGGTTCTATTGTGTTTAATAACTGTTTTATTCATCTAACTAGTGTCGTCGGTTCGTTACATACACCGACTCCTCTAGTTCGGTTATCTATACGGTAGTGTACCGGTACCACCTTCGGTTACCGTCGGTAGTTGTTACATAAGCATTTTACATAACTAAACCTAACAGGTAGCGCTGCTAGTACGGTCACGTGGCTATGCAGCGCTGTATATAAGACGGCTACTTCTCCATTGGAAGTCAGTCAGGTTTGGGACTGTCGTGACATGACCACCCTGTGCTCACGGGCTTAACTCTATGCTATAGGGTTGCCCCACTGTATTATATATCTGTTCTGATCTTGTATATCCGCTGGTTATACTTGTACTATAATACCCAAGAGTTACCTTTACAATAAAGTCGCCGTATATTAAAGTCTAATTTACCTTGTCTGGTTTTTGTACTCAAGTGTTACATACGTAGTAAGAGACCAACTACATTGGTGCCGTGACCACTTGATCGAACCGACCATTGATAGGGTATTAAATAGACTTACAGTATATGGATTACCTATACGATTTTGTCAGCTCGTTCAGCGGCAGGACTAAAACCCCTGCTGAGGAACGTGAAGAAGCCGTACAGAATGTACGCTTCTTCACAGGCAAATCCAATAGGCGGGAGAGCCGGGCAGCCTTGGAGGTGCCCGGTGACGACCTCTCCCAAGAAGCAATAGGTGATCCTATTGTGGAAGCCTTTACCAAAGGAGAGGATGGGGAGCAATCTCCAATCCCGGGACCCTTTGATATAAGCTCCAGGAGATCGTTGGACTCCCTTTCCACGAATCTTTTCTGTCCTGAGGGTCAGAAAATACCGGGTAGAGAGCCTAAAACTCTCGGCCCAGCTGCCTTCGGTTCTACACCGACGGTAGCAGATCCTTCATTGGATCCAGACACGTCGGTTTTCACTGATGGTGCCACTCCTACACCGAACGGTATGGGGGGTGGCGGGCTATCAAAGAAGACTAAGGTGGCAACAGAAGCTCCTGGTAAGGGGTACCCGCCAGCAGTAGATGAGCCATCCAGTTTACCACTGGATGGGGACCTACTAGCTGCCATGGGTATCCCCACCAGGAAAACTGAGTTGCATGAGCTCGCGGAAGCCCGGAGGGAACTTGCTTCCATCAATCAAACTAGGAAGTTATTCCTAAGGGAGGTTGATGAGAAGAAAAAGTTCCTACTGGAACTCCAGAACGAGATGGCTTCCCACAAGGTGGAGGTTGACAAACTTTTGCACCAGAGGGTGTCTGGCGAATGTGAGGTTGCAAGCTTAACTTCCTTGGGAAAGGATTTGAGCACGCAGCTCCACTTAGCCAGACAAGACCTCGCAAGCTTAAGGCAAGTCAATCAGGACCTGAAGACGAAGTCGGAGCAAGTACCACCACCTACCACGGTGGTACCTCCAGTCATACCCGCACCCAGTGTGTACACGACAGTGACACCTTCAAGTGTCCCGCCGCTAGTACACACCACGGTAACAGGTATGACACCTCAGATGGGGGCTAGCTATCTACAGACTCCGGTCTGTGGTGGCGCCTTTGGAGGCACGGCAACACCTCCAGGGTACACCCACCCATCTACTGGTTCAACGATGTTGAATCAGCAGCAGACCATGGTCTCAGTTCCGGTACCAAAACCCAGAGCTAGACAGGGCTTAACTCCTGTCCAGCGGGCTAAGTATGACCGGAACCCGGCTATTGAGAAGCTGGGGACAGACATCGTCCCGCGGGACATCGATGAACTGGATGAACGGTATGCTCCTTTCAACTTTGGGGAGATCAAACATCCTGATGCAGCCCGTCAAAAGGCCATCGATATTCCGCCTTTCACAGGGTCGCCACCCTGGAGAAAGTACAAAGTTCGGTTCAAGGCTATTGTGGAGAGCAATCGCTGGAACAATCAGCAAGCGCTGGTTGCTCTGAAGCAGGCACTCTGCAACGGGCCAGGTGAACCAGCCCTTTTGGCGTTCGAGAGAGTGAAGATCAAGACATTGAGCTCACTTGAAGAAACAGCTGAATGGGCGATTGGGAAGATTGGTGAGCATGACCCAAGGACTCAGCTACTCAAACGTGTCCAACGCAAGGAGGAGCATCTGAGATCCTACGGATTTGCTCTACAGGAACTGATATCCGAGTGTTATCAGGGATGTAGACCTGACACCCCCACTGTCATCCAGGAGTTAACCTCCAGGTTTGTCAATGGAGTCAGGGACACCAATCTCCAGGCATATCTGCGGGAGAAATGGCAGCCGGACTTATCTCTAGCTGACCTTTTTGACCATGCAGATGTGTATGACACCAAACAGGCTGTTTTTCCTAGTGGAGGAGTGTCGGCAGCTCCATCTGTGGCCCCGAAAGGAGCTCAGGTGGTAGAGGCCGCCACAAAACCACCTAAGAAGAAACAGCCCGCCTCCGAGGAGGTGGCGGCAGTAATGCCTGACAGGGACATGGAAAAGATGATTGAGGGTTTGTTGCGGAAGCACTTAGAAAAGAGCTCTGCGTCCACTTCTGATTCTGGATCTGGAAAGAGAAGGAAAAAGAAGAAAAAGGACACGAAACCTCAGCCATGTAGACGCTGTCAAAAGATGGGTCATTGGGCTAGCGAATGCAAAGCCCCTGCACCCGTCGCTGCTAAAACCGAAAAGGAGACGGAAAACTGAATGGGGCCCATCCTCTTGGCAAGGATGGCGCCCCCACAGTTAGCCATGCCTGTAAGGGATTGGTAGACGGTGTTAACTCTTCCATGAACCAAGGCCGCGCAGAGGCAGAAGGGTCTGTACAACCTGTAAGCGTCTGGCAAGGCGGGGCTGGCAAGGACGAACGGAATCCGGAGGATTCTGTAGTCGCTGGCTTAGAGGAGTCTTGGTTAGAATCGATTGCACAGAGCAGTGTGATTCAAGACTCCCCGAGTGACCCGTGTTGGGATTATCTCCTGACAAAAGGGGTTGCTATGGATGGAGGGGGAAGCCCGATGCTGACCTCTGAGTGTGTCCCTTTACGGGGACAGCGTTGGTACCTGAGTCTGGTTATTTCCGGGACGCGTGGTGAATTTTTGGTCGACACGGGTGCATCCCACACCTTGGTCGATCGTAAATTCATGGCCCGTCTTTGCAACCAGCCCGAAGCTCCGCTACTAGGAGTAAAGGCTCGGACTGCTACGGGAGATAGTATGCAGACTTATGGCAGAACTGTAAAACCTATGTTGGTTGATGGCAAGACATACTGGATATGTCCAACCATCACCGACATCACTGATGATGGCATACTGGGGATGGACTTTGCTGCTCTTTACGGGGTAACAATGAACACCGCAACGGGCCGACTTCAGATTAAACATCCTTATAAGCAATCTGTACAGTGCGTTTTAAGGAATGGTTCTTCTGTGGCGTCAGTGGCACAAGACACAAAGTTGGCAGCAGGACATGTATCCGATGTCCTAGTCAGCTGCGTGGGGGTGCAGGCCAAACGGCCGGGAATGTTTGAACCAGAAGATCAAAAGCTCTCTGAGTTAGGTCTTGCTGGCTATCATACTTACCTGGCCAACGCTCGTTGGGGGGTGATACCGATTTGTAACTCGAGTAGTAGAGAAATCACTCTACGAAAAGGGACGCCTATTGGTAACACCACGCGAGCATATGGGGTAGACTCACTAACTACGGACTTTGTGGAAGTAGGTGTGGTGGCGGGAGACTCTTTCCACGAAGAGGCTCTAGCTAAATCCAACCTACCGAAACATTTAAGGTCCCTGTTGTGTGAGTCACACCTCACAACCCTAGAGAGCGAAATGGTGGCAAATGAGCTGTCGGAGTTATCTGACGCCTTTGCGCAACCAGGAGATCCTCTAGGGCGTACCAATACGGTACAACACCGGGTTGACACTGGGGACGCGCTTCCCAGTAGAATCCCCTACCGTCGGTTACCCATGGCTAAAAAAAGTGCTATGGAGGCTGAGGTAGAAAGGATGTTGGATGAAGATGTGATTCAACCTAGTGAGAGTCCATGGTCAAGTCCTGTGGTGATGGTCACCAAGAAGGATGGTTCCTGTCGATTTTGCATCGACTATAGGAAGTTGAACGGACTCACTAGGAAGAATGCATATCCTCTACCTCGGATAGATGAATGTGTGGAATCTCTGGGTGGGGCGAAATGGTTCTGTACACTAGATTTACAATCTGGTTATTGGCAGATCGGCATGGACCCCCGGGACCGAGAAAAAACCGCATTTTCTACCCATATGGGACTATTTGAGTTCAACGTCATGCCATTTGGGCTATGCAATGCCCCGGCAACCTTCGAGGCAATGATGGAAACCATGTTACGGGGTTTACTTTGGAAAAAGTGCCTAGTATACTTGGACGACATCATCGTCTTCGGTGGTTCTGTGGAGGAAACTCTACAGAACCTCCAAGCTGTGCTGAAACGCATCTTATCATATGGTCTGAAATTGAAACCTTCAAAGTGCAAGCTTTTTAGGAAGTCAGTTGAATACCTAGGTAGAATTGTTTCTGAACATGGCATCATGGCTGATCCTCATAAGATCGAAGTGGTACAGAACTGGCCTCGTCCGATGGACACGAAGGAGATACGCTCTTTCATCGGGTTTTGTTCATACTACAGAGATTTTATACCTGGATTCTCGAGAGTCGCAGCTCCCTTACAAGAGCTGATGATTGGAGAGAAGAAGGCTAAGGCTAAAATAGTCTGGTCTCCAGCCGCAGAACAGTCTTTCAGTGAGTTAAAGAGACTCTTCTTAGAAACACCTGTTTTGCACTACCCTGCACCTGTTGGTAAGTTCATCTTGGACACTGATGCTTCTAATACAAGTATTGGTGCTGCCTTGTCGCAGATCCAGGATGGGCGAGAAGTGCCGCTGGCATTTTCGTCCAACAGTCTAAGCAAAACGCAACGTAACTACTGCACAACCAAGCGTGAACTCTTGGCAGTGGTGGTTTACACAAAAAAGTACAGACATTTCCTATATGGTGGGAATTATCTCGTACGGACGGATCATTCATCTCTGCAGTGGCTCCTTAACTTCAAGGACGCTGAGGGGATGATGGGTAGATGGTTGAACCACCTCTCTGAGTTTGGCATGACGAATGAGCATATCATACACAGGAGTGGAGTAGATCATGTGAATGCGGACAGCTTGTCCCGCTATCCTATCCGGAACTGTCACCGTGTAGACTGCCGAGACTGTGGGTCTCACAATGCAGTGATTGCGTCTGTGGGTGCGAAAGTTCCTAACTGGACGTTAAATCACTTGAAGGATGAGCAGCTTGCAGATCCAGCTATTTCGAGGGTGTACTCCTTGAAGTTGTTGGGCCTGTCCAAGCCTGTTCGCCCCGCACTTTCGCTGGAATGTAAAGAAGTTAGACAACTGTTAGCTCAGTGGGATAATCTTTTTATACGGAACAGTGTATTGTGCCGCTGGAGGGTGCAACCTGGCAGGAAGAGAACAGCTCAGTCTGTAGTGCCTTTGTCACTCAGACTACAGTTGCTCAATTACTGTCATGGCCACCGAACTTCAGCACACTTTGGCAGACAACGGACTGAGGCAAAGATTAAGAGTAGATATTACTGGCCTGGTATGACTTTGGACATACGGCGTTGGGTGAAACAATGTCCCCAATGCTGTTTATCAAAGCCTGGACCTGGTATTGGTAAACTACCTCTAAGTCAAGAGCTATTCGGTGTTCGATTTGCCCGGATCGCTGTTGATATCATTAGTGGTTTCAACACGACCCCCCGTGGGAATACCTGTATGATGGTGGTACAGGACTACTATACCAAGTATGTCCAAGTATATCCGTTGGTAAATCATACAGCTGTTACCTGCGCAGAAGCACTTTTCGAGAATTGGATCCTCACGTGGGGAGGTCCTTTAATGCTTCACTCCGACCAGGGTCGTGAGTTTGAATCTCGACTGTGGGCAGAACTGTGTAGTAAAATACACATCTGCAAGACGCATACGAACCCCTACCGACCTCAATCGGATGGTATGGTGGAACGTTTCAATCGGACGTTGATCCAATGTCTCACGACAATGGTTAATGAGCACCGGGATGATTGGGATGAGCACGCTCGCTATATCTCCCATGCTTACAATGCTACCGAACATGCGTCGACGGGCTGTACGCCTAATATGCTCGTAATGGGTGAAGACATAGTCATGCCTAGTGACATGGTCTATGGAGTGCAGGGACACCAGCTCGAGCAACCCTGCACAGTGATGTTTGTTGAGTCACTTCGACAATCATTACGCGAGTCCTATGGAGTAGTAAGGGACAACTTGGAAAAATCTGCTAGTTTGCAGAAGGTGGGCTATGACACGGGACTTAAACTCCGCCAATTCAAGGTGGGGGATAAGGTCGCGAGATTTAGCACACCAAATTCCAAAGTCAAGACCCTGTACTCCTGGGATGGTCCGCATACGGTTACTATGGTGGTTAGTGAAACTACTGTAGTAATACGGTTGCAAAAAGGGACTCTCACTAAATCACATGTGGCTAAACTCCGACCTTGGTATGGAGTTCCATATATAGATGACGGTGAAGATTCCCTCGGTGCTGGTCGAGTACCAGCACCAACCGACCCTGCGCTACCGAAGATACCGAAGGCAGGACCAACGGTCATACCGTCGGTACCGACGGTAGCGCGCTGAAGGGGTCGTCCTAGGAAATTACCGATTGAACCACAGTCGTGTGTTACCAAGCCCAAGCGCGGTAGGCCTCGTAAAAAAGGGTCAGCTGTGCGTAAAGGACTAACCGTAGGCACCGGTAAACAAAGCAA
Source organism: Harmothoe impar (assembly GCA_947462335.1). NCBI lineage: Eukaryota > Metazoa > Annelida > Polychaeta > Phyllodocida > Polynoidae > Harmothoe > Harmothoe impar. Next base: position 15,266,575 of record OX381706.1, read on the forward strand.
TGTGATACCTCCGGTGTCATCATTGCTGGACATACCGGTACAAGGTCTACGGAGGAGCACACGTGTCAGAGAGCGAGATAAAATTGTGTAAACATTTTTTTCTTACCTTGTTGACGACATTTAGCTGCTGGCTTGATTAAATTTCCATGGACAGTTCCGTACTGGGCCGGTGGTCATTGGCCCGGTACTCGATCACCAAAACACAACGAGAAGAGACGGGTTATCCGGTATGGTTATCCGTTGGAGGTAGAAAAGCACGTGTCCAGGGCGGGTGGCTGGCTTTGCCGATTAATTCTAAGTATGGGATTAGTTTTGACCACATATTGCTTACTGACACGCTGCTGTGTATATCCTCTAACGCCGGTATATCATTCCCGGGTTTTCCGGTGGCTACGCCACGAAAATGGTAAACAACAGTGAGAGTTCCCACCGTCGGATATGCCAGGCGTGGGAAGGGCGCTGCCCGCGTCACCTGATCGATTTCTCCCGCCAAATGAGCCGTGAGAAATTGGGTCACCTCGTCGCGTCTTGGAGACGCGACCCCTGATTGGCTGAGAAGCCGGTCAAGGGGCGGGGTCACGGGGGACGGGTGGGGTATATAAGCCCCACAGGCAGCCAGGCTTCTTCAGATCAGCACGTTTGCCCGTAGGGTAACGTGTTGATCAGTGGTGCCTAGGTCTGCCCGGCAGTACCTACACTGTTGTTTACTTGCTGTGCTACTAAAGGCTCGGGTGAGTGAACCGTGAGGTTCACCTACGCCTGAGCTAACAGTATGGCAGCCCGTGTAGATGGCACATGCACGGCCCCGGAGAAGGCTGAGGCCTCCGACGGGGATGACCGAGTTCTCGAGTCTGACACGGAAATGGACACTACCGGTGCTCCAACCGTCGGTCAAGGCTCGGCTTCGGTACCAGCTGAACCTAACCCTGAGGGGTCGGGTGATGTTGTTCCGAAAACAGAACCTGGTCTGGGTGGTAGTAATACCAACCAGGAGGTGAACCCTGCAGGGGGATCTTCTCCGAAACCCGCCGGTGTACTGGCACAAGAACCGACGGTCCCTGATGGTGATTCATCAGACGGGTCCACGGTTCGTGCTAAGACCAAACGGAAGCGGAAGCGTAAGAGGAGGATTGCATCTTCCCCTGAAACTCCTGCTACCGAAGAGGTCGCACCGACTGAGGCAGATAGGCTCAAAGCTGTTGCTGATAGACTGTCCAAGGCGGAAGCCGAGGGATGGTCTGTCGCAGAGAGCAGAGCCAATCGCCGCCTCCGCGCCAAGGCAGCGCATGTTCGTCTAAACCTGTGTCTCCGTGATGATGACCGGAAGAACCTGAGCCTTTCTGACTTAGTTCAGGAAAATGGCAAAATGGCTCTTCCTGCACCTCACACGACCGAGGGTTCAGACGACGAAGACTGGTTGACAGGTGATTCCCACCCCATTGACTGGTACCTCGTGTACCTCAGGGCAGTGTTGGAAGGGAATAAACCTAACATCCACAGGTCATGCCGTCCCAAGCTGAAATATGCTTGGAAGAACTACGTGCCAGGGGATCCCTGCCCGTATGTTCGCTGTCAGCGCCTGAAGGGGGCTTCGACAGCTGCAAAACGGTGGCCGAACCTGTTCAAGTTCGCCCGTCATTTAGTAGAGAAGCACATGAATGTGCGTCCCTACTTGTACTGTGTGAGTGGGAGTACTAGTACTTCCTGCCCTGAGTACAGTGACGGGGAGCTATTCCGTTGCCAACAGAGGGCTGGTTTGGTAAGGCATCTTTGCGACAATAAGGGCGTTCACAAGCGCACTATTAGTCGTGGAGTTGAGGCTGCACTGAAGGTTTGGGGGTGCCACAAACGTGTAGGGAATCTACAGTATAAGTGGCGAACCAACAAACTTAAACAGTGGAATTACCTCACGGAGGCTGACTGGGAGAGATTGTGTAAGGGCGCCAAGTGCGAACAAACCGATCTCGGGCCAGATACAGAAACTCCGATGCCCACTGTCAGAAAGGATACCCCTCCTAAGAAGAAAGATCTGAAAAGGGGCCGCCAGTCATCCAAAGATGATACCAAAGGTGGACGTGACCGTTCCCGCAGTGAACCTGCGAAGAAACGTGTCGCCACCGCCACGGTAACATCTGAGGTCGACCGTAGCCAAACCGTCGGTACCGTCACGGTATCTTCGGTTGCATTGCCCCCGGTTGCTGATCAACTGCCCAGGCAGGAGAGACAGAAACTGGGTGATGCACTGGCTATTGTTCAGAACTCTTTGGGTGACGAGCAGGCGGGTCAGGTTGCTGCTGACTATGTCAAGCAGTACAAGTGGAGCCAGAAGCAAAAGAAAGCTTCAGCTCCACAGGAGAGTATCTCACCTATCAGTGACGCTGAACAGGTAGAGGTACAACAGCCGGATGGGGCGTCAGCCCAGCCGACTGCTCCACCCCAGCACGGAGCAACCTCTGACCCCGCAAGGGATGACGAGGTGACTCCAGTACCTGAGCACAGGGCTGTTGACGAAGGGCTAGCAGGGTTACCTGTGTTGCCTGGAGACGGTCCTGCTTATGACACTGGATTCTCTGACACTCTAGTCCCCGGATTTGAGTGCTACAGAGCTAAGATGGCTGAAAACGCAAGTAAGCTACTCCAGTTTCAGGTTTCTTTCTTGGAGAAGTCCTACTTTGAGCAGTACAAGTTGCTCAGAGAACAGGCTATCCGGGAAGGGAAAGCTTGGGTTGCTGAACGCACCAGAGTCCTTGCCGAGCGTGAGGCGAGTCTGGAGCAAGATCATGCCCTCTGGAGGGCTACGATCGAACAGCTTGAATCAAGGTTGACAACTTGTGACGCCAAGTTCTTCCGGCAGTTCGGGCTAAAGCTGACAGAGTGGGAGAGAACTGGTTTTCCAGATCTCCAGTCCAGGTTGGGGCTTGCCGCAAGGCCTGCTCCTCCTGTGACCCCGGTACTGTCAGTACACCCACCTAGGTATGAGATGCCATTCTCTTTCATGGCACACTCTACCCGGGTGGTCAGTGGCGGGGAGCCTACTGCGGCGCCGAGTACCCTCTCGGTAGCCCCAGGTGGAGCCCTTCCTCTCCAGGTGGAGGCTGCTGTGGTTTACACCACGGAGGCCCCTCCTGGAGGAAGTCCTGATGGGGAAGGAAAGCCATCCGGCGGTGTCCCTATGGACACCTAAGGATGGTCCCCTGTCAGGCCCTCTGGGGTGCACTGTTCCGCCCCTCGGAGGTAAAACTAAACCATCGACGCAGCTACACGCCCCTGGACAACCGAAGCAGACCGACGGTGCTGTCGTGACTTAACCTAGTCACTACTGCCACCACACTGGAAGCAGCCTGATGTCTTCAAACCGTGGTTTACTACTAAGCCACAACCGTCGGTTCTCTACTACTGTCCAGGGCTCCTGATCCTGTGGTCGCATTCTACTATTGTGACCTATGAACTATTATGGATCATCCTCCTGTGATAATTATTTATAAGGAGGCACGGACCTACCTTTTTATATTTATATTTCACAAGAGATGGAAGTACTATACCGGTACTGGACTCTATCCATCTCTACCACCATAAACTGCTAGGTACTGGAGTACCGCCCCTAATAAGGATGACGATCTATCCCACCTTATTTAGGATACGCTACTATGGATTTTTATATATAAACTTTTCTACGCCAAAGGAAGTGGGAACTGCTATAGTTCCAATTATAAACTTTTCTACGCCAAAGGAAGTGAGAGCTATTATAGTTCTATTATTTATATATAAGGACACTAACTCCACACGGATTCGCACCATTGCTGAATGTAGTAGGTGATGTGTTGAGTTTCCAAGGTGGTTATTTGGTGCCTTTTACTTTTAACTGATACTAGTCTAGGACTATCAGTTGGACAGTTTTTATATCATGTGCCTACGGGACTATGGTTTGATACCAAAGACTATATTGTTGATATAAACTGTTATATACATGTTAACCTGGTTGTTCATGTATGTATGCCTGTTGTTACTATGAGTAGAAATGTTACTTGTTGATAAATAGATATACGTGGTATATAATGTATCCAAGAGGTATTATTATTATAAAACCAACCCTTCCTACATTCTTAAGGGGGGTAGTGTAACGGGTTGACTATAAAGTCTAACTGTTATTGTTGTATATCTATTGTATGTTGTATGATGTAAGACAACACGGTTCTATTGTGTTTAATAACTGTTTTATTCATCTAACTAGTGTCGTCGGTTCGTTACATACACCGACTCCTCTAGTTCGGTTATCTATACGGTAGTGTACCGGTACCACCTTCGGTTACCGTCGGTAGTTGTTACATAAGCATTTTACATAACTAAACCTAACAGGTAGCGCTGCTAGTACGGTCACGTGGCTATGCAGCGCTGTATATAAGACGGCTACTTCTCCATTGGAAGTCAGTCAGGTTTGGGACTGTCGTGACATGACCACCCTGTGCTCACGGGCTTAACTCTATGCTATAGGGTTGCCCCACTGTATTATATATCTGTTCTGATCTTGTATATCCGCTGGTTATACTTGTACTATAATACCCAAGAGTTACCTTTACAATAAAGTCGCCGTATATTAAAGTCTAATTTACCTTGTCTGGTTTTTGTACTCAAGTGTTACATACGTAGTAAGAGACCAACTACAGTACCAACAAGTGCACCTGGCAACGCAAAGTCGGCTAACCTGGTTGTAGTAGGTATGTACAATACTTATACCGTGAAACCCCGCCTATAAGCCGAATTTATTTTGGCGTTTTTATTTTATATAAGCCGAATTTTTCTTTTAAACTCACATTCGGCTTATAGGCGGGGTTTTGTCAAAGCATATTTGAGATAATGATGTAGAAAAATATGAAAACTCAGTCAGTAATTTGTCTAACTTTTAAGGCCTTAAAAATGCTTTTCACGTGAAATACACATGGTAAACCAATGACACATGGCCTTTAAATGAAATAAAACGATCAAAATCTGTTTTTAAACTGTTTTGGGTAGGGTCAGGTTGGGGGGTCAGGGGGTATCTAAGACCCCAAAAGCCACATTCGGCTGATAGGCGGGGTTCTCTTAAAGGTTAAAATGATTTCATATAAGCCGATTTTTTTGTCCTTAAACGCACTTTCGGCTTATGGGCGGGGTTTTACAGTAGATATAGATTAGAGGCGACTTCTGGACGATCCAGGAGTGGCTCTTACCTTTTGTCTGAATGCCTCAGGGTCGTTGAGATAATAAGGAGGTCTTCTGAAAAGGGGTACGAAGCATTTGTCCTCTTCCGCAGAGACAACCAGCGATTTCTCTGGTGAGAGGTCGCTGGGGGGCTCTATATTTCTTCTTTCCTTCTATTTTCCATATCCTCACTTGCGGTCCCCACTTCTCTTTATGTTATAGTACTACGCATGATTAATCACCTCCAAGGTTTATACATATTTATCGTGAGGTTTATGGTTAGCATTAGTTTTTAAGTCATCTGATATTTACACGATGAGTCCCTCTGCATTATGTGCCTTTTCCCATATTTCTTTTACTCTTTAGGCCACTCAAAAAAATAAACTGCTTTCTCATCACCGCGCGCATCATAAAAATCGTGATTTGGGGAAAACTTTTCTTCTTTTTTTAAAAAGAATTTTAATGAAAAAAACTGTAAAAAAAAAAAAGTGGACAAATAGTGGCATATTTGCTATCAAATTTAAGCTTAGTGATGAGAAACAACTTTGTTTTGAGTGGCCTTACTAAGGCTTTACCTCTAGGCTCCCAATTGGTGGACTATGTGTTTTATGTAGTATTGTACTGTCATGTATTGTCTATAGTCTTTGCCAAGTGTTCAAGGGGAAAGGAGCCTTCACATTATAAACAGGCTCCCCTTTCGGGAGTCATATATCTTCAGTACTGTTATTAATTTGACCCAAATTCGAAATAGTCAAAAGTCAATAACTGAGCTCTTCTTCATCCTCCTTTCTCCTTCTTGTCCCCCATGGCTCTCCTTGTTGACTCCTGGAGAAATCCCACATTAGTTAATTCAAATCCTTTTTTTGGCAGGCTTTACATGCCATTGTATGTCTGTCTGAATCCGCAAGGGTTTGGGTTTTTAAAATGTAACCACAGGTCTTACTATGTGGCAATGCTTTAAATCCGACATCATCTGCACTCAGCGATTTGTAGAAGCTAGTTGTCTTACTGTGATGCCATTGATAATGAAAAAAAGTATGTAACATGCTACACTATTTTCTAGGAGACCCGTATCTGTATGTGTCATCACCATTAGTTGAGGGGAAACCTGCGATCCTACAGTGCAGAACAGAATTTAAAGGGAGTCACCAGATGGAAAAGACCGGCCTAAAGCCTGTCATTGTCGCAGAGTTAGGAGAGGCCGTTCTTTCGGGAGGCATCATTGAACATAGGCCCCAGAATGCTATGTTGCCTGACCGACAAATTTTTGTAAGTTCCTCCCTTCATAAAATAATGTTAGTGACATATTTCTTATAATCATATATTCTATTTATCAATATAGGCTACAATAAGATGTTTCGAGTTACTCGACCATGCCTCGAAATTAAACATTGTAAATCGTTATCCAATTCAGTGGGGCTTTTTTAACCTTCTTATGTAGGACTCGTGGGCTATTTCAAGTGTTGGTATTCTTTCCTTACCGTTGTGTTCCTTTACTTGCAGAACTTTAGTGATTATTCTAAAGGATCATGGGACACCAAGAGGTTCACTTGCTCCATACAAGTACAGTCCGTCAGTTATGAAAACATCAGTGCCATATCTCTAAGCGTGCAGTGTAGGTTAATTTCATGTCTATGTATATCTTATTGTTTTTGAATATCTTACAAAATATGAGGGGGTCCAAAATTGCCCATTTAAATCATTTGACTCTGGTGTAATAAGCACATTAGGCCTAAATTGCGATTCGAGAACTTTTGGGGGTGAAATTTTAGGAAGACCCTGCACCGCTGTGTCCAGAAATAGTAAAAAGATTGACCCCCACACATGAATTCACAAATGAAGCTATATGACTGAGAAGTACTATATTTTGTACCGTGTGCATCACCTAATTATGAACCATTTTATGTAGATAACGTGACCGAGGTGACCATTCTCTCACCAAAAAAGAAATATCACCCTCACGATACCATCCAGTGTGAAGCAAAAGGAAACCCAGCGCCAACATTCAAATGGACAGAGGTGCACCTCGGTAATACCACCGACGGCCCCAGTCTACACATCACCAAGGACATGGTGGGGGCCAACACCTGGACATGTACTGCTAGAAACATCGTCGACGGCAAGGAATCTACTGCTGAGAGTGTTCCCATCCAATTTGAATTAGGTGAGGACCTTTGCCATAGATCATAACTTGTTGTGCATCGTATATAATCTATAGCGGAAGGTTATTCCGTGACATCTGTGCTTTATGCATTGTATTTAGTAAAGCCTGCATCATCCGGGAGTTTCTAGCCGGGGCTGCATTGGTGATCATAAGGACAAATGTCATCGTTTTGCGACATCCGTCCTTAAAGGGTTAAGTCAGATACCCCACTTGTATGTAATAATAACAATGGTAGAGTGCCTGGTACCCTATGAGGGCACCAGCCAGTCTGTCGTGGCTATTTTGACATACTCGTGTGGTATCTACCAGATAATACCAGGGTTTCAATTCCCTGTGGTGGATAGAGCTACGATTCACAGAGAAAATTGATACTAATACCCCGGACTAATACTCATAAGAAAAGGGGGCGGGGGATGGCTCGTCGAGGCGTCATCACGAGGTGGACATTCTTCTAATTATCAGCTTCATCTTTAAAGCATTGTCTTACTGTTTTCATTATCTTAACATTAGGATAAACTAATTATTCTCTGCGTTAACTGACTACATAATATGTTGATGAATATATATAGTGCTGTTATCTGAAGGATCGTTATTAACACAGTATATTTCGTATAGATAACCCCCTCTTCTTTTTGTTTCTTGTATATTAATCTGTACTATTGGCTATATGGGGGACTCCGCTCCCAAGCCCCCTTTTTTTTCTTGTGGTACCTAGGGGATTTGCATCCTCACTCAGGCCAAAAAAAAAGGTGTGTTTCATGTTACATGGTCTGAAAATCTAGGGTAGGTAGGTCGGATTTTTTTTTTTTTACTTTAGCCTGAAAAGTAGCCAGAGATCGACTCATGAACTACAATGCCGACTCGCCGACGACAGCCTCGACTCGTGAACTATCAGATCGACCCTTAAGTAGCCCCAAAATGACCCAAAATATAAATATTTTTTCAAAATTGCATAAAAATTTCTAGGGTCGGCCCTGTTTTGCTAGGTAGGGTCGGGTAACCTGAAACACACCTTTTTTTTTATTTGGCCTCACTTTACTTTTAGGATAAGGCAGAGAATAATGACATCCATACTTGTGGAAGAGAAGGGCTCCCCCAACAATGAGAAGGAGCCCTTCATAAGCCTTTTTAATGGGACCCTTGCCCTCCTAAGATGAAATTAATCTTAGGGTGAATATGATGCAAAGGAAAATGTTGATAAAACGTCTGTTCTTCCAGTGGACGGCTGTCCTAGCTGTAACAGTGGAGCTAAAGGTATGTTGCCTATCTGATGAATACATCGATGCGACAATTAGGCCACTCAAAGAAAAGGTTTCTCATCACCAAACACTAAAAAATATGAATTTTTCACAACGAATTTCACGCTTTTAGTAATTAAGAGTTTATTGGTCTACAAAAGTGGGGAAATGTAAGTTATTTCTAGCCCACTGCATAACTGACTGTTTAAGCTTAATTTGATATCAAATGTCTTGATATTTCTCAATTTAGTTACATATTTTTATAAAAAATGTAAAGATTTTTTTTGAACTTTTCTCGAAATCAAGATTTTTATGATGTGCGCTGTGATGAGAAACCAGTATTTCTTTGAGTGGCCTTACTTCTTTTTTTTTGCTTTGAACTTTTTGAATTGTGGTATTAACTCTGGATAAAGACGATTCCATGCAAATGTTATATAATTATGTGGCTTGTAGCCAACAGGTGACTGCCCTTGGTATGGAATGGATTCAACACTTTCTTGACTATTCACAATGTATAGTGTATGCATATCTGCATCTATCTCGATTAGAAGTCGGGAATAATTATTAACGATATTTCAGATGTGGCAATGGCAGTTATCAGCACACTTTTCGGTACTCTTATCTTTGGAATTATCCTGTAGGCCTATTCTTGTAGAAAACGCTGCAAAGGTTTGTGAACATATACACTATCTAGTTGAATATAACACACAGGATCTGTGTGAGTTTATAGTATATTATAAGAAATGATATAGTTCACCCTGATGGTCCATTCTCAATATATTACCGGTATCGATTACACATAGACCCCCATCTGTAGACTACTTTTGAGTAATATTCACTGGCAAGTGTATTTTATAGTTCATTCAAAATAGACGTTGCTACCGGCGTATTATGCTATTATCCATGTGGTCTACATTACTATTTCAGAAGAGGTGCCAAAAAGCGTCGGCAAAGACAAAGGTAAGGCCACACTTTTTTTTTGGGGGGGGGGGGGGGAGTTACGGATTCCTTGGGAAATTTCAAAAGCACGGAGGACGAAATAAAAGAAATAAAAAATAAAATAATGGTCACGCTCTAGGAATTTCACTTATATATGCGCTGACAAATTGGATATCCCAATAGAATAGGTGGAGAAAATAAAAAGATGATCCAACAATTGAAAAACAATGATGTTTTAGTAGACTGACATTCTGTTACTTTTTCATAAGGTTTAAAAATCCAATATGTATCATACCTTCTATGCATTGCACTTTCCTATATTATGCTATAACATTTGTGAAATATTTCCGGATTTTGCTCGTGACAGACTATTGTGCTGATGTGATAGAGTAGGCCTGTAAAATATGCTGCCTGGTTTAAGAAACAAAATGTAGACATGAAGGATGGAAATGAATACAATGACTTTTGCCTCAATATGTGTACCATAGTTGCTCATAGAAATTATGGGTATATATTGTATTCCCCCTAAAATGGGAAACTATATTAGGTGGTAGTTCCACCTTCTACCTCCAAGGTTCCCTCCTCCAAGTAGGGACCGGGCATCATTTTGCGCACTCCAATTCAATTCCCAAGGGAGGACAGGTTGATTATCCATTTTCATAAAATACCACTAGGGCCAAAAAAAAAGGTTTGTTTCAGGTCACCCGACCGACCCTATCAAAATAGGGCCGACCCTACGTTTTTATGCAATTTTGAAGAAATTTTCGTATTTTTACCCTTTTGTGGTCAATTTTAGGGTTTTCGGAAAGGCTAGCTAGTACTTTCATGTTTATAAAAAAGTGGGAAAAAAAAGAATCCAACCTACCGACCCTAGATTTTCTTGCCATGTTACCTGAAACAAACCTTTTTTTTGCCTAGTGTCTTTAGTTGTTGCCCCTAAACAACCAAGTGATATAAAGACGAAATATGTGCCCTCCATTTTTCAGCTACATACTCCGCAATTGCGCTATTAGACAAGGACAGTGGACAGTGACCAAGGTAGGCATGCACTATTTGTGATGATATAATCCGGGGGGGGGGGGGGTGGGTTAAAGTAATATTGATGTACATGTAAATACACCATTTATGTGGAATACCAATGGGTTGAGTTGTATTGGTTGAGTTATGCCCTATAGATCAGACCTGTTTAGGTTGTTGGTTCGTCCAAAATTAATCACGAAGAATACTTTTCCAAGTAGGTCAGGAGATACCATCACCCCCCCCCCCCACACACACACACTATATATGCTTATTAAAACAGGTAAAAAGTCATAACCACAAATGATTAGTAGGCCTACTAATATCAACATTTTAGATATATAATATTTATGATAAACAATTTGAAAAATAGAGAGACTCGTTGGTTTCCCTTGGAATATAACATCTCACGAGTACCATGATCATGTTTGTACCAAGTATGTGTAGGTCTCTACATATTCCATTGTGTTTTTTAACAGGATTGAGGCCTGGACTATACCATGACATCATCTCGTGTGACGCATCTACCTTACCCACTGATACTCAAGAGTTAATCTAAAAAAATCACAAACTCTATCACCACCACCACCACCATCGTCACAATATCATCGTCCAGAATTAAAAACGATATACCCTTTACATTGATGTGGTTTGGTTATTTTTTTCTTATGGTTCAAATAATCATATTGATTCTATTTTTGGGAATTTATCTACCTTTTCATGTTTCGGGTTTTCATTTGTGTTTTTTAAATGAGAAATGGTAAATTCACACAAAACCAGACAGAGTTATTTTGTCGTTAATTAAAGTAGAAAATCAGACCGTAACATATTGGAGTGTTTGTGGAATGTTATTCACATATATCACAAATAACAACGGGCCACAAATGCTCCCCTGGGTACCCAACATATGATGTCTCTAGCCTCGGATTGGATATCATTTGCTACTGCATATGTACAATTTGTTTCCTAAGTTTTAAGTAATTTTCTAATGAACACTAAAACAAGTTTTTTATGTATTGGAGGTTTATCCTGTGAAGTTTTTAGAACATGATACATTTTACAGGCACATCCATGAAAGTGTTGAACGAGATAAGTCCCTTTTAACAGTAAGGGGATGAAAATAAAATATAAAATGATACATTTTATGTAAAGTACATTTTATGCAGTAACATGTTATAAGGTGAGTCCCTGAGTAATGACTGTCTTTTAAAGGTCTTTGATGGATCACATTGGATGTGATTATAGACTATAGACCTATGGTTGTGGGAGGGTGGGAAATTAAAAGTCTTTGATCCTACCCCTGTGTTGGGCTGCGGACCGGAGAAAACAAGATGGCGACTTAGCGTCCAGTTTAGTTCATCAGCGTCCCGGTGGTGGCGCCACTAGTATGGTGAGGGGTTTGGCGCCTTAGTTTTGTTGTTTATATTTATCATTAAGCTTAATTGTGCCAATTAAGCCCAATGATTTTAAACAATTTCCAGAAATACTGTACACTGTATAATGCGGCCGTGTATGCGGCTCAGACATAACCCAATTAAAAGGAAAATAATGATATCATCCAACATTGTGTTCATCAACATAAATGAGTTGTTGCATCAATTCATAACATCACGCACAAAAGAAACCCAATAAATTTTAATTCGATTCTATGGCATCAGCAGCATTACAAAGTGAACACACCGTGGGAATTGACACAAAATTGAATTGAAGTCCCATCTCTATATTTCTGGGGGTCTTTCAGTATGATACTATTTAAGCAAATACGTGCTAGTTCTCCTAGGTGCGCGGACAAACGTTAAGGGCGCAATCTTAATTAAGACATCTTAAAATGTCTTAATGTGTGGAGCACAGTATACTGGGAAGCATTACCGTACATCTTAAAATGTCTTAATCTACCCAGAAAGAAAAAAAAACGGGAAAAAACGGGGGTTGGGGCAGAGCCCCCCTTTACATACTAGTCGACTAGCCTATCCTACAATGGACCATGTAGTTTAAGATAGGTTAAGATAAGATTAAGGCTAATTTTAAGATAATTAAGACATCTTAATTCTGTGTTTAAGGAAGATTAAGACTAATTTAGAACACGAAGTGGCTAGGTGAGAAGGGTGGCAGAGTTTCCCAGACTGAATTATCCTATTTTTATAATAGAATGCGAACTATTACAATTCATTTGTTCGGGACATTTCTTCTTGCTGTATTTCGAATGCACCTCGTCTTCAGTAACACTCGAAAAAAATGGCCTTGTTTCACAGCTCTAGCTATATACATGCATGTACAAACATGTATATATAGTCGCTGTAGTCTGCAACAAGGGACGAACTTGCCAAGTGACTAGACACCAACCATTTTACCTGTAATCTTAAAAACCCATTTCCCTGGTAATCTTAATGATTCCCCGTTTCATTCTGCAAGTCTGAATTTCCTTTCCCTCGGTCTTAATTGCCCCATCCTTTAGAGCTAAATGGGTTTGGTTATAGCTCTATTGAATTTTCAAAAAAGAAAAATAATAAAGAGAGAAAAAAAAGGGGGTGCGGGGGCAGAGCCCCCGATATATACATCAATGTTACAATCAGTGGTACAATCTAGAGGATAGGCCTGGAAACTAATTAAGATAAACGGAAAAGTGGACTTTTTGAGATTACAGCTTAAATGGGTGACGTAAAATGGGTGGGGTCTAGTCACTTGGCAAGTTCTTCCCTACGTGCCTCTAACAAGGGACAAACTGGGTTGGGTTATAGTTCTGTTACAGTTTCTTAAAAGAAAAGAAAAAAGAAGTGGGGGGAAAAGGGAGGTGTGAGGGCAGAGCCCCTGATATATACAGCAATGTAACCAACTTACAGTGGTACCATCTAGTGGATAGACCCAGAAACTAATTAAGATAATACCGGAAAAGTGGGCTTTTTGAGATTACAGCTTAAATGGGTGGCGTATTGTCACTTGGTTCGTCCCCACGTTCCTCTATATAGTCTAGTGGAGCCAGGTCTATAGAGAAACTATATATATATATAGATTTGTATACATTGCATGGCATTTGAAGGTCTCTAGAGACTAAGATCCCCCCCCCCCCCTATAAATGTTAAAATATCTTTTCATTGGATCTGCACAAACCACAGGGATGGCCTTTTGGCCTTCAAAAATCCGGAAATCATGATAAATCCGGAAAAATCCCATGCCTGCTCGGAACAGCAGAAACATAAACGAGTTGTTGTCACTTGTATTTAATTTAGATAAGTTTAAACGAGAAATGAGTCCTTTTCATTCATTTATTATCATTCAGGTATACTTAATAAATGACAATACATAGAAATGTACAAGTAGAATATACACTGTATGTGGATTGTATTACGCAGTAGATATGGTACAAGTGAGTCACTGTATAAGTGTCAAAGGTCAAGGACAGGGTACTTGTCCCAGCCAGCTGTGGTATAAAAGATATCTATTCTGTAGATACGTTCGATATAATAGTAATGTGTAGCAAATGGCGAGCAGGGGAAAGTCGTGAACCAGTTTTCTGGTTTGCAGAAATCGTGAATCAGTTTTCTGGTTTTTATTAAGTCCTAAACTAGTTTTCTGATTTGGCCTCTGCCCTTTGGGCAATTTTGTGATCCGCCTCTCCGCGTAGGGCAGGTTTATTTTTTTCCTCTGCCCTTTCAAAAAGTTGGAGCCAAGAGGCCGTAATCTAAATTTTCAAATAAAAGGTGGCCTTTAATATTGCAGAAAGTCATGAACTGGTTTTCTGGTTTGCAGGTTTGGGTAGTCAAATATACCGTACCATCGCCCTAAAGCACCAGTTTCAAAAGGGTCCGGTGTTTTATACATAAGCACTGATCTAACCCACCGGGCGCTACATTTACACATAACAACAAACCATTATATTCATAGATGATATTACTTAGGACCAGAGAATTTGATGAATAAATGATCTGACACCTAATAACAATGTATATATTTACAAGGTGAGGATTAGAATACTGGAAAGTATACCCTTTTTTTTACACAGCAGTTGATACAATCATTACACAATAGAAAATAAATTTCATGGCACGCCTCTCAGCTGCAAATATATGATCGATACATAGATGTGTAAGGCATCTTGATTTAAGGGGCATTGCTTCCTAAAGTTGTTTTTTTCCAATGCCAGTCATTGCATGTGTCTCTAAGTTTTATTCCCCCATAAAAGGCGCCCCGCACACAGAGTAGTAGTGAGGATTGTTTGCACCATTGGTGGTGCAAATGGCCTTTTGGTAAGGCAAATTTGCTCCTTAGATTAAAGCAATGTTCCTTATAACCCAATTGGTTAGTCCAACACTAGATATAGAGAGAATGGGCAATTTTAGCGATGTCAATGGAGACATGCTCCTTATAACAGGAAGTTCCTTATATCATTCTTCCTGATAACAACATTTCACTGTTATGTTTTTTTGTGTTTTTCCTTGATACATTTCTCTACATATCATCTGGCGTTAAGACGGTATATTTATGAATGTGCATATGGCTGCAGACCTCTAACATCGTGTCAAACTGTTTGTTACAAAATACACACTCAAAAACCCCTTCAGTATGAGTCCCCACATGTTCCCTCAATGCTGACTGGGTGGGGAACTGCTCAGGACAATCGGCACATTGCAGTTTCTCTCCCGGGTGGGTGCTCATGTGTACCTCAAAATCACTTTGCCGCAGAAACACTTTACCGCAGTCTGAACACCTATGATGTATTTCAGGAATCGTCGTCAGAACCATCTTAAAACTTTTCTTCTTTTGTGAACGCTTGGGACTTTTCTCTATTTGGATGACCTGTAGAGAACTATTAGTAGCAGTATTACGCACCTTACGCCCACCTGTATGAACCTTGGCGTGTATCTTTAAGTAGGATGCACTTATGAACCGTTTACCACAGTGAGCCACAGGACAATGGTGCTTCTTGTCCCTTGTGCGGGCGATCCTTGTCATGTGGGTTCTCATGTGTGCCTTTAAGTAATCTAGACGTATAAACGCCCTAGCACACACCTGACACTTGTGAGGTTTCTCTCCAGTGTGGATCTTCTGGTGCTTTTGTAAGGTAGTCCGCACTGTAAACCGTTTACCGCATTCTGAACACTGAAAAGGTTTCTCCCCCGTGTGGATGGTCATGTGGATTGTCAGGCTCTCCGCATACTTGAACTGTTTACCACATACGTTACACTGGGATGGTTCATTTGCAATGTGAGTCTTCGCGTGTATCTTTAAGGTGTCGATCCGGCGATACTGCTTACCGCAGTCCGCACACGTGAAAGGTTTCTCCCCTGTGTGGGACAGCATATGTCGCGTTAGCTGAGTTTTCTCTGTGAATTTCTTGCCACAGTCACCACACTGGTGAGGTTTTTCTCCTGTGTGGATCAGCATATGTGTCTTTAGAGTACCTGCCTGTGTGAACCGGTTACCACACTCTAAACAACTGTAAGGTTTCTCTCCTGTGTGGATCACCATATGTGTCTTTAAGTTGCTTATCAGTGTGAACTTCTTACCACAATCTAGACACTGGTGAGGTTTCTCTCCTGTGTGGGTCATCATGTGTGTTTTTAAGTTACACACCTGTGCAAACCCTTTACCACATTGTGCACATTCATGAGGCTTCTCTCCTGTGTGGTACCTCATGTGCACCCTTAACTGAGATGCAGTTGCACACTGTTTATCACATAGGTCACATTGATGACGGTTCCCTGCTGTGTGAATCAACCTGTGTTTCTGTAACCCATCCGCCTTTCTAAACTGCTTACCACAGTCTGCACACATGTAAGGCTTCTCCTCTGTGTGGGTCATCATGTGTGCCCTTAACTCTTTGGGCCTTGGAAACTGTATCAGACACTGTGCACATTCATGATGTTTTTCCGCCGTGTGGGTGGCCTTGTGCTTCTTTAACTCTCCTGCCTTTGTAAACTGTGCACCGCAATGAGAGCAGGGGTAGAGTTTCTCTTCTACATGGCTCATCATGTGTGTCTTTAAGCGAACCGCCCGTGCAAATTGTTTGCCACAGGTAGTGCATTGGTTAGTTTTCCCGCCACCATGAGTCGTCAGCGGGATCTTTAAAGTAGATCTAAATGGCACTTTTCTTCTCCCAGCCATTTTGCGAGATTCAGTCTTTCTTCTCAGGGAGTGTTCAGTACCGGTAATATACTTGTCTGATAAACGAGTATTGGAGCGCAGGTGTTGACAGCTCAGATGTATATTTTCTCCACGGAAGCCGCTTCACCTGCAAGAAAATAGTAAACGTATATAATGAACATATGACTCGATCCTTATATCCAGTCTACTAAGAACTCACCCAAATCCCTCATAAAGAAGAGGCTTCAGGATTTCCATGTTCAAAAATACCAACACTACACGAACAACGCAGATATTGTCGGCAAGTGTGATATTATCAAGACTTTTAAAACACTCAATATCAGGATGATTTGAAAATTGTACTGGTACCGTATATGGGAAGTGGGAGTATCTAGGTCACACATATTCCCCCTATAGATCTATTCCATTAGAAGTATCGGTATTTATCACAAAACTGCACATAGATTTTAATTGATCTCTGCATAGTTTTAATATCATGAGGTTAGACGTATGACCGTAATTTGACACAGAATATTAAATATGTGATAGAGAAGATTCTACTATATTGTAACCTGTGAGAAAAAGTATGTTGATAATAGAAAAGTTTCTCAAATAATAATAGATGTAGTGTACACCCTTATCATAAATCATCAAACAGGCCGGGAGTCATCAACAGTTTATATTCCTATAGACTAAGTGCAGTGCCATCAAATAGAAACATAGAAGATGTATAGTTCATTTTTAGTTCCACAAGACCAACATTCAGATGAGGCATGTCACTGTTAGTGTTACAGTGTAGTGTCAGTGTCATTGATCAGGCCTACTATAAAACTATACAGATATAATAGAGAACAAAACCGTCAACAATCTGAAACAACCTACCTTTTTCAGCACACCACAGCACACATGGGAATTTGGAGCAGCGGTAGAGAAATACAGGGCAGCTTTTGTGCAAGAGTCACAACAAACTCTTGAGGAAGGACGCCATCTTTTTAACCACAATCCCTCTGTGTTGATCTTCAAGCAGATCCTTGCTTGACTCTGGCATGTTTCAGTACAGGCAGAATGTGCTTGCAGAGTGCTACTGTGTAGAGTGCTGCCACCTATGGCGAACAATGTACTTATCGTTACAACGCGTTCCGCCCACGTTAGCGGCTTACAACTTTTACGAATGTTCCTCACAACACTTCCTGTAGTTCTAACGCGAAGAAAGGAGCCAACAAACCAAGGGTTTTATTCACTTTATGAAGGTAATATTAAGTTGTAGGGTTGCTCCAAATATAAGAGATGTTAGTAGATGACAATGTGCTTCAGGTGCGTGCCTGTGTGCAGTGATTTGAGGGTGTTTGACCGCGTTTCGAAGCAAAGCATTACAAGAGCCAAACCGGCGGTCGGGGAGGGGGCGCCGGGAGGGGGCGCCGCGGGGGGGGGGGGGGGGGGGGGGAGCTACCTCGTCAGTGTATTGACTATTTACATGTGTATTGTAAATGATCCGGTTCTGGCGGCACATCTATTTCAAGTTTCAGGCATCGATCGCCGGGGCAGGGGGGGGGGGGTTAGTCGAGGCGCCTTAGTATCACTATCACTAGGCAGCGGTTGCAATTCAATTCAATTCAATTTTATTCACACGGGGCAGAATGCAGTGGCCTGAGTGGGTCAATCCAATCCAATACGGTGTGTGTGTGGGGGGGGGGGGGGGGGGCAGCACACTTCCAACAGAATTTTAATATTTTGTGGTAAAATGTATAGGGTGTGGTTATATCATGTGTGATGAAGTATTAGTGTGGTGACCGTACGGTATATCTGTTTGCCCCCATTGGATTAGGGTTGTCTTCTTCGCTCGTCTACTATCCATAAATATCATTACTAGAGTAGTAGATCATTGCCAGGACAGGAACGGCGTGGATGTGACTGCCCCAGTAAGCTACATGTTAAAATATCACACACTCACAGAGATAGACCCGTATTGGGGCCGTAGGCGTAGTCAGTTACCGTTTTGTTTCGGCAAATATTCTGCCGGCATGATTTTAGCAACACTGCAAATTGCAGTGCAATGGGTTACATGCATCTACTCGCTCCCATAGATAGAGTCCTATGATGTAGCAACTTACCCTAAATTCCAGCGTATAACCCGCACTTGGCGTATAACCCGCACTTGGCGTATAACCCGCACTTGGCGTATAACCCGCACTTGGCGTATAACCCGCACCACCACTGTGGGAGAATCGTCTTTCCCACACCTGGGGTCTGAAAATCGTACTATGCTTATAGGCGGTGATCCACTGCTGCGAATTAGCTGCGTTTTGCTGCGACTTGCACTCGTGCGTGTAAACACGAAGAGGATGTTCTATCAGTGCATCAGGTGCTGCTACAACGTAGTTGCGAGGGGTGTGTGACCTGCGAGTAAATTCGCAGAAGTCTAAAAGTTTTGATTTTTTGTGAGTGTTCTCGCAAGCTTCTCTCGTATGACAACATTCACAGCAAACTCGCGGCAGTGGATCACCGGCTTATGAAAACCCTTGTATGACCCGCACCTAGATTTTGAAAACATTGTATAACCTGCACTGGAGGTTTGCTTCGCATATAACTCGCGGGTTATACACAGGAATCGACGGTATCACATATTTTGGTCAATTATTTCTTCCTTTTTTTGGGGGGGGGGGGTTCTAGAGGGAATAATTGAAAACCCATAACATCACATGATATGTATGGTATAATTATGTTGATTTTTTGACACAATGTACTGTGACATATATGAAATATTGCTTGATTTTCACTTCAGATCGGAAGCTGACCATACCAATGGTAGACGCAAACCTCAGCGACCAATCTGCAACAGTAGTCTCGGCACGCTTCAGTCACCCGGGCACAGGTGTCACTCTCCAGCAGATTTTTGGTCCAGACTAGATCAGAACGGCGGTCAACATCCACCCGTGGATAAAGATGATCTCCAAGATGGCTTCATGCTCACAGAGATAAGACCCAACGCCACAGGTGGAGCCATCTATCTTTACCTTGTGATAGACTGTTCAGCGCCCTGAGACTGTACCCAACAAGAGCACAGTATTGTATGCTGTTTCATGCTACATCAGATGCACCTACATTCTGGTTTATCCAAGCTCTGCCTCTTTAAGGCGGAAACATACAGGACGCGTAAACGTCCACGCCTAGCCGCGTAGACAACGCCTCAAAGGGCATTTCTTACGCCCTACGCGCCAGTCACCATAGCAACTACCGTCCGCGCGTAGAAAACGTGTCCTGTTTGTTTTCGCCTTTATGTGTTTGGTCATACATCAGATGATACTGTCGAGGATTGAAAGTGTCTCATTATTTGTGACTAAGACATTATAGATGATACTCAACAAAACCCAAATGATGCCTTTCTAGTTACAATCTAAATGCAGTGAGCCACAGGGAACAGACCATAAAGGTTCTACTGTACATGTAACTGGGATATCTCACTAATACTGCCAGATCTGCATCCGAAAGGAAGTATAGACATTGACATTGAAGATTAATGCATAGAACTTGATTAAAGTCCAGCAAGATGTCTGCTCCCCAGGGACTTAGTGAGGAACAGGTGGATAGCGTTCTGTCCACTTTTGATGAACAAGACGAGAAACTTAATGTAGGGAATGGTGGGAATGAGTCCAAGCATATACATGAGGAACATGTGGACAATGTCTTATCGACTTTTGGTGAACAAGATCAGAAACTTAATGCAGGGAATGAGTCAAAGGATATTAATAAGGAACATGTGGACAATGTCCTATCGACTTTTGATGAACAAGATCAGAAACTTAATGTAGGGAATGAGTCCAAGCACATAGATGAGGAATCTGCGTGCATGTCACTCATATTGATGGGTAATAATGCAGTCCATGATGGAGGCACAGAGGTGCCTCTGCAAGGTTTTGTACCTGAGACAATGACAGGGATGAACTTTGTAATAAAAGGGGGCAAGATAATAAAACAAGAGCCTATCCCAGAACACGAAGCTATACTGCAAATGGAGACTATCCCGAAACAAGAGCCTATCCCTGGACAACAGATTATCTTACAACCAGAACCTATTGCAGGACAAGAAAGTGTCCTACAAGAAACTGTCCTACAAATGGAGACAATGCCAACACAAGAGGGTGTCCCAGGACAACAGATTATCCTACAACCAGAAGCTATACCAGGACAAGAAACTGTCATACACATGGAAGCTCTCCCAGCACACGAGACTATCCTACAACCGGAAGCTATGTCAGTACAAGAGGATGTCCTACACGAAGAGACTATCTCAGAACAAGAAGCAGTCCTACAACTGGTGGCTATCTCAGAACAGAAGGTTATCCCAGAACAGGGGGTTATCCCAACACAAGAGCCTATCCTCCAACCAATGCCTCTCCTACAACCAGAGCCTATCCTACAACCAGAGCCTCACATAAAACAGGAGACCATCCCAGAACAGGCGGCTATTTCAGATGTAGATCCAGGTGTTGAAATGGGGACAGAGAACGATACCGACAAAACACAATACACGTGTTCATTATGTGACAGGGAGTTCAGCACCATGTTGGATGTATGTAACCACATGCAGACCCATAAGATAACAAAGCCCGTCCAGCCACCACCATCTTCTATGCGCCAGGAGTCTAGGGTGATTAATCTAGAAGACTGCTTTCAGCCTGCAGCTAAGACCAAGAAGATCAACTCAAGAAAGCCACTTCATAAATGTACTATATGCACGAAGATGTTTGCGATCCCAGTATACTTAGACACCCATATGATGACTGAGCACTCTGGAGCCCCCCACACGTGTGAAAAGTGTGGTGCTACGTTCGCACAGTACACCAATCTGCGGAGGCACATGACCACGATGTGCGGCAAGACGTACAGACGCTTCCCCAAGCGGAGGGAACTGCCAACCGGTGGTTTTGTCCAGTATACGGTCAGCAGTGCGGGAATACGGGAAAGTAAATTCGCACGCCCAGACGTGAGAACCGATATGAAAGTGAAGCTTCACCCAGCTTCTACCGACTGCGCTGAAGAGATCGTGACAAAGTCTGAGGACATGGAGACCAATACCGATAAAACGCAATACACATGTTCATTGTGTGACCGACAGTTTAGCACTATGTTAGATGTGTGTAACCATATGCACACCCATAAGATTAAGAAGACCGTCCAGCCATCTTCTTCTGCAAAGCAAGAACCTATAGTGATTGATGAGGAAGATTCTACCCGACCTGCGGATGAAGAGTCTACCCAATCTGAAGATAACGTGCTCGATGAGAAAAAAAACAAAACTTTTATCACAATACAAAGAGATTCACCAAAACCAAACATGGCCGCGACTGATGGTACGCACAAACCTCACCACTGCTCTGTGTGCGGGGCGCGTTTTGTGGAAGAATCCAACTATGAGATTCACATGATGACCCACACAGGTAACAAACCCAACCCCTGTCCCTTCTGCAGCAGTTGGTATAAAGCTCTGGGCAGCCTGAGACTGCACATTAAAGTCCACTCTAAGCAGGACTGGGACACGCTCCTTCCGGCTATCGTGAAAGACGACCCGGACAATCCAGCGCAGACTGACGAAGGAGCTCACAAGTGTGTTTTCTGTAGTGAGGAGTTTAAGACGGAGTACGCAGCCAAACGACACATGCTGCACACATCGGGGTGGTGTCGCGTCCCGGTAAGCAAGAAATGTAATTATTGTAGGAAGAGATTCACTGAACAGTGTAACCTGGAGAAACATGAGAAGTTACACGAAGGAGAGAAACGTCACCGATGTGGGGAGTGTGGCGTGGAGTTTTTACAGGCAAGTAGCTTGAGGACACACATGAAAACGCACAGAGGGCAGATAGTTCACAAGTGTTCTGACTGCGATAAACGGTTCACGAATGCAGGTAACTTAAAGACACACATGAAAACCCATGCAAGTGAGATGATTTATAATTGTTCTGACTGTGATAAACAGTTCATTACAGCAGGAACGTTAAAAGCACATACGAAAACCCACACAGGGGAGATAGACCACAAGTGTTATGCATGTGGTAAAGAGTATACAACGGCAAGTAACTTAAAGACACACATGAAAATCCACTTGACAGAGGTTATTCACAAGTGTACTGAATGTGATCAAGAGCTAAAGACAGCAAGGCACTTGAAAACACACATGAGAACTCATACCGGGGAGAAAATTCACAAGTGTTCTGACTGTGGAAAAGAGTTTTCGCGAGCAAGTAATGTAAAGATTCACATGAGAATCCACACGGGAGAAAAACCTTACTCGTGTTCTGAGTGTGGTGAACATTTTGCAAAGGGAGATAGCCTCAAGACACACATGAAAACCCATGCAGCAGAGACAGTTCAGAAGTGTTCTGACGGCGACAAAAAGTTTGAAACGGCAAATGATCTAAAGACAGACATGAAAACCAATACAGAGGAGACAGTTCAGAAGTGTTCTGACAGCGACAAAAAGTTTGAAACGGCAAATGATCTAAAAACAGACATGAAAACCAACACAGAGGAGAAGGGTTCTGACTGCGACAAAGAATTTCAGACGGCAGCAACTCTGAAAACACATATGAAAACCCATGCAAAGGCAACAATTCACAAGCGTTCTGAGTGCGACAAACAATTTCAGACTGCAGCGAATTTGAAGGCACACATGAAAACCCGTGCAGGGGAGACAGTTCATAAACGTTCTGACTGCAACAAAAAGTTTGCGACTGGAGCAACCTTGAAAACACCTATGAAAAGACATGCAGCAGAGATAGTTCACAAGTGTTCTGACTGCGACAAAAAGTTTAGAACGGCAGAACACCTAAAGGCACACATGAAAACCCACACAGCGGAAATGGCCCACAAGTGTTCTGACTGTGACAAACAGTTTCCAACGGCAAGGACCTTAAAGACACACATGAAAACTCACATAGCGGAGACTGTTGATAAGTGATATGACTGCGATAAACAGTTCACATGAGCAGCTACCTTGAAATACGTCTGAGGACTCACTTGGGAGTAAACCCTTAATTCATCCCGTTAATAAAGGCATGTCGCTAAAAGTGATATATATTATAACCGTAATGATGCGCCAATGCAGCCCTGGCAAGTTACTCGCTAGTGCTGCATTGTTGTATCATCATCAGGCTGACCCTTTGGGATTGTATCACATAAACCACATAAACTTGCGATGATGCATTCATGCATCATACCGCAATTCAAGGATTAAAAGTGCAGGTTGGTATGGAGTGTGCTAACTGGGTCAATACCAGGAAGAGATGAGTGGACAGTCTTCGCGAAAACGTGCCGCACACCGGGTATAGCCGGCTAAAAGGCTGCTTGAACGGCAGAAAATGTCCTACTGCCGGTCCAAATAACTTGCTGGATACTGATCTACATGCCAGTTTTTAGAGCTTGTAAATCAGACCATTATGGTTTCTAGAGAGAACATTTTACACAAACATTTTAAATAAGATTCCTCAAAAGTGTACATATTACAATGTTTCAGTGGGAATGTACAGGAAACCTGTATCTATTCTGCATGTGCTAAAGTCTATACACACAGTGCTATAGCAACGCCTGGGGAGCCAGGCATCAGAGGAACCATGGTTACTAATTGGAGTTGAATGGCCAGAAAGAATGAATTAGAACTAGACTTTTGCTCTGGTCCCATATGTTAGACATGCACTACATGGGTGTACAATCTGTGAGCTGATTTTGTTGGAGCAATATATAAAAGCCGCTTACTAGTACATGTATTGCTGTTTTTAATTTGCTGTTTTTAACTGGTTATACAACAATTCAAGCATAGCTTATTATGTTTACTGTCTATGTTAAGTGTAGCCACTGTTGAAAGGTTACACAAAAAGATATGAAGTACCTGAGCTCATCAATAATGATTTTTAAAAATAGCTGTTAATCAGCTTGATGTATTGTAGATCAGGGAAGCTGACTTGGATACATAGCTTTGTGAGACAAAAAAAAATCTGTAACCTTGTCCTGGAAAGACTACATGTATTTACAGATGTACCAAAAGTTATCATATTATAGAGTCCATTTGAAGAGCGGAACTTTATACTGTCAAAGTATACAACCCTTGCTACATTTTACTAGATTATTGTATGTGTGTATTAGTTGTAGAACTATGTCAATTTTAAAGGTATAGCTAAAATAAATGATCCCGGTATGTTATATGGTAAGCTCCATCCAATTAATTCTGTATCTAGGAGCTGTGTATGCAGATATTTTGTGTCAAAATATGTGTAATAAGATGCATTGTATTGATATGATCCCATATTAACGAATAAAATTATTAATTTTATGAAAATGGAAGCTGTCAACTTTGTCAAAAATTGTCATTTCTCATCGAAATTTAGTCAGTATTTGCTAAAGCGGGTACTAAACTCGTGGACTATCTTACATTTAGCATTTTAGTTAGGCCACACCAAAATAAAAAGTTGGTATACGGAGTGGCGAGGGCGGGCGATTTATATTTTTTTCCAATCTAATTCCCTCTGCGGATTTCAACCATGAATCAATTAAACATTTTACAAACTCAAATATCCTGGCTCCCAATGAAAGACAAAAACACACCAAAATTAAATGAATTCAAATTTCCAGGGAAATGATGCAGGCGCAGTCCATAGACACAATTTTTTTCAAAAAAATAAGCATTTGTGTTTCTTAAGATATGGTGCAGGAAATCCGTAGACCAACTTTTTTATTTGGTGTGGCCTTAGGCCAAATTTCAAAAAAGTGTTTCAGGTTACCCGACCCTAGACATTTTTATCCAATTTTGAGAAAATGTGTAATAATTTGGGGCTATTTCAGAGTCAATTTGATAGTCCACGAGTCGACGTTATTGTCGGCGAGTCAGTGCTGAAGTTTGCGAGTCAATTTTTGGGCACCGTTTCTACCCCCTTCAGGGATCCGTTTATTCACCCATTTTTAGCCAATAATAAGACGCATTACTGTAGTTAGAAGGATTTTTTTGGTACTTTTAAGACCAAAGTAGAATAATATATATTTTAAAAAAACAACTGAATTCCGACCTATCCTACCTAGATTTTCACATGTAACTTGAAACACACCTTTTATTTTTTTGGCCCTATATATAATATCACATGTACTAGTACCCACCTTTCTGGCTTTCATCGAATTCTCTTGAAAAAAAATTCCGCAGAAATGGCACATTCTTTTTTACAACTGTCCAAACCATTCCTTCAAAGAAGAATAAGTCGCCCTGTTGCCTCGGATTATCCTCGTGCCGATGGTGTCAGGTTGATTACAGAGTGCAGGCGCCTGGATCCCAGGGAAAGGTTGGGGATTCCCCCTAGTTTCAGTTCTCTATCAGGCCGTGTACATGACATTTGCAATTGTGATCGGTTCCCACTGGCGTCCACTCTACACTACTCTTGTTGGAATGCTTCAAACCATACAGCGACAGTACCAAGGTACGCAGTATACTGCGTACCTTGGTACTGTCGCTGTATGGTTTGAAGCATTCCAACAACACTACTCTGAACACACACAGCAAAACTATCCCAAGGCTGCTCTCTATCCCAGGGCTGTTCGTCCATGAACAAGGATCAGTTTGGTGAGTAGGCTGATTTTCTCACGATAGCAGATTTATGCGGGAGATGGATATCTCCCCCAACCCTTTAGTTTCGATAGCCGTCTTCTCATTTGCAAAAGGTTTCACAGGCTCAGCGCCAGCTCCTAAGCTAAGATGCGCTTATTTAAAAGTTAGAATTGCTTTATAATAAATGGCCATGTCGCCTGTCACCTTATGATATCCCATGTTAAATGTCATGTGAATTATATTCTTTGCTCATGTCACTAAGCCCCAAATAGCATATCGAATTAAATAAATCATTAAATGGCCCACTACTGTATGCCTAGTTCTATAGATATTTCTACTCGTGGCTAACAAAGTAAGCTTTATCAGTGATGTATGAGGCTCTGCTCTAGGACCGTGTGTATACAGTTGTGCTGGGATCAATAATCCTAGATAAGCTCTGAAGATTTATATTTATACAGGCGTAAAAAGATAGAAAAATAGATTATAAAAACAAATACATGTACCGTAAAACCTTGGCTATAAGCCGACCTTGGCTATAAGCCGAATGTGAGTCTGGGAGTAAAAATTCGGCTTATAACCAAAGTGCTTGAAATTTGTTTTTACTATGTTTCTACATTATTAAAACCTCGCCTACAAGCCGAATGGGAGTTTGGGGCTTAAAATTCGGCTTATAGCAAATAAAAACGCCAAAAAAAATTCGGCTTATAGCCGAGGTTTTACGGTACATGTATGTATAGGCCTGTACATATGAACTGGACAGGCACAGATACTACTACAGTATACGTATATTTTAAAGTTAATGCATGGAAGAACATTTAGCGCCATTACATGGGTCTTATTCAACGGTTTGAGCAACTTTTTCATTCCGTAAAACTTTTTTCATGTCCATTAAAGGTAGGTCGTCAGGGAATAAGTTCAGCATTTTCCATACATGTACTAAAATAACAGTTCCACCAGAGGGCAGCAGTGTTTTGACAGGGGACCATGAACATTGTCCAGCTACAACATATTCACCCTATCTTGTGCCTGTAAGAGCTGAGCTCCCAGTCCTTAAGAGTCGTTGTGAATCAAAACTGAACTATATCCAAAAGTGCTTTTGGCCTCACTTCAACCATGACGGTCAAGCTTTAAATTTTCTTGAAGGCTTCAAAAGTTGTCACCATTTTAGACAGGTGATTTAGCTTTTTGCTTGTAAAAACATATTCTGTTCTATTTGAAGAAATGTAGAAATTCCACAGTAACCCACCCACAAACAAAGGTAGCCTGTCTACAAGTAGCCCAACCACAAGTTGCCCAAACTTAAGTAGCCCACCTGACAGGTAACCCAGCCATAACTAATGGGTGTTGACCACTAAATTCGACATGGCAACATGGGCCTTTTTTGGCTTAGCGACATGCGACATGAGGAATATAAGAGATAGTGACATGGGACATAGCCTTTTCTTAAAATCGACATGGTGACATGGTCATTTCTTAAAATCGACAGGGCGACAAGGTCATTAAATTCTTAAAATCGACAGGGAAAATTGGGACGCCCCCATCCAGACCCCCTAACTAGCCCATCCACAAGTAGTCCACCAACAAATAGCCCAAACACAAGTTGCCCACCCACAGGTAACCCAACCATACCTAGCCCACCCACAAGTAGCCCATCTATAAGTAGCCCACTCACAAGAAGTGCACCCACAAATAGCCCAAACATAAGTAGCCCAACCACAAGTAGCCCAACCACAAGTAGCCCAACTGCAAGTAGCCCACCCATAGGTAGCCCATCCACAAGTAGCCCATCCATCACTAGCCCAACCACAAAAAGCCCAAACATAAGTAGCCCAACCACAAATAGCCCAACCACAGGTAGCCCACCCATAAATAGCCCATTCACAAGTAGCCCACCCCACAAGTAACCGACCCACAGATAGTCTAACCAAAAATAGCTCAGCCATGATTTGCCTTACCGTAGGGAGCCAACCACAAGTAGCCCAACCTTAAGTAGCCCAACCATAGGGAGCCCACTCACAAATACCTCAACCATAGGGAGCCCAACCACAAGTAGCCCAACCATAGAGAACCCTACCCACCACTAGCCCAATCACAAGTAGCCCACTTACAAGCATCCCACTCACAAGTAGCCCCCAACAAGTAGCCCAATCACAAATAGCCCAACCACAAGTAGCCCTCCCATAAGTAGCCCACCCATATGCTGCCCTCCCATAAATAGCCCACCCACAGGTAGCCCAACCACAAGTAGCCCACTCATAAGTAGCCCAACCACTACTAGCCCAAAAACAAGTAGCCTAACCACCAGTAGCCAACCCACCACTAGCCCACTCACATGTATCCCACTTGCAAGCAGCCCACTCACAAGTAGCCCCCAACAAGTAGCCCAACCACATATAGCCCAACCACAAGTAGCCCAACCACAAGTAGCCCAACCACAAGTAGCCCAGCCACAAGTAGCGTAACCAAAAGTAGCCCACCAAAAAATAGCCCACCCATAAATAGCCCAACCACAGGTAGCCCACCCACAGATAGCCTATCCATAAATAGCCCATTCATAAGTAGCCCACCCCACAAGTAACCCACCCACAGGTAGTCTAACCAAAAATAGCCCAGCCACGATTAGCCCAACCATAGGGAGCCAACCACAAATAGCCCAACCATAGATAGCCCACCCATAAGTAGCCCAACCACCAGTAACCCACCTACAAGTAGCCCAACCATAGGGAGCGCACCCACAAGTGCCCACCCGCAAGGAGCCAACCGTCAAATAGCTCAACGACAAGTAGCTCAACCATAAGTAGCCCAAATGCAAGTGGCCGACACACAAGTTGTCCACCGACAAGTAACCCACTCATAAGTAGCCCACCCAGAAATAATGCAAATCAATACCAGTACTAGTGATAGAAGGCCACATAAAGTTATGCTCATCTTTTCTTGTAAGAAATCAATTTATCAATTATTAGCCCTTATAAATATGTGTATTTTATATAGGCCCCTATTACTAAACTGTGTAACACAATTGAGCCTGAAACAAATATTGAAATTGTAATGACATATAACAGAATATTTGTATCATTTCCTTTCAGATTACTGGGATTGGTTTATTGGACATGGCTGATAGGAACATCCAGAAAAACCACCAACGCAAAGAAGCGGAGTTGGAGGATCCAAGCTGTTCAGAAGGTGGTCTCGGATTCGATGGGGATAAGGAGCGAGATGGAGGTGAACCACTGTGCGTGAGTCCTGAAACGGCTGATGATACATGGCTGATGGACGAGTACAAACAGTATGTCGCTGAAGAGCAAGACCAAGTTGAAGAATCGGACGCTATGCCGCTTGCCCATCTAGATGATGATGATGATTCTGAAGTTCAACAGGCTGATGACCAAGAGTTCCTCCAGAGAACACAAGTTTGGGCAAAAGAACACTCCTGTAGAAAGAGACCCCGTGAGGAGGATTTCAGACATCATTGTGATGATTCTCATGATGAATTACCTCAGCATTCGATCAAACGCTTCAAATCTGCCTCACCTCCTATTGGCAATTCTCATAGATTAGCAAGTATTTCATCCCAAGTTGGAGATTCTAGAAGGAAATCCAAGAGACATAATAGAAAGGACAAGAAGGGAGGACATTCTTACATGAATTCAACTGATTCCCTCCAAACCCTTTCCAGAAGGACCAGTTCTTCTAAGTCTAGTTTGGAGCATTCTCACACCAAACACGCATATCACCAGAGTGCCTTACTTCACAAACCAAGTGTTCATGAGAGACTTGGGCCCCCGGTTAGACCTGAACATGATAAGAACCCACCAGCTGTAAAAGATTCCTTCCTGTCCGATGTACACCGTTCCGATTCTGATTTGACGCCAGCATCAGGTGCGTTACACTGGATGACATTTCTAGGATACACTGTTGCCCAGTAGATGTAAATATAATGTCTCAAAAAATGAAATACATCCCATTCTTAGTCTAGATGATGTGGAGATATTTATCCCATTCTAAATCACTGATCTGTATTATTTGATTAAGTATTTATATTTATATTGCTGTGATGATGATTCATCTTAAAACCATTTCTATTGCTCTATAACCTCTGACTGACTTCAATTGCTGTTTTCTACTTACTTACAGGATTATTGGAAGAGAATACAAACCGAAGGATAAAAAGGAAAGATCCTGACAATACATCTTCGTACCATTCTTCAAAGCGAACAAGACGAAATTCTGGAAGAGCAGAGGTTGCTGAGCTCAGTGGTGTTGTAGTTAGTGACAATGGCTCATATGGTTTCATTAAACCTCACAACTCTCTTCCAGATGGGTATGCTAACAAAGATATCTATTTCAAACAAAATAGCCAAAATCTACAGAAGGGTGATACAGTCTGGTTTGTTATAGGAAAATGTGCCAGAAGTAAGCCAAGTGCAAGACAAGTCTGGCGTAAAGAGGAAATAATACCAAAGTCAAAATATTTAGAGTCAGTGAAGCAGAATACCATGTTAGGGACGATAGTAGAAATAGCCGAGGGGAAGGGCCATATGGAAATTGTTGGAGTAGTCCCTGAGAAGTACAAGGCAGTATCTAAAAGACTGTACTTTGACCAGTCCTGGGTATCCTGTGGGAACATTGATCTGGTACCTGGGGATATTTTACAGTTCAATATTGAAGAGAGTCGGAGAAGAAATGGTGAACTCCAGGCATATCAGATAAAACTGTCTGAATGTCAACAGAGAGGTGAAGAGAGTATTCACACATACATAGAGAAGATTTTGAACCAGGTTGAAACTGATGGGTTCCTGGCTGATATCCTCTCATGCGTTGCGATATGGAATATGATTGGTAAAAGCAAAGACATGAGCACTGTCGCGGTCATCCAAATACTTGAGCTAATCATATTTCTACAGAAAAAGTCACAAGGACAACCTGAGCTGTTCAGGCATGCCATAAAAACACTGGTGTACTCAGGCTTCTGTAATATACAAGATGGAGCTCTCAAGAACCTCATACAGGCAGAATGGGGGACTTTACCTACTGAGAATCGTGACAAAGTGAAGAATTTCCTTCTCATGATATTAAAGCATGTACCAGAAAGGGCCAGGTTAGTCAGGAAGCTTATTGCTGTGACGTTGCCAAAAGGAAAAAATAGTTTCAAGTTTGATGCTTTGAAACTAGTCATTCGTGAGAAAGAGGGAGACATTTTTGATTATGAGTGGAATGAACTTCCATTAGTACCCACCATGACTGAGTTGCTGTCTCCAGATGGATTGCTGGAACAGCTGAAAGAGGTCAGGGCAGAAGGCCCATATGACAATGTGGATGAGTACATGGATACATACTTCCGTCTACTTCGGGCTGACTGTTTTAGTGCTCTTCAGTATGGTATCGACAGTTATCTAGAGAAAACACTGGATCCAAGGGATATGTCCGTCTACACAGACGTAGCATTAACAGGTATTCATATCTCAACTAAAGGGAGTGGAATAATTCTGGCCCTTAAGGTCAAACCTCTACAGGATCTGAAAAACTGGGAAGCCTCTTCAAAACTGATGTCTGGGAATCTTCTCTGTTTATCTCCATCTGGATCTTTCAAAGATGCCATCTGGGCAACTGTTGCTAAACGAGAAGAGCAGATTGTGTGGATTGAGCTAGTTGATGAAATGAATGCATCTGGGAAAACAAAGAGTCTCATGTCGATTAACAACGCCAGTGGGAAAATGGTGATGGCTGAATCTCCTACATACTACAAAGCACACCAGCCTGTGCTGAAAGCACTACAACACATAAATCCAAGTGAGCTTCCCTTCCAAGAGGAGCTTATACACCTTGATTGTGCACATCCATCTCCATATGCTGAATATAAAGCCAAACAACCGACCTCCACCTCACCTCCACAGAATGTCCCACAAGATGGAAGTCTAGAAGATAAGTTGTCTCAAAAGGCTCATCAAGAATCTGTGAACTGTTCATCTGGAGATAACAGTCCTTCATATAAACCACAGAGTCCAGCCCCAACTTCCCCTTTGTATGACACAACTAGTCCTCCTTATTGTTCAACTAGCCCTTCCTACAGCCTTAATAGTTCTCATAGTTCTACCAAGGCAAACATGAGGGGGAGGTTGATACACATCAATGCTCACCACCCAATGAAGAAGCAGGTCCAGATAGAAAGGAATTGTTCAGCTTCAATGGATGACGTTGGAAATCTTGCTGCCCAAGAAGAAAATTCCCAGTTCTCCACTCATCAAGTGCAAGATTCAGCTGAGAAGTCAGATATGGATGATGGATCATCAGTGCCTGATTCTTCAGTTTTAAGTGATTGGAGTCAACAAGTAGCATTAGAACAAGCTCTGAATAACAGGGTTACAATCATCCAAGGGCCTCCTGGCACAGGCAAAACCTATGTTGGGATTCAGATAGTGCGAGAACTGTTGTCCTGCAAAGAGACTAAGCAGCCGATTGCAGTGATGACCTACAAAAACCATGCCCTAGATGAGTTTCTCAAGGGAATCATTCACCATTCAAGAGAAGGTGATATTGTGCGCATTGGCGGCAGGTGCCAGGATCCAGAGGTAGCAAGGTGTAACCTTCATGATCTGATGGTGTCAAAAAGGTCTAAGAGACCTAATGCTACAACAAAGCTTTGGTTTCGACTCAAAGATGAAGCTTCCGATTTGAAGGAGAAGATCAAAAATGCAACACAAGAACTTCTACAGGCAAAGATGTTTTCAGTTAATACACTTTTGAACATCTTCTGTGAGGAACAAATTGAAGCTCTTCTTCACAAATGTAGAGCAACAATACGAGATGACAAAGGTTCAAAACAAATAGTGAACGGCAGATTAATGGTTCCCCTTTGGAGAGAATCAAAAGAGATTCTTCTCAATGAAGACATACCATTTGATAAGAGAATCAAAATCATTCCAAAAGATCTCCTGGCATTCATAGAAGCCACACTTGAGCACTGGACAGCACCCGCTAAATTGTTTTCTGAGACAATGTATGGAGGTGGCAGCCTTCTGGGGTTCATTTCTGGCCCATCACCAAAGAAAAGAACAAAGAAAGCATCAAAGAGGCAGGAGTTCTGGCCAGATGAAAGGGACCTAGAGGAAGAGCAGAAGGAAAGGATGACAGCAGGTGGAAACATGCAAAACAAACTAAAGCTGGATATCAGAGTGGAAGATGAACAATACAGAAACAATCATCTCCTGGAGATGACGCCATCAGCAGAGAGACTTGCAGAGGAGATATCACTGGCAAAGGTCAAACACATTCCTCAATTGTGGGACTTAACTCCCTATGACAGGGCAGTTGTGATTCAGGTTGCGCTGTGGCATTACAATGCAGAAGCAGAAAAGCATCTTGACGTATTAATGAAAGAATACAGTACACTTTTAGCTGCAATGCAAGAGGTAGATAATGAGCGAAAGCTTAAAGTCTTGAGAAATGCAAAAGTAGTAGGGATGACAATAACTGGTGCAAGCATTAACCAGTGTCTGATGAAAATGCTGCAGCCTTCAGTCGTTCTAGTTGAAGAAGCAGCGGAGGTCCTCGAGCCACAAATAACTGCCATTCTGGGAAACTGCAATGTGAAACACCTCATCCTCATCGGGGATCACAAACAGTTGAGACCTCAGGTAGAAAACTACAATCTTTGTCGCAACTTCCACTTTGATATCTCAATGATGGAACGTCTAATCAACAACGGCTATCCACACGCAACATTGAAACAACAAAACCGCATGCGCCCTGAAATCGCTGAACTCCTGAGCGATATCTATCCAGATTTGAAGAGCAACCTGACCAGAGTCAACAAAAATAAGGCACCAGACTTCACACCTTCGTCCATGTTCTTCTGGACTCACAAAGACCCTGAGGAAGCAGCAAGAAGCTACAGTAACAAGAAAGAAGCTGAACGTGTTCTACAACTTGCCATGGTCTTCCTTCAGATGGGTTACGAACCAAAGCAGATCACAATCCTTGCAGGATACAGAGGACAGGTCCGACTTCTACGAAACCTGCTCAAAGAAGCAGAAATGAAAAAGCCTCATGTGTTCAGCAGATTTGGAACAGCCGAGGAGAAAGTATCAAGAACCAGACCCCAAGCATCAGATAATCCCAATTCTCCCCGAAGACAGCAGACTGCTTGCACAATAAGTGTGAGTACAATCGATCTCTTCCAAGGAGATGAGAATGATATAATCATTGTTTCTCTGGTTCGATCAAATAAAAATGGACAGATTGGGTTCATGAAGACACAGAACAGAAGATGTGTAGCACAGTCTAGGGCAAAATGTGGCATGTTCATTGTCGGAAATGAGACAACCTTTCTAGAGGCTAAAAAATCATCCTGGGTTCCCTTCATCAAGTGTCTACAAGGGAAGCAACTGATAGGGCCACAGTTCCCAATGCATTGTCCTGACCACAAGGGAATCACAGAAATCAGAGCAAGAACAGCAGAGGAGCTCCCACTGGAGGTGATATGTGGAGAGACATGCACAAAACAATTTAAATGTGGAATCCACCCTTGTCCACATTTCTGCCACCCAAAACATTCCCACAACAAGTGCATGGAATATGTGAAGTTTGTTCTTCCATGCAAGCATGCTGGTCAGAGACGTTGTTATCAAACAGAAGCTGAAATCAATTGCAAAGAGTGGTGTACAGAATTGATGCTCTGTGGAAAGCATCCGTGCAAACAGCACTGTGCTTCAAACCATCGTCACAACAAAGAACTTTGTAGGGTGCATGTTGACTTTGTATTCACACTGTGTCAGCACTCTATACAGATACAGTGTGGGCAAGAGGGGTCAAAGTTGAGATGTAAAGAAAAGGTCAAGTTCCAGATAGCAGAGTGTAAGCACCAGGCTACCCGTGAATGCTGGCAAAAGGAAACAGACATCAGCTGTGTTGAGAGATGTACATGGAGCCTTCCATGTGGGCATCCCTGTGAGGAACGCTGTGGTGATCCATGCGAAGTCTCGAAATGCAAAACCTGTGGGGAAAAACGAAAACATGAAATGAAGCAGCAAATTAAAGCAGAAGAAAGAGCAAGAGACGATGCTCGGACAGCTGCCAAGACTGAGCTAAGGGAATTCATTGCAAACAATAAAGTGCTCCATCATTGTAGAACAGACCTGCAGCGGAATGACAATGATGCCTCAGAGTACTTTGATGTTGAAGACAGGGTAAAGAGGTACATACAGCCAGGGCATGGTTGGTTTCCGCAAGTCATCAAGATTGAGAAAGTCACCAATTTGCAACTTCAGAAAAAGTGGATCGAAGCAAAGTCTAAAATGACCAATCCCATGAGGTCAGAACTGAAATTTGATGAAACAGAACACAGGGGAATTGAAGACATCATCCAAAAGGGATTCGCAAGCTCGACAATAAACCCTGAGTTAACAGAGGATATTGAAAAAAATGGCATCTACTTTGCCACAGAATCTTCAATAAATGTGCAGAATACATGCAACGCACACACAAAGATGCTACTGCTCTGTGAAGTTCTCATTGGGCATTCTCTCACTGTCCAGAAGAATGACCCTGAGATGATTCTGAAAACATTCAATCCTCAGAAATATGATTCTGTGTTTATACCACAGACTACGCTGAGTCGGCAGAAATCCCAAAATCCAGCATTCATAATCTTCAATCCAGCACAAGTTCTTCCCAGGTATTTGGTACACTATGAAATACACAGCATAGACAATGTGCTAGAATTGCCAATAGGCTTGTCTGACTCCTGTGAAAAGCATTTGCTGCTACCAAAGCGAGAGTTTGATCCCACTGACCCATTAGAAATGCACTTCCGTCTGGCAGAATCACAATTCCTACGTCTTACCAAGCAATGTGGCTCCCAGGATAAGATAAAGTCTGTTGAGTACTTCACCAATCCACCATTGGCAAAACGCTTTGCTCAAAAGAGATTGGAGTTTGAGCAAAGGTATAGCGGCAAGGCAAAGTTTGCCAAAACAGTACTTGCTTTCCATGGAACTGAGGAGCAGAACATTGAGAGCATCATGAAGGACAACTTCAGCATGGAACAATGCACAAGAGGAGTACATGGAAGAGGAGTCTATCTGTCCGAGTTCCCGGATATCAGTGAAGATTACGCTGGAAATACCAGAAAGCTCATCCTCTGCAACCTTCTCCCGGGAAAGGGATACAATAAGGGAACCGACCAATCGTCTCTTGAGCCTGGCTATGACTCACATAAAGTCAGAGAGGACGAGAAAGGACGAGCATGGGCACATGTGATATACAACCCAGACCAAATCCTCCCTATGTATGTTATTAGTTATTGAGTTCAGTTTACCAAAGGCTATTTTAAAGATTGGGAATTTTACAGCTTCTCATATGGCTTTAGAGTGTAGGAGCTTTAATAACCCTGTTCTTAGAGAAAGATGTCTACCTTTCTTACATTGTTTCCTGTATTTAGTCATGAGAGCATTGTAGGATTCGTAGATGGTCTTACAAGTGTAAAGCTTAGCAACGCGATTGAAGTGTTAACTCTAAAGAGGAGAGTGGTAATTTTTGAACAAGAACGGGGTCAGGGTCGTTATATTTTCACTCTTTGTCCAAGTGCCACCCACTCATTGACCCTCACCCCCTCCACCAACCCAGCTGCACTGTTTTTTTAAATTGAACGTCATAAAAGTTATACATATCACCATAAATTCTCACGGCTAGTACGCGAATCAGAGCGCCATATTATAGTATCAGCCCACATTCAAGGTGCTGCTTATATGCATGTTTTTTTAAGTATTTATAAATGCAGTACTAAATTCACAATTTTCAGATGCCCTGTTAGGCTTATAACATTTGCCAAAGTTGGGGGTAGGCCTATGGATTAGACACGAAAATTTACGGTAGTAATATGTGTACACACCATATTTGACGGAAGTAGTGCTCAGGGCTCATGAAGTTCTTTTGAACTCATTTTAGTAGTGGCCCAAAATGTGTGAAGGATTTTTGTCTTCTTTAGTCTAGGAAAGGACCTAAAAAGGGAGACGGGCGCTTATACGTCAAACACGGTTTTGTCTTTGATCGGATTGCGTATACAAAGGTATAACACCAACACAAATTATGAAAGAATATGTGTATTTTATTTTTTCAAAATGTATGTACAGATAATTCTAGCGATTTAAGAGAAATTCTTTATAAAGAAAAGAATGACACTAAAACAATCCACATATATATCAAGGAAAAAGTAAATGGCATCAGTATTATCAGTGGTATGTGAGAGGACCAAAGCTGGGGATCCTATACAAGGGTTGCTGAAGTGCAGTGAGGAAATGAAAAGCTGTATACGTCATAGGGAGCACACTGTGTACAAGGAAAAGGGACCCAAAATAAAGTTAAAAGAAAAAAAATCATTCTTTATATTATTCATGTCTGTTGTTTTTACAATTCTTTTTCATAATTTTATGGGCCATATACGTTTCGACATGCAAGGGATAATAGGTGCAGAAAAATTCAAAATAAACTTGTAGATGCAAATTATGCATATTATAAGAAAAAGAAACAATATCAAGCACTAAGTACTTCTACTCAAGTATAGTCACATCAATTTATAAATTATCTTCATCACCTTCACAATTCTAGATTGTTACTTTGTACACTTTTATCTACCGTATATAAAAAATGTTCAATGATGGTTCAGTAAAAATCACAATCATCACAAAATTTATAATTCTTTGTCTTTACATCATTTACAGCACATCTTCTTCTGTATATCATTTATTTATTTATTTATTTCATAATTAATTCCGTTCCTGATGTTAATGACTTCTGGAATGTAACGCGGCTGGCGTTGCGTTTAGTTCCACACATGCTTCTCACAATGCTTCTCAGCCTGAAATGAGAAAGGGTTGTTTTAGTTTATAGGTATCAGTAATTATTTAATCATTTAAGGGCGGCATTACGCTTCAACACACTACCCTACACCCCCTTTTAGGAAGATTTGAAATCCTGAAAGCCTTAAATTCCAAAAAGAAACTTGAGAGGTTGTGCAATAGTTGCAATATTACACGGACGTGAACATTAGATCCCAGGACATAAATGCAGAATATGATATATATGTAGTACTTTTTTCTCTTCTTCTACTCCTAGTTGGTTCTTAAAAGTGTCCCACAGTGTTTTAATGTGCTATCGTCATGATGCATTCATGCAGCTCTGGTGAGTGGAAGTGCTGCATTCATGCATCATGCTGACTCTTTGGGAGTGTATCAAGCACCGTAGGCTCGCCATACCAGTAATACTTTAATGCAGCCCTGGGAGTTGCCAAGGCTGCATTCATGCATCATCACAAGAAAGGGCATAGCACAAAACTTTTGAAGAGTTGTGAAATATTCCCAAAACCTTATTCAGGCATTTAGGTCTAGGTTACTTTAAAAAAAACTGCACTATGCATCCCCTACTACCCGGTATGTTAACTCTTTAAGGACAGCATGTCGATAAAAGATGACGTTTGTCATCATGATGCACCAATGCAGCCCCGGTGAGTAACTCGCCGGTGCTGCATTGGTGCAACATTCCGACCCTCCGGGAGTATCTTAACCCCATAGGGTCGGCATGATGCTTGAATGCAGCTCTGGCGAGTTACTCGCCAGGGCTGCATTCATTCATCATGACGATCAAGGGCATGATTCATTAAGGCATCATGCCGCCCTTAAAGGTTAAGGAGACTACTCACGTTGCACTCCTTGGCGGCGGCGCGGCTGGAGCACCAGTAGGCGGGGCCGTAGGAACACTTGGTGACCCCGACCAGCGGGGCAGACTTGGGCTGGATGAGGGCGGCCTTAGTCTTCACGGCCTTGGGCTTAGGGCACAGACCCAGCTCCTGTACAATGAGATCACGTGGAGATAGGGTTAATATTAAGTCTCATTGTACGCATGCTTACATATCTTTAAGGATGGCATGTCAATATTTGTTGTGAAGATGCACCAATTCAGCTACGGCGAGTGACTCGCCGGTGGTGTATTGATGCATTATGCCAACCCTTAGGGAGTGCTCCACCCGTGGGGTCGGCATGATGCTTGAATGCAGCAGTGGCAAGTTACTCGCCAGGGCTGCATTCAAGCATCATGATGACCAAGGCATTATCATACCGTCCTTAAAGGATTAATACCAAGTCTCATTGTATGCATGCTTACACATCTCACAAAGACTAGTATTCACCACAAACTATAAATATCTGTTCAGCCTTGATGAGAGATTTTTACACAAGTATCCCATGGTAGGCCTAGTAGTATTTATATATTGTAGATTAGTATGGCTCTCTATGAAGAGTTTAACATATAAAGGCACCCCGGATGAAACGGCCAATAGATGATGAAAATTAGAGGTGCAAGTGGGAGACTGCTTCAGGATGCCCCTGTCAGGGTAGCCCCCGTTAAGGAGGCCCCTATTCACACTTGGAATGTGCTAATCTGACGAGGTTTTGGATGAGGCGTAAATAGGATGTGTGCGGCTTACCGTGCAGACCTCCTTGGGGTCAGCTAACTGAACGAGCAGCTGGATAATCTGGGGGCCGTATGTCTTGACAAAGTCATCACACTGGAAACAACATGGGACATGTGTTACTGACATACCTCCAGTATGGCACAGCGAAACATGTAAATGCTAAGGTTGTACATGCAGCTCAAAACTGTCAAGAAAATGCATTCTGAACCCCTTTTTTTTTAAATCTAAAAGTTAAATGATATTTTAGTGTCGCTTGTAGCACTTTAAAAATTTTGCTCAGTTTTTTTAACTAACATTTTCTCAAAATCTAGAAAATGTCTGACAACACATAAATAATATTTTTGATATTGATACTTAAAGGCATAGCAAAGGCCGTACCACCATGTAATAAATAGACAAATGCCAACGCCCATTGATACCGTCTCTGATGTATTTCACGAGTGGGGGCTGGGGCAGTATCCCACAAAGCCCCAGTCCCCACGAGTGAAATACATCAGAGCGTTATCAATATAGTTGGCATTTGTATTTATTTTTTTGTTTAAAGCCATGTAATGAAGGAAAAACTATTTTTTCTTCTTAGCCCATTGAATACGGCCACATTGTATTCAATGGGGGGCATTTAATACGGCCCTTCCAGTACTTCTTGTATCTCAAAAAAATACAATATTCTACCTGTGCCTTGATGTCTCCGGGCAGCACGTCGCACACCTTGTTGAGTGCCTTCTCGATGTCGGCCTCGGTGCTGTTTTCCTCCAGGAGGCTGTCGACGTAGTTAACCACCATCTGACACACGCCACACGTCTCTCCACTCTTCAGTACTGGAGGAAGGAAACATGAGTTTGTTAATTATCTCTTAACGATACATTCAAGGACAGCATGGATGGTTGCTGTTTAGTCTAGAGTCGAAGCTACGGCTTGTATGCAAATTAGAACCAGCTTTCATTTGATACCAAAAATGCCTATATATGGGGTGCGGCCTATAGGAGGGTTTTTAGAAGTATATTACAGTACTGAAGTAGCCATATCCACACCCCTATCCTATAGGAGGAACCATGAGTTTCTTCTTTTGAAGGATGGCATGAGAGAGTGAGAAATGGCTGTTTTATGCCACTTATACAGCTATTAGGTCTTATTCATGGGGAGAAAGCTATATTTAAAAGAATAAATTTTATACATGTGTCTGTGTCCGCGCATATGGGCACCAGACAAACAAAAGAGCAGACAGAAAAAGGAGACAAATACTCTTTTAAGATGGGCTAGGGAAGATACTGTGATTATCTGTCGCCATAATACACCAACAATACCCCCGCGAGTAACTCAGCCGGGCCCTGCATTCGTGTATCATGCCAACTCTTTAGGAGTATATCAACGTATGGTCAGCATGATGCATTCCTGCAATGCTGTAATCATGCACCATGCCG
Organism: Harmothoe impar; assembly: GCA_947462335.1. Taxonomy (NCBI): domain Eukaryota; kingdom Metazoa; phylum Annelida; class Polychaeta; order Phyllodocida; family Polynoidae; genus Harmothoe; species Harmothoe impar. Next base: position 15,307,661 of record OX381706.1, read on the forward strand.
ACATAGGGCATACGGCACTCATGGGCATGGGTATGGGTTACCCCAGCTCTAGACCTGGACCGAAAACCCCGAGAAGCCCTTCCAGTATGGCGGCTACGATTACCGGGCTGGCGTTAAAATCTTACCACCTACTCCAACTGTTGATGTGACCAGAACCAAACAACACTAACATAGAACAAACACCTTCACAGTTACTACAATCCCTACATGTACAATTGGGCGGTAACCGGTAAGTAACGGGGAGCGGCAGCGGGGCCCAGTCCGTTGTGCCGTCAACTGAACCTGAAACAAAACGTCTTAACCTTTCACATGCTGGGCCGAAGTCTGTAAGCTCAAAATTAACACTATGCCGTATGATACTATTGGTAGCACTCGGCCATGAGTGTTGGGTCATGCTTCAACAGGTGTGTTTATAATGCTTAATGATGTACACTATCTTCCCATAAAATCTTTTACTATTCTTTTAGGGCCGAATGCCCTTTGTCATGATGCATGAATGCATTCCCGGCGAGTTAGCACAGTGCTAGCTCTACATTGATGCATCATGACGACCCTTCAGGAGACTGGAGTGTATCAACCCTGTAGGATCGATATGATGCATACATGTACCCCTGGTGAGTAATTGGCCTGAGCTGCATTCCTGCATCATGCCGACTAAGTATGGCATCATGCAGTATGCTGCCCGTAAAGAGTAAGTATCCACATTGACACTGACCTGCGTTGTGGCGGAGGTGGAGGGCGGGCTGTTTGACCGAGTTGGAGCCGATACACAGTCCGAGCGCGCTGCACAGGACCTGAGGTCCCGCCTCTTGGAGGAGCAGATCCAAGATGGCCGGTCCGTACGTCTCGATGAAATTGTCGCACTCCTCTTTAACCGTGTCGGGGAGGATGGAGCAGACCTTGTCTAAAGCGTCAATTATCTCTTTCTGGAAGTAGATGATCGATTTTTTTTTAAGGGTTTTCTCAAAATCAAAGGGCATGAAAATAGTGGCAGTTGGTCATAAGGTGCAGTTTCTGAAGCAGGCTACATAGCCATAGGGTATAGTGCATGTAGATAGGCTTGTCTTGTGCATCATGGGCTAGAGAAGCTGGACATATTAATTGCCTTTATCCCGTGCCGTATCTCACTTGATGAGCGCACAGTGTGCTTACCAATTATCAAAAAAAAACAATTCTAGTAATTAAGAGTTGAACCTATGAATGTGAAATTCTGGGTCAGTTGATCAATGTCTTAAATTTGTCTAAAATGGGGGGGGGGGGGAGGGGTTGACAAATAGATTACGTGCACTTATTACATCGACTACATATTGAACTTGTAACAAAAAAGCATAAAGCCCTACCTCGGTACTGTTATTCATGAGTAGTCCTTCCAGCTTGTCCACAATAAACTCACAAAGCACACACTGTGGGCCTTGTTTGACGTTCTTGTTGGGCTTGGCGGGGGTGGCGTGACGTGTTGCCGAGAGGCGCATCGGGGCAGCAGAACGCAGCGGTACAAACTTAACCGAGTTGGAGTTGGCCGCACTGCAGAATCCCAGGGACTCGCAACGAGTAGCAGGGTCCTGAATCATCAATGTTGAGTTTTTTATGTATTTATTTGTCGCTTAATCAGCCTTGGTTTACATTAAGGCATTCAATAATTTTAAAAAACATGAGATATGAAATGTATTGAATATCTAGATGTATTACTTAACCTCCACGAACCAAATGACTCCAGCGACTGGAAGTTCCATTTTTAAGATTCAGTTTTATCCCATAGTGTTGTAGTAAATGTAGAGAAGCAATTTGTTTAACTTAACGTGACGACACTAGATGCAGGGTTCTATCAAGAAAGATTCAAAATTGAGGAGAATATTGTGTCGACTCACCAGTTCGTTAGCGAGGAACTCGAACAGGAACTGTCCGTAACTGTCAACGGTCTGAATGCACTGCAATAAAACAACGACTCATTAGATAAGATTCATCATTTTGACCATTTTCTCTTATTCTTTCATTAAACATACTTCGTTATTACCGGTAGTGTTAACTCAAATTCATAATGTGACTTGAGGCCCTTAGCCCAAGGACCCTGGTTCATGGGGCCCGTATAGCAGAATCTGGATCATTATATTATCCAAGTAATTTCAATACCGGCACCTAAGTCGTATCAATGGAGAAGATTGTGAAAATAATTGTGTATCAGTAAACGTTAACACCTTACCTCTTGTTTGAGGGATCCGAGAACAGGGCACAGCTTCTCCTTCAGGAAGTCAGACAGGTCAGCCTGTCAAACAAAAACAATTTGTTGAACTATTTTTGGTTTATATTCTCACAAATGCATCATAACGTCTACGTTTGGGACTATTTAAGATCTATGAATAATGACATGACTCTGTTGATCTGATACTATAGTAGACTACTGCACGAAAGGGGGGGGGGGGGGTGGGATATGACACAGTAGACGGGGGTCGAGTATGAGCACTTATTATTTCTGGTCATATCCTGCCTCCACAAACGGCTGTACAGCTTCTTTATTTTAAATTAAAATTTATTTTTAAAAGTTGGTCCCCGGGAGTTGGTCCTCATTGGGATACAAAATGCTCTTCCACGAGAGCGTCCCAGTGACATTACTTGTGACCATCTTTTCCGTTTTAGTTAGTTTTATTCAGCATAAAGCCAAAAACTGATGGTTTTGGGGTATATTTTATCTTTAAATCTCGTTAATTCTTCCACCCGTACCTGGAGAACCTTGTTACGGTCGAGGTCCTGGAGTTCAGACAGGAGGACCTTACAGGCATCGCATTCCTTGACGCCCTGCAGCTGAAAGTTTACCACAATAATATCACGTTAATCAAATATCCCTTAAAGGACAGCATGATGCATTAATGGATCATGCCTGTGGTCGGCATGATGCATGCATGTACCCCCGTCAAGCATCATGCCAGGTTGAGACACTCCCAAAGGGCTGGCATGATGCACCAATATCATAGTAATCTTTTAGCGACATACCGTCCTTTGTATTAAAGCTATAGTGATCTGACGGCGCAACAACATATCTAAATTAGTTTGGATTATATTTTCCTACATTGAAGAACCATTTTTTATGATGATTTTCTGCTTTGCAATTATGGTCATCAATATGTATAAATATGGGATTACAGTGAGGCTTATAGGATCGGCCTTGAGTCAGGGTGCGGCTTATACGCAAGTTTTTATATGCAAACTACGGTACTAAATTAGAAATAATCAGCTGCTTCGTTAGGCTTATATGAAAAACCTTACAGTAGGTGGTCTCTCACACTTTTCGGTACGCAACATTCACATTAAAACTAACCTGTGAGGCGGCCTTGAAGAGGGGTGACTTGGCGAGCCTCCTGCGGGCCAGGATGGCACGGCTACCTCCGGGGCAGAACGCCAACGCACTGCAGATCATCTTGGGGTCCTGGAAATGGGAGATGACACTCATTTTATGAACAATTTGTGTGATTATTAATGTGCTTTTATATCGGGTTATTTGGCTACAAATCACATAAGTGTCCCGAGTGAAGTTCTTATTTTCATTCTACTAGTATCAAACTTGAGTTCTCACTACGGGAAACTCAGTGGATAACTTAAGGACAGCATAATGCCTAACTGCATCATGTCCTTGGTCGTCATGATGATGATGCACGAATGCAGCCCTTGCGAGTACAATGTAACTCCCCAGGGCTGTATTCATGCATCATGCCGACGCTATGGGATGTAGAAACTCCCAAAGGGTTGGTACAGTAAAACTTCGTTATAAGGAGGACCTTGGGACCAGTGCAATTTGCTCCTTATAAGCAAGGTCTCCTTATAAGCAAGGTCAGCTTTATAAAGGTCCAGCAACAGAACACTCCCTTCCTGTGTCTCTTATACCCTTATAGACTTGATTTGAATACAATTCAGATGTGTGTGTGTATTATTTCAAGTCAAAACCCCTTCTAGATCCCCTTCATGGAGCTTTTGATCTCCCTTCCTCCCTAGGGAAGCTACAAATGTATTCTCCCCACCTCTATGGGATGGGGCAGTGGGCAATTTTAAGCAGTATGTGACTGTAATCCTGAGAAATAACTTCCCTGGGTAAGGTTTGCACGTACAAAATAAGGAAATGAGCCAAAATTACCTCCTTATATCAGAGGTTAAGGTAAAAACACCTCCTTCTAAGAGAGTTTTCTTACTATATAAATGTATAGGGAAAAATCGGGACCACACAAATCTGCTCCTTATAAGCAAGGTCTCCTTATATCAGAGTTCCTTATAACGAAGTTTCATTGTATGATGAACCAATGCAGCACCAGCGACTTACTTACCGGAGCTGCATTGGCGCATCATGACAAATCTTTTAGCGACATGCCGTCCTTAAAGGGTTATCAATATCCTTGACGTTCAACTATAAGAATCTACATGTTGCATCAAAAGCTGTTGGTTTCGGTAGAAAATACAGGTTTATTTTAGCCCATGAATTTGTAACATCCACTTATATATAGACCGGCATGACTGTAAGTTGTTTAAGTCTTCAAGAGCCCTACAAAAGAAAAAGGGTGCTTGGAGGCAGAACGGAGGCAGAACGGAGGCAGAACGGAGGCAGAACGGCAATGCGCCGAATCCAATGATATAACCCAATAAAACACTTTAAAAATAAATAAAAAATAACTTACGACTTGTTCCTGGACCATCTCCATGATCTCGGGTACATACTGCTCCACTAGGGACGTGCACTGAAACAACCAGATACAAGGTACATCACAACACGGATACAGACAGAGGGGCACCCAAATAGGGCATGAGGCCACTCAAAGAAAGAGTTGTTTCTCATATTTTCTTTTTGTTTTTTTAAATGTTTTTTGTTTTTTTTATTGGAGGCTAAATATAGGGAAACTAAGACTTTTAGCGAACAATTTTCATATTTCAGTTAAGAGTTTATTGATCTTCAAAAGGTGTTATGAAATGCAAATTATTCTCATCCCAATGCATTACTACAGTATAAACATTCATTTGCTACAAAATTATCCAATATTTGTCCACTTTTTTACCTTTTTTTCATGACATGAATGGGACAGCTAGTGTCTGCCATCACATCTTAACCCTTTACGGTCTCCAAGCATCATGTGCATTGAATCACTCAGAGATGCCGCTCGCTTTTCGACAAAATGCAGGAAGTTTTACAATATTTGTCAAATTTTTGCAGGAAATTAATATATTCCTGCGAAAAGTAGGAAAAATGGGATCTCAGAGAGCCGCACAACAATCTCAGAGTGTCCCAGGCTGGGATGTGAATTGTGACACCCAGAGCGTCTGTGGTGACCGGGACACTGAGAAACGGAGAGGTACAGGGCCCCAGTGTAGGTTTTATAACAGGCTGACGTAAGAAATGGGAAAGGTAGGCCGCTGTTGTGCTCTGACCTGGATCTCAGAATTTCACTATTTTACACTGTTTTTAAAGGGTAGGTCTTGATACTATGTAGATGATACGGGTTGATGTATAGGTAGTGGTGGCTTACCTCGTCGGCCACGGGCCCCAGCTGCGTACACACCTGCTGCTTCAGGTACTGCTCCAGTTGGTCCTGCACGGAGAGAAACGGTTATTACTTTATATAGTTTAAGGATTGGTCGTCATGATGCACCAATGAGTAACTCTCTCAGTGCTGCATTGAAGCATCATGCTGACCCTTCGGGAGGGTCTCAACCCCGTAGAGTCTGCCATCTCATCTTAACCCTGTGAACACAGCACTGGCGAGTTACTCGCCAAGGCTGCATTCATGCATCACGACCAAGGGCATGATGTATTAATACATTATGGCGTCCTTAAAGAATTAATGAAATGTGAAAAGTTGTGGATAGCAGTTCAAGGGAAAAGCTGGTCCTCAAGCCTATGATTAACTAATTTATGTGCCTGGTAGGTATCTTATCATGAGTGTAGCGCATTCTACACTGCAGGCAGGCGGGCCTCCTCGGCGGGCGTTTCGTTTTAGAGTTAGTAGGATTGCACAGACTCATCCACACTGCTGGCTGGTGTGCGTCCTCGGTGTGCGTCCTCGGCATGCATCTTTTTCAAAATAGGATCTGCCTCTATTTTCTGCGGCAAGACGCTGGGGTACAGCCAGCGTCTTATTATCTCCCAGCCCAAGGGCCAGGCGTCTTGGGGGGAGGTGAGGCGTATTTTACGGACTCCCTTTCCCGGGAGGATTGACTACAAACCTATATCAATTAAAGGTACCTACCCAGGTATCACACATTGATGGATGCCCTGCCCTCTTTCAGTGTAGAAGGGAAAGAGGACGCACGCCAAGGACGCACGCCGAGAACGCACACCCGCCTGCAGTGTAGAGCACGCTTAAAGAAAGGACATTGGAACTACCACCTTTCTGAGCTAAATAAAAACATTTCACCTCGCCCCCTTCCCAACCCTTAATTGAAACCCTGCCTCCAGTCTATACGGCAGTACGTACCTCGGTGGTCTTGTCGGTGAGGAGGGCCTTCATGTCCGTGACCAGCTTCTCACAGTCGGCACACAGGTCGGGGGACGCCGTGGTCTTGGTGACCGGGGCTTTGTACACGTGCACACCCACATCCTGACTCGCCTGCAACAAATAGCATCGGGTTAAGTTTAACATGTTCAAATGCAGTCCACCCCCTGACAAAGGTCTTTTATGGACCAGGATCAAATGGTATCTTTAGATTTTATTTTTTTTAAACTTTGATTGATTCTTTTTGGGTTTTTTTGGGGGGGAGGGGGCGTGGGCATTATTATATTTCATATATTAGTAATAACCTAAAATAATTTATCAAAGTTTTAATGAAATGATAATAAGTAATGTTCAGCAAATAAAGAGGCATCTTGGCTATATCTATGTATACATGTAGCTCTATAGATGACCCTGGTAATTCACCTGGGACCAGCCATGGGTGACCGTGCCAGGCAGTCCTTAATGCTCAGCCAGGCATGACAACATCAGGGGGCCCAATAACTGTACCTGTACCTGGTACCATGAGTTGCCTGCTCGTGTGGATGGGATACTCAGCCCTCCATATATCACAGGAATCCAGACTGTACAATGTTACAGCACACTCTACACGCGATGCCTGTGAGGCTACTCAATAGAGTGCAGAGATGTGCTCAGGATATCAAATGTTTAATAAAAGACTTCTACCCCCCCCCCCCTCCAACTCCAGACCCATGTCTATCTATCTTTTGTATGGGGGAATTTCTAAGTGATTCTCGGTCAATCAGCCTGTCGGAAACAGTCGCCCGCCTCCTAGAATACATTAAAACTATGACATTAAAAGTATAATTCTCTAAGTGATCACTATTTCCTACTTATTTAAGTTATTACTGCTCTTTATATAGCTTTAATTACAGTATCGTTTGCAAACCCCCACACTAACTCACCTTGAGGATGGCCACACGGTGGAGGGGCGCGGGTTGGTGTGTGAAGTCCTTGAAAGTGGCGCAGAGACCGATGGTGGAGCAGATGGCACCCGCATTCTGAAACACATAGGTTGTAATGTAGGGACTCAGCAGTTGGGACCTGATGTACAGTTCACTATGAGTGTGTAGTGACCCATCAGTTGAGAACATTTCTTGACATACGGTAGTGCCTTTGCTTTAACCAAGAAAACTTGTATTTCACCCACCACATGACATAACCCAGTCAACAAACTCATGAACCAATTTTCTTTGAGATACAAGATTTACTATGCATAAGTACTGTAAGTTCCGTATTCGATGCCTCCCATGGAATACAATGTGGCCGTTTTATATAGACACTGGCAATAGTCGTTGGTCGTTGTCTATGTATGGGCTCACCAGTTTGGACCTGGTGAGCTGGAACAGTTCACTATGTCTATGAGTGTGTAGTGACTCACCAGTTTGGACCTGATGCGCTGGAACAATTCACTATGTCTATGAGTGTGTAGTGACTCACCAGTTTGGACCTGGTGAGCTGGAACAGTTCCCTATGTCTATGAGTGTGTATGGACTCACCAGTTTGGACCTGATGCGCTGGAACAGTTCACTATGTCTATGAGTGTGTATGGACTCACCAGTTTGGACCTGGTGAGCTGGAACAGTTCACTATGTCTATGAGTGTGTATGGACTCACCAGTTTGGACCTGGTGAGCTGGAACAGTTCACTATGTCTATGAGTGTGTATGGACTCACCAGTTTGGACCTGATGAGCTGGAACAGTTCGGGGATGTCGTTCTTGACGTAGTCCTTACACTGGTCGGCCAGCTCAGGGACCGGGATCACGCCGCACGCTGCGTCCATGTACTTCTCAACGCGCTCCTGAATCACGCCAACATCATGTGTCATACTTTGATAAATCATAAATTGTTTATTACCGTATTCGACGTAATAAGCGCCCTGGGCGCTTGTAAAATTATTTTTATGGCATTTTAAATACTTAGAGTTTATTTGTTTCCAAATCGGGAAATTTGAGACTTTATTCTAGTCTCAAAATGCCCCAAAAGAGGAGGGACTGCTTATTTGTGGAGAGCGTTTATTACGTCAAATACGGTATTCATTATTTGTTTATTCTAATATTGCGGGTTGTGATTGGAATAAAATGTAAACACTTGTACATGAGATGACTGTGATAAACAGCCGAACGGCATACATTCTTTAACATGATGAAATCAATATTTTTTGTGATGCGTACAAATACCACGAGGATACCCATGATATCAAACACATATATGTCAAAATTGTTATGGTCAATAAAGACGAATTTCAAACTTCAACTTCAAAATTCAACTTCAACTTCAAAGGATGATCATGCGCAGTGTTGTTTCTGCGTCACTCCTGACATATACAGCATCTATCTCTATAATATAATTTGAACGATACTCGATTATTTAATCAAATTCTTATTCTAAATAGGCAAACTTTATCTATTGTAATCGGAGAATCAACTCTATTATTTTGATCAGTCAAATAAATGCTTAGTATACTACGGTATGTTAACAACATGATTGGATTCTTTAGGAAACGATTAGGTTGATATGCCTAACACAGTAGAACCACAATGTTCCATCCTAATCTTAAATACGCTTTCAGTATTTCATTTGATACAGAGCTTAATCCAAAAACTTATATCTAACAAATTACGTGGTACTGGGCTAGAGTTGGTTCTTTCTGGTAACATTGAAATAGAAATGTGAAGACAGCTTCAGAAGGTGATATTCTCTATCATTCTACTTGTCTCACCTTTATAGTAAAGAAGCATTATCCAGTTTAATAGAATAAAACTGGGGCGTTACATTAACTATCCAGTAGATTTGATTGCAGTTAGGAGGAAAACAATTTAGAATATACGGCAGTCCAACAGTATAGCAGTCCAATGCACTATATGGGTACAAAAATGTATATATCTAAAACTGGACATCGACATCCATGTATCAGAGTCCTTCTAACAGAAAGCTATATTCAGTCTCATCAAAGTAGAAATACATAGGTTGCTATATGAAGGAGAAGGCCATGTTCATGCCTATGTGTATGTCTGTGTGGGTGTACATGAGTCTGTGTCCATGAGTGTGATTTGTGCGATTTTGAACTTCTTTTCTCGCCAAATAGGTTTATTTTAGGCAAATTTCCCTTTTTTGCGATTTTGAACTTTTTTCTCGCCAAATAGGGGGTATTAGGCAAATTTCACTTTTTTGAGATTTTGAACTTTTTCTCTCCAAATCAGGTGTTTTTAGGCAAGTTTCACTTTTTTGCGATTTTTGAAAATTTTCTCGCTAAATAGTTCTTTTTTTTAGGCAAATTTCACTTTTTTGCGATTTTGAACCTTTTTCTCGCCAAATATGTTTTCTTTAAGCAAATTTCACTTTTTTTGCGATTTTGAACTTTTTTCTCGCCAAATAGGGTGTTTTTATGCAAATTTCACTTTTTTGCGATTTTGAACTTTTTTCTCGCCAAATCAGGTGTTTTTAGGCAAATTTCACTTTTTTGCGATTTTGAACTTTTTTCTCGCCAAATAGGGTTTTTTTAGGCGAATTTCACTTCTTTGAGATTTTGAACTTTTTTCTCGCCAAAGCTGCGGAATCTGCCTCCATGCGTGATCCCATTGATGGACTCTGGATAGACCCATGCATAGTGAAGACCTACATAGTGGACATGAGGTCAAGTTAAAAAGTGCAAGTCACTTGTTTTGCAACTTGCACTGAACTGAACCTAATAGCCCTTGACTGGATTGTCAACAATCAATTAAACTATGACCAAAGTCCCTCTATTTCGGAGACCAAATACACTATCAAATGATTTATATTTTTTCAAAATAACACCCTGTGTAGAATGGCTCGGTATTCAGGAATCCTACTGCGAATAAAAAAATGTCAAATTCTAATTCTAAATACCTGAAAATTGAGAAATGCTGACGTTCACAGGTTATGTAGGAAATGTACTAAAAACAGCAAAAAAAGGCAACAAAACCCTAATTTTCTCAAAAACTGTTCAGTAGGATTTTTTCTAACTGAGGTTCCACTGTTTTCTACCCTCATATTACACATTGGCATAGAGAATATATTGACACCTAGTCAGGATTTTGCGCCAGGAGCAATCTGTGAGGTGAAAAACAGCCAAAATGAGCCCCTGGTCTGAAGTATAAAACTGGGCATCGATCACTATAGAGCTACAAAGAGACAGAGAATCGATGTCCAGTAATTATCCATCCGATCTTACATTATCCACCCTAGTGGGTCGGAATAGGATCTGGCACAATAAACTGGGCTGCCTATTTCAATGAACACCTAGTAATCGTGTTTTTCTTGGTAAAAAGATTGTTTAATGGAAATACTCCAGAGGCTGCCATCTTAGTTTTATGGCACCTTTTTAACTACTACCGGTATCTCTTTTTTCCCAGAGCTTCCTTTGGGTATACATGTACATAATTCTGCATGAAAACACACTGAAATTCCCCCTAGAATCAACGAGTTGGCATTGTAAGTTTTTAAAAAATTGGTAAAATAGATGTTATATAGCACTGAATTTATAGCTAATTGGTTGATTTCTAATACTAAATGGAAAGTGTGGTTATTATTATCAGTGTTGTGTGTACTTACCTCCGACTTGTTGTCGAACAGTTTCCGCACGTCGGTGATGACGTTCTCACAGAAGGTGCAGATATCGCCATGGTCCTGAAGACGAGACAAGAGCGGTTCATGAGTTTAACCCTTTACGGATGTTATGATGCCTTAATGCATCATGTCCTTGGTAGTCATGATGCATAAATGCAGCCCTGGCGAGTGCCGCATTCAAGTATCATGCCGATCCTATGCGATTGAGATGCTCCTGAAGGCTCGGCATGATGCACCAATGCAGCACATCATGCTGACAAATGTCATCTTTTAGCGACACGCCGCCTTAAAGGTTAAAGACGGCATGGTGCCTCAAGTCCTCATGTTTATTTGTCGTCATGATGCATTAATGCAGCGCTGGTGTGAAATTGCCAGGGATGCGTTGGTGCACCATTTCGTCCCTTTGGAGGTATACAAATCCCGTACGGTCAGCATGAATGCAGCACCAGGGAGTTATTTGCCAGGTCGGCACTTATATACACTATCGTACAGCTCAAAATTATTATTTTTAAATACTTTTGGAGTTTATCAGAGCCATCACCCAAAGTAGATTACAGTAGTCCTCATTTCTACTACTAGAACATCAATATATATATGTATTGAGCTCTATATCTAATCTGAATCGGCCTAAGTGCATGGACATGATTGTCGCTAACATCTACCATGACAAGGTGAATTTAAGCTTGATGGTCGGTTATGGCTTCATAACACATACACATGGGATGATAAAGACAGGCCATACAAAACTCAAACCGAACCGCTATTTTGATGATTTGATTAATTCAAAGCACTAGCTACATTAGGGCATGTCACAGCCTAGCGGGCTATGGCTGTAATATAGTGTAAAACCCCGCCTATAAGACAATTTTTTTTCTATATTAAAAGCCAAATTTTAGGGGTTCGGCTTATAGGTGGGTCCGTCCTATAGGAGGGATTTCCACGTTAATTTGTAGCAGTAAACTTGTCCGGTGGGTGGTAACTCACGTTGGTGTACGGCGCCTGTTGGCTCCACACGTTGTCTATACAGTGCTGCACGGCCCCGCACGCCTTGGCCGTCTTGAGGCTGGTACACCAGTGGGCCTGTCCCTCCGCACACTCATCCCGCACCGCCGCCGCACACGCTGCAACACAAAGAGGCGAAGTTAATACATGTATTGTTATTTTCGTCTACCGTAAATTTTTATACACAAGTCAGATTCAGCTTTCATTTAATATCAAACATGCCTACATAGGGTGCGGCTTATACAAGAGTTGTGACGACAGTACTTAAACATTTTCAAAGTTATGGCTGCAGCTAATACGCGAGTTAGCCTTATACGCGAGAATTTGAGGTAATATTCTCATGGTCATGGTTAAAGTAAATTTGAGGAGCTATGCTACTTTGGCTAGATGTAATTTTTTTCAGAAGAGCAAACAACAGTAGCTGAGGGAGTCCTGCTATTGGTGGTTCTGATCTCCCCCCCCCCCATCCTCCACATATCAGTTATGATTTGATGAAATGGCTTTAATATTTATTTATTTTTTACAGTTACAGGTATACACCTTTCGAAAATTTGATAATTCGTCTTGTCTGAGAGATGAAATCTTATCATGCAGAGAAACTCATTATCAGCTGTCCATCATACTTTGTACGTATAGCACAGCATCACTATCTACCCATCACCACATCTCAGCGTTCTCTTATCTACAGTCTTACCAACTCGATGCAATTGAAATGTCTGTGACTGGTGAAGGTGAACTTCTATGACCGGCTAAGTAGGGCAGATCAGTATTTTTTGTTACACTCTGTAGCACATCATTATTTACACCAACTTTCATGATTTATATTCCCATTTGTACACACTTTGTCCCACAGAACTAGTTTAAGTTGCACTATGCCGTTCTCATTTATATTGGCCATAGACGTGGTTTCCATTGGATCGATTTGTTAAGACTGAGCAAGATCATCTGATACATGTATTACCAAAAATCTATTTTCATTTCATTCGATTATTGTTTAGTTTGTTTCCCAATAGTGTCTTATTTTGTTGTTGTCCGATGGATTTTTATTGCCCAAGAAATGATATTAAGGAAGACATTTATCTACAGTATTATCTGATATGACAAAGGCTATACAAGTAAACCATCCTTACTTCCTGTTTTAGACACAAGGATATGTCACACTATACACATACCGGCACAGGCCTATGTATAATAGATGACACATCGAACACACCCACCCACACGTCCGCTGCCACACACACACACATGACCCCCACACTTTATGTGATCTATTTGTACTTGATATGACCCCTTTCCCTACATGCCCTGACCCCCCCCCCCCTCCTACAAACACACACACACATACACGTCTCCTACATGTTGTGTTATTCTACTATTCACTAGTGTCCGGCTAGAACAGGATAGTCCTTGAGATGTGCCCAAATAGCATTAGCAGCTTTATAGCAGAACAGCAATAGATGAATACAACTAGAGATGTATGCGACACTCAACTCTACATTCATGGGTAGGGAGATGGTATTTAATCCCTGTAGTTTATCCAACAACAGGGGCGGACCCAGGAATTTAAAAGGGCGGGGCGGGGGGTGATGGGGTTGGTCCATGCACCAAGCACCCGTGTCGCGGCAAAATATCATTGGAAAAGTCTATTTTTTTCCAAAAGAAGGGGGTGGGGGGTGGGGGGTGGGGGGGTCTGGACCGCCAGGACCCCCTTCTAGATCCGCACCTGAATAGTAACGGAGACTATCCATCTAAAAAATCGATTTTCTTCAATTAAACAATATCTGTTTAATATTATAACGCATACGGTTATTAATATTTAGTGTTATCCAGGTAAATAATACATTGAATGTAGGGCGACGTTTCGTCCATACAAAGGTGATAACGCGAGATAATAGTTGGTTTTGGTAGTTTGAGAATTGCTATTAAAATTGGAACTTTCAAAATGCATAGTATTCATCATTATAATTCCTAATTCTCTTTGCCTCTCCTCTCTACATGTGAGTAAGTATACCGGTTTTATGTTTAGAATCTGAAACAGGAGACTAGTGACCCTGAGTTGTTTTAAACCTGAACTGCCCCATGGGTGCACGTGTACCCACAACAACAACGCGGAAACACGGATACATGGAGACTGGACGAGAGGAACAGGTGGTGGTATTCATCATCAGTTACACCACATGATCAGTGGTCACATGATCAGTAGTCACATGACTATGTCACAGTCTCTATGATGTAATACGTGATTTCTGTTAAAACAGATCTACTTCTAATACTAATTTTGTCTACAAGAGAGTGATAGGTTTTGGACGTTCATCCAGTGTCAAAAAAATTAAAATGTCTTTTTCTTTTTAAATTTTAAATTAAAGATAAAAGTCGTGCGGGATAGGTCTAACTTCATTAGCTCTGGCCAAAATATCAAAAAGATTTAAATGTTTCCTGATTTCTCACTCACTCTCACTAATTTAGCCATTCTCCTACGCACATACCGTTCCCATTGGTAGTGTATGATAAAACTATACAGTATAGGTAGTTTCGAATGTAGTTTTCTGAATCTTACTTTGCTTTTTTTTCTAGTTTTAATTTATTTGATTTGATTTTACTCCCGTTGTTGTATTTTCATACTTGGCATTCGACGTTGACTTGCCACGCCCCTAATTTTTTTGCAATGTGGAGAAAGTGGCACATCTTTATCTTTGATATGCCAGCATTCTATTTTTCAGTGATGTCATTCGTAACTCCCAAACCCCAGTTGGCAAAAAGATATTCTGGGCAGAGATCAAAGGAGGAGTTTCCTCCTTGAGCGCATATCGACGTGAACTTTAAAAAAAGGACCAGCCAAATATCATGAATACCTAGAAAAGCAGGGAAAGTGCTATCTCTTTTATAGGGTGGAGACACTGTGTACCACTTGGATAGTGTCTAGGTTGGTCAGCTGATGGTGCGTCATGTGGACCCCGGCCAACGTGTGCCACAAGCATGGGAGCATGAGTGGGTCCTGTGGGCGGCATAACCCTTTAAGGACGGCATGATGCCTCAAAGATACATGTAAATGTATGGTCATGATGCAGTAATGCAGCGGGGTCATCAGTGCATCACGCCGACCTCGGGAGTGTATCATCCCTGTGGGTTCGGCATGATGCATGAATGCAGCCCTGGTGATTTACTCCCAGGGTTGTATTCATGCATCATGACGACCTAAGGCCACAATGCACTATGCTAATCTCAAAGGGTGAAATTACATCTACCCCACCCTGCTACATATGTATCCATGTACATTAAACAAAGAGTACATCTAGATCTCTGACAATCATGGCCATATATATAGGGGGCTAGTATGACATCATCAATAAGGGATACGGGGGTATATGGGAAATGCTGACGTGGCAGGGGGGGGGCTTGAAAAATACCTGAGAAGTGATGACATTGTACTTGAATGCCCCCTTGCATATTATAGCTTTTCCTTTTTTCCAGAATTAAATTTAGTGCGAGTCCCATTGCCCATATTTTGATTGAGGATTAGATTTACACGACATATGGGGATGGCTTCTCTCATCCGTTTAGTTGTTATTATTTTCCCCCTTCCCTCTCATAATATCCTCTTTCTTCTTCAGTTTCTGTAAACAATTACGGTATTAAAAACTGTACATGTATAAGTGTCATCCCAGACGGTCTGGGTCAGAATTGTCACGGTTTCACCCATGTTTGCTATTCCTGGTCTCGCTGAGCTAAGCATACATGTACATATAGATTCTGAAAGATAGTAGAGTTTTCTTGAGAGTAGCATCCTGTGGTTTTTTTTCATCTGGAAGAGTAAGGACGTGTCTACGCTGGAACTTTGGTACAGTAACTGTACCTGTAGCATACATATAGTCAAGACCGGAGAATTTGGCGAAACTCCCCATTGGGAGGTCGTAATCCTCAATTTTAGGTGTTAGCTCATTAACATCAGATACCATCACCTCACACCATTTAAGGGAGTGATCATTTTTTAACAACAGGGGGGGTGGTGGGTTTCCGCGCGGAGGGGTCAACATTTTTTACCCCCCCCCCCCTTACGGCCGAAATTCGGGCCCTTTGAAGCATAGTAACGTGCAGGCTTTTTGGCTCAAAACAGGTTAAATTATTTTGACCCCACCAAGAGGGGTCCAAATTTTTTTGACCCTCCCCCCCCGGTCAAGGGGTCCAAATTTCTTTGACCCCCCCCCCCCCAAACCCACCACCCCCCCTGTTGTTAAAAAAATGATCACTCCCTAAACATTCATTTAGGAGTAACTCACCCTATTCTGAGAATCACACTCTCAGACATCACAGGTTTACAGTAGGTGAGTTCGGTATCAGGTTTTTATTGACCGGATCTGCCGGCCTGCCTACTCACCCAGACCACCCCTCGCAAGGAACAGGCTTCAGTAAAACTTAGCTGGGTGCTTGCGAGGGGTGGTCTGGGTGAGTAGGCAGGCTGGTAGGTCCGGTCAATAAAAACTTGCTACCGAACTCACCTACTGGGCATTTATGATGGAAAGTGCACCCTGGAGGTGATAAAACTGGGCACAGGGCATTTAGGGGTGCTCCTCACTGTGAGGGTTACACTCACCTAATGAACCCCTGCAGTTTTATCAATCAGCTTTCTCTTTGGCGGCTACGCCAAATTCTCCGGTCTTGACTATAGTAGGCAAGAGAGGCACTATGGAGTATCAGCGACAGTGGATAGATGTGGCAATGCTATCACCATCACTCATTATTATTAAACCCAACAGGCTTGGGTCACGGGAAATGATCCCTATGATACAGGCTGAGCGCGTTATTGAAACCCAGGGGCCCCACACAGTAGTAGCCTACTCGTGGCCCTAATCCCCCAAGACCTACTGACCCTTTATTGACTGGCCTTACGCCTGCCCGTGACCCTGTAGCCCCCCCCCCCCCCCCGCCCCCGCTCCCCCACCTCTTCGACCAACATATAGACCTGCTGGGCCCAGGAGCCCACTAGTGTATGGTACTGGTGTGGTATATGTATAATAATAGATTAATATTGATCTTTAAATATTAGTACTGGGAACTGGAACGTCTGGTTAGGGACTCTTGCATCTCGGAGGTCTATCTAAGACTAGAGTCTATGCCTGTACGGTCAACGACCTATACTGGGGAGACCTATATAGACCAATGCGTCAAGAAAGGGTGACTTTTTCAAAAATTAAATATAGTTGTGTTTGTGTTGGTCTCAGCAGAATGCACGTAACATTGTCTTTAATAGTTATATTTGCAGACATCTGATATCAGGAGATTCCCAGGACAATTTTCTCTCAAATGATATGCATTAGAATGCAGGATTTTGAACTTAGATTCATGTATTTGTTGGTCAAACTTCAAAAATGTTCAAAAACTTTATTAACAACTTTTCTGAAAAGTCACCCTTTCTTGCTGTATAGGTCTATAGAAGTAGATGGAGCTGCTCTAAAAATGGGCGGCAAAGTTCTATTAATAAAAGCCAGAGACACTCTCCCCAGGTAAAGCTCCCCTCTCACCCCCCCCCCCCCCATTTCCAATAACAAACTGTCCCAGCCCTTCCCCCAAAACTATGCTGCAGCCTGACCATAGATCTACCGTAAAACCTCGCGTATAAGCCGCGGCTTGTACGCGAATCAGACTCAGCTTTCTTTTGATATCAAACATAGTGCGGCTTATACGAGAGTTTTATAAGTATACTACAGTACCAAATTAACAATTCTCAGATGGCCTCTGCGGCTTATAGGATCGCACCAAACTCGGGGTGCGGCTTATACGCGTATCCCTTCATGGATAAGCCATGGCGACATCTTTCTCCATTCAGTGGTGGAGTGCCCGCACTCGGGCCAAGACGGCCAGTGATCCCACCCTCCACTAGTGTCCCCCAAGACAGACGTAGGTGCTCACCATACCACACAAGTCTCATGTAACTCCGAGTCCGACCCCCGGCTACTCAGGTACCTTCTTCCGAATTTGCTTACAGTTACAGATACTTCTTAGAAACTCACCCTTAACTTCTTAAGGCATCTTCTTCCAAAGGGCCACACTGGCGCAACAATCCAAATTTACTCCTCAAATTAAGCACTCCAGACACTTTTAAACTTCCAGGAATTTATTCTCCTGAGCTGCCCTTCTGGCATAACTACGTTCGAATTTCGAGAAATTCAATCAGGGGCTGTACAGAGGTTACTCTGTCATGGTCCCCAGCTCCAGCCGATAGCCAGAGCAGTGGACTGTACAATGGTCTAGACCCCCCCCCCCCAACATGCAAGCTTTTCTAGTGTTAGCCCCCCCCCCTATAATCCCCCCCCCCCCAGCTGGCAATAAATTACTATATTCTATAAGCTTATACAATTTGACAATTCAATTGAAACCTAGACTTAGTCCTAGACCAATTACTGTATATCTACTATAGGACACTATGTAATATAGAATCTAGTCTATTGACTATTCAATCTATTGTGGGGTTTATCAACAAGGTAAATCCAATACCACTGTAGGTCCACTGCATTACCAGGTATGATGAAGAGTTATACTTTATAGTTTATTGGCATTTGCAGGCCTCTTTAGTAGGCCTACTATAAACTAGAACCGTGTCATATATACTGACTAACAATAGCCAAGTGGGCTGTACCAAGACAAAGCTACCCGTGTCCAAAACTACATTATTATACAACATTCAACAACAACAAACAACTTGCCCCAGTGTCATTCACTGACAGTGACAGTGAGTGCCAGTGAGTCACCCTCCAACAAAGTTTAAAACTTGAATATTTCCCAAACAAAGTATAATATAAACTCAGAAAACCACACACATACTCACCATATGTTACAAAACACAGGAGGAGTAGAGACCTCATTTTCTCTGTCTGTTTCGGCGAGTTATTACGCCGTGAAGTTTGTAGAATTTAGTTGTCTCTGTTGTTCGCCGTCTCTGGGCGTCATGTGATCGGCCGAGCACTGCTGCTTCCGGTTTGGGCATCACTCTCCAAGCGTATGTTTAGGACGCTTCCCGCGCCCCGGGCGGACGCCGGCTCACCTATTAAATAGTACGTTGTAAGATATCGGTACAGTACCATGAGCCCCACTTGGATGTACGGTACCGAATACCGTGTTGATTGTAGAGACACTATATAGCCTGGATACATAGTACATAAACTCGCCAACGATTTCAATCCAATTCAATTCAATATCAAACTTATTACCCGGTATTCTGTTACTGTATCACGAGTGTATGTTGCCCCACTTTATGATGTACGTTTCTTAGCCTTCACTAAAATGTAAGTGTCTCTGGTAATATTCCACTTGGCCCCTATTTTAATAGATATCTGAGAAACTCATGACAAGAACAAAATTGAGATTTCACCTTTTTGCTCCTCAAATAATGGGATTAGAATATATTGCATCTCATTTCTTAACTACCGGTATATTTTGAATATATCTGGATTACTTTTCATTGTAGGTAAAGTAGATCTTTATCGATATAAGGATTCTGACACCTTTTCTACTACATTGCCTATTCGGTTAGCCCCCTGGGGAGGTATTTTAATAGAGATAATCCCAATGACTTATAAGGGCCACGATATACATTGTGACGGTTATTCTCCCAAAAACGGAACAAGGTATTGCAATAACCCCAGGTATGCTTGATACAACAAATGGACTCTCTTGAGGGGGAACAAATGTAGATGTATGCTTTTCAGGGCTGGACAGGGCAGGCAGAAAACCCATCTTTAATAGCCTTAGTGTTCCATTCCATTGCGCCCATATGCTTCGAGTTTTAACTGGCAAATCATTTTCAACTGACAAGTTAAAGCAGCTTAATTCCTGCGCATGACCCACATGTTGCGTACAGTGGCACGAGGACATTTTCGAAAACCTAAAAGTCAAACGGTGCAATATGGCGTCTTTTGTAGCTTTTAAAAGATTTTGCTCAAATTTTCTCCAAATCTAGAAAATAACTGATACTTTTTCTAAACTGACATGATGATGTAACGAACTTTCAAAGCATATAAATAGAAAATAAAGCAAAACTGGCTTTTAACTGACGGGTTGGAACCCTATCTCATTGGAACAGTGGGCGTCTCTATACGGGACAAATCCATTTAACGTAACACTCATTTTTCTTCTCCAAGTACTGAACCCAAGACAAATTGGCTATGATAAATGTTTTATTTACAAATGATAAAATTTTCTCTTGGTTCTTACACCAAATTAACACTGCATCCTTCACAATCTCCACGTTTACCTCCAGTCTGTGCACAAGTCTATAACATAACATACAGCATATAAACAAATAATTATTTCTTTGTCCGCATTTGTTGACCTTTTGGTCGCCCGATAGCGCCCGTTCGTTTCTGACCACCGACTCCTTTCTTGCCGCCGCGACCCTTGCCGGCTGGACCGTCCCGCGCTCCTGCCTTAACGCCCTTCAACTTCTTTGGTGTCTTTTTGGAGGCTCTGGAAATCAGAATTTATTTGAAATTAGAGGGTGTCATGATAATCGTCTAATATAACGTTCTGGTGATATTGAACGTGGGGTATCCCATAGTCCTGATCTATGAAAGTTTTCACAGTAGTAAGAAGTACGTTATCTTATCTTGAAATCACACAAGTTACATAAATGGCCATAGCAATTGTCAGGCTGTATAATGTAAATCATGTACATGTATTCCATTGGCACATTATTTCTTTGTTTTAGAAGTGTTTTCCAGTGCTGAGATTCTGCCACAAATATATAGCCGGTTTTAGACACATGCCCACTGAGTTACTCAGTGAGTACCAGTCTCGGACTCCCATCCCAACACTGCCCCGTGCCCTCTGCTATGCATGGTATGGGAGCAGAGCTTATCTTCACTTGATACCTATTCGTGCCAGGTTGATGGCGCAAATTAGATGTATATTGGTCAATATGCATCCACTACAGACAGATTCTTATCTAGCTCAAAAGGGTTAATTCAGCTGGGGGCTACTGTGTATTTAACGCCTATTCTTGAGACAGGTAATATGATATGTGTATTCAAGTAACATAGCAGCGTACTCCCAGGCTATCTAAAGGAGTGTTCATTTATTATTTACAGGGAGGGGGGCGTAAAAATTTCCGACCCCTCCTGAGGAGGGGGGCGTCAAAAATTCTGACCGCTCTTGAGGGGGGGGGGGGGGGGCGTAAAAATTTAGGCCCCTTTTTTTAGCAAAAAGCCAGCGCGTTACTATAGTTCAAAGGGGGGGGAGGGACGAAAAACTTTCGCCGCCTTTGGCGAGGGGGGGGGGGGGGCGCAAAACATTCCACGCGCTCTCGAGGGGGGGGGGGGGGGCGTAAAAAAATTTCGCCCCTCTGCGCGAAATCTCACCCCCCCCCCCCCCTGTAATTAATAAATGAACACTCCCTAACTGGTAGGATAGATGTTGGCCGAGGCTGACTGACTATACATGTATAGACCTGTGTTGTTGGTGACTTACCTTATCCGTTCTTCAGCAGCGAGTTGTTGGTTGCCGGCCTTTGTGTCGTCCATGATGGGGTTTTTGGATGTAATCTTCTCAAGAATGTCCAAAGCCTTCCTCTTCTCCTGTCCGAAGTCTCCCATATTGGGCTCAAACTGTAAAAACGAGAAATCAAGAACTCAAATTTACTCTGTAAATGGGTCTGTTATACAAGATATGATCAACTTTATAAAGACAAAGATTAACTATTTATCGAAATACCGGTTGGTATGCTAAAAGCTTCATGTTCCATTGATGTCATGATGTACCGACAAGTGACACGGCGGCGCTGGGTTGGTACCGTCCCTGTAGGAGTACATAAACCCTGTGGGGTCGGCATGATGTCTGAATTTTTTTGCGGAAAGAGACCCCCCTCCCACTTAGGGCTGGATGCATGACTACCTTGGTGACTAGCTCACCACAGCAGATAGTCAAACATTCGGCTAGTCGAGGTGGATAAAATTTCACCAAGAAATAGTACCCATGATGTCTGAATACAGCATCTGTAAGTTTTACGTGCATGTATTCACTTTCCTACTTAAATCTTAATATTTGAGTCAACCCTTTGTTTGAACCTATCATAATCTTTCCTTGAAATCCAAGGGGATAAGTACTACATTGCAGTAGGAATTCCTACACAAGTAGGAAACGTGGCATTTCTTATCGCTACCAGGCGGGGGACCGAACATGTCTCTTACCTTGCGCTTCTTGCCCATGCCTTTCTCGTCCTTCTCCTTCTTGAGTTTGTCTGTGAATCGTCCGATGGAGGCGTCTGAGCGGCGGGCCTCCGTCAGGGCGCGCGTCACCTGCCCCTTGTCTGGGGTCGGCATGGGCAGGATACCTACACCAGGATCTACAATACATGGGGGAAACTTGGTAATCAGTCACTGTTACACATATTGAATACTTTACTCTATAGATATTTATCATTTCTTCTACATTGATATTCTACCTTAATACACCTTGTTCTACCGGTATTATCGTTGCCAAATTAAGATGCTAGATCTTATGGTGGAGCCAGGAAATGACAAGACTATGCACCATCAACTTCCGGTAGCGTTAAGTACATGTACTTCTATCCAGTACTGTGAGGGACACGAAAATTATGTTTCTTGTAGACACCGGGACTCCAACCTAGGGCCTCCCACTCCGAAGCAGGTGCTCTACCACTGAGCTACATCCCCTGTCACATCAGATAGACTGTGTCCCACATTCCTGGATCGGTATGGTACAGAGGGGACATCCCCTTGCAAGTTTATCACCAATGCGTGAGTAATCCAAGCCCCTACAGTATCTTTATAGTAGGATACTTTTAATTTGATTTAACCTTTTTAGGGCCGTATAGTACATTAATGCAGTATGCTCATGATGCATGAATGCAGCCCTGGTGAAGTGCACCGTGACGACCTACACTAATGAATGCGGCCATGGCGAGATTCTCGCCAGGGTTTCTCGCCAGGGCTGCATTCATGCATCATGACGACCAAGGACATAGCACCTTAAAGCACTATCCGACCCTTAATGGTTTAACAGACTTACTTTTTAACTTTCCCTTCATGTTCCTCTGGATGTTCCGCAGACGCTGCAGCTCGTTCTTGGCGATCCGCTCCTTCTTTGCTGTACTCTTCTTCTCGAACTGGTCCTCATAGATATCTGGAAGAATTAAAGTAAATTACATTTTTATTTCATTCATAAGTTTCTATTTCGTGTTTTTTTCAGGGAGAAGAAGCGTCATGAAGAGGAACTGCCATGAAATGAGGTGGGGATATCTAGTCACATTTTCTCTTTAATATTCTAAAAATATTTATTTTACATTCTTATGAAATGTTTGATTTAGAATTATCAGTGGGCTGCATTGGGGTTTCATGCCGACCCGTATTAATATTTTTCCCGATGGGAGGGCGACACAAAATAGCTTGTGTTACAAGGGCTTGGTCAAGTGTACACGACCCGAACTTGCTTTTATACATGAACTAATCTTGTGTAAATCACTTGTACATACTTGCATTCCCAGGTACTTCCAGGACCCAGTCGCGTTTGGGGTCGTCGATCCGCTTGTACCCCCATCGCGGCCTCCACTCCTTGGACTCATCGTCCCACACCATACGACTCTTCTTCTTCTTGTTGATGCCCTTTGTCTTGGCAAATGCAGCCCATTTTGTCTCCTGTTTTCCTTTGGGGATCTAGATGTATATGGTAAATACATGGTTATTAATAAATAATGATTTAATTAATTAATTAATATAAATTTAGATATGGGAAAATGCGTACCAACATTGAGTTAATTCTTCCATGCCAGGGAATATCATGACTTTCCCGTTACCTTTAACTTAGTGTTTTATTTGTTTTCTGTATTTAGTGAAGCTGATTTTGACTGAGGAAGTCTATAACTTACCGGCTTTTCACGTGGAATAATGATTCTTGGAGGTGGCAACTTGAAAAGAGAAAAGGTTACAATCAGTGATTCATCTTATTTAACTTCATGGAATGATGGGTCATGGAAACAATTTGTTGGCTCATTTATTTATAGAAAAGTTAGAGTTGGCCCTGTTTTTCTAGGTATAGTCGGTTGAATAGAACTTTTGGGGCTTAACCTTTTGGGGAAACCATTATGCATTAATGCATCATGCCCTTGGTCATCATGATACATGAATGCAACCATTGCGAGTAACTCGCCAGTGCTGCATTCAAACATCATGCCGACCCTACGGGGTTGATACACAGCTGAAGGGTCGGCATGATGCACCAATGCAGCCCTGGCAAGTTATTTGCCAACGCTGTATTGGTGCATCATGACTAGGAATAACTTTGTTAGCGACATGCTGTTAAGGCAAAAAAAAAAAGTTGTGTTCAGGTAACATGGCCCAAAAAAAAATAGGGTAGGTAGGTCGATTATTCCTTGTTTTCACCTTTTCTTTTTTTATGCCGAAGTGGTGGCGTAGCCACCTGGTGGTGCCGCCAGGCACCACCAGAACGAGGTATATGATGTTTGCACTTTGCCAGAAGTCAGAACGGGCGCCGCCATCTTGGATTGTGCCGCCATCTTGGATTAAGGTGTCACAACACAAATTTATGCTTTGTGATAACAATAATATAAATCAACCTTTGATAGTTCCCGAGGTTGATGATAATCATACCTACCCCCCCTAATATGGACCCAAGGAATTCAATGGTTCCATTGGTTCGTTGCTAATACAGCTGGTTGCCTAGCAACCGCTATTCTAATTGTTTATCTGCCTAGCAACACACGGTCATGGTCCTGAAGTTGATTATAATCACGCCTACCCCCCATAATATGGACCCAAGAAATTCAATGGTGCTATTGGTTTGTTGCTAATACAGCTAGTTGCCTAGCAACTTCTATTCTAATTGTTTATCTGCCTAGCAACACACATTTCCATGGTCCTGAGGTTGATTATAATCATACCTACCCCCCTAATATGGACCCAAGGAATTCAATGGTTCTATTGGTTTGTTGCTAATACAGCTGGTTGCCTAGCAACCGCTATTCTAATTGTTTATCTGCCTAGCAACACACATTTCCATGGTCCTGAGGTTGATTATAATCATACCTACCCCCCCTAATATGGACCTAAGGAATTCAATGGTTCTATTGGTTTGTTGCTAATACAGCTGGTTGCCTAGCAACGGCTATTCTAATTGTTTATCTGCCTAGCAACACACATTTCTATGGTCCTAAGGTCAATTATAACCATACCTACCCCCCTAATATGGACCCAAGAAATTCGATGGTTCTTTCGGTTTGTTGCTAGTACAGCTGGTTGCCTAGCAACGGCTATTCTAATTGTTTATCTGCCTAGCAACGCACGTTTCCATGGTCCTAAGGTTGATTATAATCAAACCTAACCCCCTAATATGGACCCAAGGAATTCAATGGTTCTATTAGTTTGTTGCTAATCCAGCTGGTTGCCTAGCAACATCTATTGTTATGGTTTATCTGCCTAGCAACACACATTTCCTTACCCCCTAACATGGACCCAAGGAATTCATAGGAAATGCCATATTTGAAGTAATATCATCTTCCCCCCTGATAACCCCTTCCAGGCCCTGCTTTTTTGGTGTCTTGAATGGGTTCCCTTCAAACATACCAACCATGTAGACATTATGTTTCTTCGAATGCAAGAATTGCGGTTGTTGCCGCGTATAAAAATGCATGAGGCATTTTTTTACGCGGCAACAACCGCAATTCTTGTTAAGGATTTGGTGACAAAATTCCTCCGATTCTCGTATGATTTCAGTAAAACAAATTGAGGTTAAAAAATGCTGTAAAATTATTTTTTTTTAATTGGGTAGGGCCAAAGAAACAAAGTCGCCAGGGATACCTGGACACAATTTTTTTTGGCCTAGTGTTATACAGCGGACGACAGAGTTTGAGACCTACCAATGCAACCACTGTCTGCTCCGCTCTCTCCGTCTTCAGCTGAAGGGAAAAAAGTAGAACGGCACATTTAATATCTACAGTTCTATTAAAATGTACATTCTGAGATATATGGCTACCTGTGACATTTACTGGCAATAACTCTATACTTTTATCAGATAATTTCCTTTTTCTTCATCGATAAATTTGACGTCACAGACTGTAATAATCAGGAAAAGGGTCTCTTGTTCTGTGACGAATAAATTCATATTTCTAATATACTCTTAATAACATGGCATAGTAGACTGGGCGTCAGTCAACTCAAGGAAAATATTCAGAAGAGTGTAGATTGATGAACAATGAAGGGCCTCACCTCCCATATTTTGTTGAACAGTAATTGAGTGTTGTCTCTGGCCAGATCTTTCAGATAGCTGCCTTTTTTACTTCTGGAAGTGACAAGTTACATTACATAAATGCACAGTGTCAGTTGTAAACTATTGTTAACCATAATAGGCATAAGGCATCGAATTTGTGAGTAGCGCCTATGTCATACAGGGAAATGTAGCCCTTATATCTGGTTGATCTCACGCCTGATAAGGGCACCAGAAAGGGGTCAGATTAAAAGGAAATGTATCGGGAAAGGGAGTTTAAATCCTTATCAAAAGAGTTGTACTAGTAGTTTACTTCAGTCTATGACTCCCATACCAACACATCTACGATCCCTATACTGAGTATGGTATTGGAGCAGACCATCTCTTCACTTGATACCCATTTGTCTCAGATTGGTGGCGCAAATGGGTGTGTATTGGTCAATAAACATCCAACCAAAGACCGATTATTACCTAGATCAGTACATGAAAGAAGTAATTGAATAAGCTGGGACAGAGGTGTATTGGGGTGGGATGACAGCCTGCTCCCACGCTATCAAACTGTTAAGATAGACACTGGTTGAGGCTGAGTTAACCTATTAGGCTCTACTAGTTTAGTACTACTCTACTGTAACTAGTAAATGCAATTTTTGGAGGGGGGGGGGAGGGGAATTTCGCAACACAACAGCAATTGAGCAAAACTAAGGGAGTGTTCATTTATTAATTACAGGGGAGGGTGGTGAGATATCAGGCGGAGGGACGAAATTTTTCTACGCCCGCCCCTCGAGAGCGCGTGGAACGTTTCGCACCCCCCTCGCCGAAGAATTTTCGCCCCCCTCCTTTGAACTATGGTAACGCGCAAAAGGGGGCTTACATTTTTACGCCCCCCCCCCTCAAGAGGGGTCCGAATTTTTTACGCCCCCCCCCCTCAGGAGGGGTTGGAAATTTTTACGCTCCCCCCCCCCCTGTAACTGATAAATGCCTGGCATTTAAAATGGAACACTCCCTAAATCAGTAGATGGCGAGGGGGGGTAGGGGGGATGCCATGTTGGGAAAATCCACGAGCATTTTGCTGAAAACAGGTGAACCCCCTGCAAGCATATGATGCCCCCAGTGTCCAATTATAAATTTAAAAGGCTCACCACTGTGTCGCCTGTCGGCCCTGCCTTGAAGTTGAATTTGCCACATGTTCTACTGGGCGATAATAGCGGAAATGAAGTGAACACTAAAACATGATCCGTTAAAACAGTCACCTTACCTGAGGTTTTTGAGATCCAGGGGGTTATGGTCGATTGCTAAGAGATTCCCTTCGTCAATATCCAATTCTATATCTTTGTGTACTTTTGTTGTCTTAAATTGGGCTTCTTTTTCAGCCGCGGCTTGCAACACGCTTTCCACTAAATCCGCCATGTTGCCCACACTGCACCACTCTGATTAGAAACTCTCCTCCTGAGGTTTAGCTTGCTGGCCTATCTGATATTGAACTAAGAATCTGATGGAGAGCACCATGCCGTTTCAAGCAGAAGCAGTGTGAACTTACAGCGTGATGCTGCCACCTGACGGCAAACCAAAAAACTAAAAGTTGACTCTCCAAGCGCAGTGGGACTTTAATGTTTAGAGAGTGAACTCATTTCGCGCCTTTGAAAATCATTTCTTCTTTTACAATATATCTTTAATATATGTACATATCTATGCAAACATATACGAGAGGTAATGAAAATTGTCCATGGTGAAAATCAAATCCTGGAACTTGTAATATATCAAGGTGAGTGTTCATTTACAGGGGGTGGTGGTGAGATTTCGCATGGAGGGGCGAAGTTTTTTTGCGCCCCTCCCCAACTCGAGAGCATGTGGAGCGTTTCACGCCCCCCCCCCTCGCTGAAGGCGGCGAACATTTTTCTCGCCCCCCCCCCTTGAACTATAGTAACATGCAGGCTTTTTTGCTAAAAAGGGGATAACTTTTTTACGCCCATCCCCCCTCAAGAGTTGTCAGATGTGTTTACACCATCGTCTTTTCCTGTCAAAATGAACATCTGTTACTACTTTTTCGCCCAGTACTAGTAGCAACAGTATTTGCTTTATAGGCCTACATTGGTTTTATGTTGTATAAAATGTCCTGAAAAAAGTCCCAAGGCATATCGACTAGTAACATGTATATAACACCAGCACCCTTCCCACTTGTCTTTTCATTTCTTGGCCTTGACTATATATAACAGAAGAGGTTTTTGACTGGCGGGAGAGATTACAACCTGTGTATTAAGGCCTCATAACATTTATCTAAGTGGCAATTTCGGTGATCTTTGCATACTTTCAGCAGAACAAGGGGGTATTCCCTGCAGTGTTTCATTGGAGAGAAAAAAGGAGGTATCTATAGGTTGAAAAGGTCTGTTATGAAAAAAAAAGGCATTTTGAGAGGCAGCGTTTTTATCCCAAAGGAGGTATTTTTCACACTGAAACCCCATAACATGGATGGTGTTCTTATTTATTAGTGTGCAGGGGCCGGGTAAGGGAGTGTTCATTTATTATTTACAGGGGGGGGGGGCGCAAAAATTTCCGACCCCTCCTGAGGGGGGGGGGGACGTAAAAATTTAAGCCCCTTTTTAGCAAAAAAGCACGCGCGTTACTATAGTTCAAAGGGGGGGGGGGGCGAAACATTTTCGGCGAGGGGGCGTGCGAAACATTACACGAGCTCTCGAGGGGTAAAGAATTTTCACCTCTCCGCGCGAAATCTCACCACCCCCCCCCCTGTAATTAATAAATGAACACTCCCTAACAACCCCCACTCCTCATTTCTATTTTCTTGTCTTTGTGACATGCAAATGGGTATACGGTACACACATGTACTTCAACATTTATTAGGCCACTCAAAAAAATGAAATGGTTTCTTGTCACCACGCGCATCATAAATGTCAGGTTTTGAGGTGAACTTTTCCTTCTTCTACATTTTTTCATGAAAAACATGATAAAGTTGGACAAATACTGGGATATTTGATATCAAATTACAGCTGTAACTCTGGCATTTAAAGGCGCACTGAACCCACGACGTTATTTGCGTACAAAACTTGGCAGGGTTAGGTCCTGGGTCGAGTGCGCCTTTAAGATGTCAATAGAGGTCAGTAATTTATTACTAAATGGGCTGATTTAAAAGAGAATCGCCCCCTTTCCATTGCTGGTTTAATGAGTAACGGCTCTATTTTTGGAGTGGCATACTATACTGTCGCTTTAAATAACTAAAGACCCAAGAAGTTGGGACCACTATAGTAAATCTGGGTGGAGCCGCGAAAGGTACTCTACCCTTATAAGCGGGGGGGAGGGGCCTTAAACACCAGGTTTTGAATATACACCTACTGTAAACGTAGATATTTTCGCTGGTATAAATTTTCGATATGTACAGCGCGAAATAAAATACGTTTACAGTATCTTGTAAAAGCACCGAGGTAGTTTTGACACTTTTATCAACCACTAAAATATAGACCTTTATAAATATGCACCCTACTTGTCTAGGCACGGCTCCAAAGCGCCATCAAAAACTATGCTATGATAAATACTGATTTCTTCATATGCCCCCCCCCCCCCCAAAAAAATAATCGTTACACGCTACAGCTTACATGATGAGCCCTGAATATGCCACATTATTATTACGTTTGAGTGTCGATTTCACGATGGGAGGACCAAGAACAGAATCAGTTTCCTGACACTTTGTCTACATGATAGCACGCTTCTAGATTTAAGCCGCAATAGTTTGCAAAAACTTTTTTCCGCGCACCCGTCTACTTAATTTTCCTTTTGATCAGAAGGAGTACCAAAGTCAGACTGCATTTACATTTTTTTTTATTGTTTTTCAATTTTTGTAATTCTCTTCCAACAGAGTTCAGATTTGGCATCATTTAAGAATGACACCAAAAAGGTACATAGATGATAAATGTAAATATCTGCGGGGGGTCTAGTTGGGAAGATATAACACACCAGGATTTAATTCAGTCTCACTTAACACCTTAACAGGTGCTTCAATTGCCTACGTACGACTTGTTCACTTATACACCAGGACATCAGCGGAATAAATAGTGTATGACAAATATTCAATTCTTAAAAAAGTGTGATGGTTCTTGTTTAAGGGCAATGTGTTCGTTTGCTGGTATCAACATCCGCAATAATATTATGTACAGTCCAGACTCATCTCCGCAAGGATGATGAGTGTCCATTTATAATAATATTCCGTTAAGCTTGATGTTTGCATTATTCCCACGTGTAGAAATATTTATCCCAGACGCCATGAGATGTAGACGGACTTGAACTTGTCGAATCCTGAGAGCACACCAGCACCAGCGACACCACGGAGGATGTTGGCGCCTGAAAAACATAAAACATAACAGGTTAAGTTTTTTGTAATTGTTATATTGATAAGTAGGAATTCGCTTAAGTTTGTTTCATGAGCACCACCTTTAAATATCAAGAGGAGCTTTCACTACGAAATCAGAGTTTATTACGTTGTGCCAAGTAAATGACAAAACTAGGCCCATGCTGACGTTTTAATATTAATAAACAGATGCAGTTGTTACTCTTTTTAAAATTCTGTGCTTCCATCTCATCATGAAGCTTCCACCTCACATTGTATAGCCAGAGTATCTACATAGAGTAAGCAATTGACCGTTACTTACCAGCGCCCTTCATGAGTGACATGAATCCTTCTCCCTTGATGACGGTGACGGCACAGTCGATGGATCCCTTGTACTTGACAGCCTGTCCTGAGGTCATCATCATACGACGACGGATGGTGTCGATGGGGTAGGAAACCAGACCGGCGCTGATTGTTACAACGTAGCCCAGGGCGAAAGAAGCCATAAGGCCGGGGTTATCTCCCAGCAGCATTGGCTTGAGTGTATCGTAGAAGCCGAAGTAGCACCCACGGTAGACGATGATGCCCACGCAGGAGATGACGTAGCCTCTGTACAGGCCCTGGATGCCGTCAGTGGCGAGGGTCTTCCTGTAGACGTCGACGAGACCCTTGAACTCGCGCTCACCTCCAGCCTTTCCGCCGCTCTTGGCGTCATTGGCAAGGCGGGTACGGGCGTAGTCAAGAGAGTAGACAAAGGTGAGGGACAAAGCTCCCGCGGCACCACCGGATGCAATGTTCTTGGCGAATTTGGTTGCGTTGCCTTCGGTCTTGCTCGATTTGAACATAGCCTTGATCTGATCCTTGAAGGCAAAGTTAAGGGCTTGTGTTGGGAAGTAACGGATGCAGTTGGCCAAGTTACCTCTCCAGAAGGGAATAAGACCTGAAAGAAGCAGATTTCAAGGTTAAATGCTGTTGGTTATGACATATGGTCTACTGTAAGAAATGCTCTAGGTGTGAGGATAAGGCCTAAAAAAAAAAAAAGTTGTGTTCCGGTAACATGGCCCTAAATAAATAGGGTCGGTAGGTCGCTTTTTTTTTTTTTTTTTACAATTTTTTTTTGGTAAAAAAAGCCAATTTTAGTAGTAAAATCGCCAAAAATGTCCTAAATTTTCTCAAAAATTAAAAAAATGGCCCAAGAAAATTAGGGTCGGCCCCTAAAACATAGGGTCGGTCGGGATACCGGAACACAACTTCTTTTTTTTTTAGGCCTAACGAGACACTAGGCTCTTATTTTTAAAGATTTTCCAATAACTTACAGCTTCAAAAGGGAACGCTGGATTTGTCCAAGTGTGGCCCATTACTTTTAAATAACAGGTCGACAAAAAGAAGGGCAATTTCTTAAAAACATTTGTCATTTTCTGTAATTGACATGATTTAATGCAGAAATTCAAGCATAGAATTCCTGTAAAATTAGGAAAAGTGCCATCTCTGAAACAGTATCTATTCAAGTTTTTATTCTTCGTAGTTTTCGTTGTTGTAACGAACATTGCTATACATACCCTCTGTCTGGAAAGTACGGGCTGTGCAGTCGATGACGCCCTTGTATGGCCGATCGAGACGTCCCTGCTTGATCATCTCATCCTGGTTCTGTACCAGCAGCTTCACACGCTCAATGGGGGCGGCCGCCGTCTTGGAGATGACAGCTGCGGCGCCACTGAGGGCAAAGTTCTCTGCGAACCCAAGCTTTTGTTTGGAACCCATCTGAAAGGACAAAAAACATTGGAATTTTAGTTGTGCTTCCCAGTAACCTGTTGAATAACCATTAATACATTAAAATCAGTGTCATTTCTAACTTATATCGGTGTTCTGTTTAACCGACAGGTCAACAACTAGTATGTTACTTTCATACTTTGCAAACTGACCATATTGTTTATTGAAATGAAGTCTGTGCATCATAATATAGATTCAGAAAAATATTAAGTCTAATTTATAAAATTGCGACAGAGTTATAGTTTTGTCAGCAGGAGTAGCATATTGGACCCTTCATATTACATTTGATTTTATCTGAGATTTATCATATATACAGACAGTTCAAATCTACAAAAGCAAAACTGTGGTCATCATTTTTATCCATACATTGATCAAAGGTGAGGTGTAAAGGACAAAGGGTCATCCCTAGGGCCTGCTAGTCTATGTAATAAACTGATAACGAGCCACATTGCTCTTTCAATATTGATAATCCTTTGGATCTTGACCCTGTCGAGTTCTGGGATGAGACTCGTGATGAGATAACATGCTAGATATCACAGCTGTGCCTAACTCGATACGATGATGACAGCTCAGTCAATGAGATCCCCCCCCCCCCTCTCACCACCCCCATGATCTAGTTTTGGGCCAGTTTCAGAGTCCTTCACCACAAATTCCACCTTTCTTAGGCTATGCTTTAGGTACACCGCAGACAACTGACTGCCCAACCTTACATTCTGACCTCTAGCTCTTGACCTCCCCGAACAGTCCAACCATCCCCTCCATTTTTAGATCACCAACCAAGTTCGAATACACACCCACTCATTTTGGCAAACAGCCAAGAGGCGTAGTTATTTTTTTAATGTTTGATCGTGGTAGACCTTCAGATTCCATTTGTATAGCAACACTGACGTTTGAAGAGTTGTAAAACTTTGATCATCTGCAACAAGTCAAGTCCAGACAGGTGTCGATGTTTGAACTGTCAGTGTCAGTGAGTACATCTCTCCTGCATTCGACAGTAGGACCGGTCACTTTTTCCAGTCTCACGCCTTGGCGATTTTGAACAAGATTTGGAGCACATCAGCAATTCTTACACTGTTCCTCAGAAACATGGAGAGCTTGTTCAACTATTTCTGATATCAAAAGTTGGCAAGAAGATTTAATGTACCCTTGTGCATCGATGACAATGGAAGATACCGGCTTCCCAACCCTCACACGCCGATTCAAGATGGCGTGGACCAATGTCGCACAACGTGTATTTGAAGGGCACGGATATTTTGCCGAAAACAACTGATTTACCCCGAAAACAGTCATGGAAACCTCCGAACTAACAGGGCCAAGGGTTCATGATGATGCAATGGTACAGTAAATAGATGTTAGTGTGGTTTTACTCACCTTTACTGTTGTTTAGTGAAGAGATAGGCTGAAGTTGCACCCTGCTCGTGCTTCGCCCACGGTGATGAAGAGACCGACTGGTGCCGAGAACGAGGCTCGGCCTGCGTCGAACCCTTCCTTGCCGCGCGCTGATTGGCTGAGACAGACAAACGGGCCGCCATTAAAGGCTTCTGATTGGTGGAGACCGCTTCTATTCATGACAGCTTCCCTTACGTCACATCCGGAATCCCCACACTCTCCAAGCAGATCCAAAGTATGTACTTTCACATGATGGGTCAATAGGTCGAATAATGAATGGAGCGCGAGATTTTGTCACTCTCAGAGCGGAGTTTTTGAGTCGTATTTGCAACCAAAAGTACATAACGTCAGTTCGGTGAGTGAAAAGTGTGGTGGGAGGGGGTTTCCCGCGTAGAATCTCATTCACCTTCCCACTACAACCTTCAGTCATGAGACAGTCAGTGTGACCTTCCTATGGTATCTGGGTCCACCAGGCTGTTACAACTGTCAGTCACTAGTGTCAGATTATCTAGCAGAGTACCGGCGAGAGGCTAAACCATGTCATGACTCATGAAAAAAAAAGGATGTCAGTGACAGTGGCAGTGCAACTACAACTTTCAAGCAGATAAAACTAGGAAAGGGGGAGGGGCTCCTCAGCCTCGAGCTCTCCAGGCCCATTGCAGCCGTCAGGCTGTAATGGGCCTGGACAAATTTGTATCTAATGAGTGTGACCTACTTAGAAAATGATCCAGGATCCTGGATCATTTCTTAATGAGATAGCTCAACCACTGATTGGTTAGCCATGGTCACATGACCATGAATGAGGGTGTGTATGGCCTCATGGGTTCGAATCCCACCTTGGGAAAACGTAGGTTCGTTTTTTTTACATTATTTATTTGGCCTTTTTGAAGCATAAATACCTCAATGCTGGAATAGTAATAACACATATTACATATTTGGATAGGGGAAATAGTGTAATAGAGGGCCATTGTACAAATATCAAAATTACTACCCATTGTGCCAAGGTGGGACTCGAACCCATGATGTCCAGATTGATGATATCCATTACAACCCAATACATAAGCATTCTCCCAGACTGTATACATACAGTCGGGGTCCGAGACTGGGGGCTCCTGGACTTGGATGCTCCAACTCTTGTACATTTTAAAAGTTTTAATAGCAGTAGTCTACTCTTGCTACACACTACAGAAACGACTTTAACCACTGGCACCGTTGATAGACTGCCTAGACCTCTCTGATACAGTGATAGCTATAACCTATAGGTACTCAATCTATTCATGTAGTCATAGCCGCTATATTAGGGTCTATATGGTGTTATAGCCCCGGGGTTATAGCATTAGGCTCTATTATAACGCCTTTTAATTCAATTTAAACATATTTATAATAGCATCAATAGTTCAGGGACGAAATACTCCCAACGGAAGATTTATACCTATTACCCACATATCCCTCTCCTAGGAAGTGTTCATTTATTAAAGGGGGGGGGGGATAAATTTCGACACCCTTCCTGATGGGGGGGGGGGTGTAACAAATTCTGATCCCCTTTTTTGTCGGGGGCAAAACATTTAATAAACCTTTAATATTATGCCCCTTTTTAGTGATAACTTGTGTGTATTACTATAGTTCAAAGGGGGCGGTATATCCCCCCCCCTCCCCCGTTGTTAAAAAATGACCACTCCCTTTCCCTAATGGTTCAATGAGCACTTATTTTTGTTAGACGTCAGATGTCCCCTTTGAGAATCTTTTAACATATCTGACTTAGTGGGTACTCATTCAGTGAATAGTGGTGGAACGGAGGAGAAGGGGAGCGGGGCCAGCAGCAACAGACTTTCATGGGATTAAAAAGAGCACAGCATGAACACTTTAATCAACTTTAACTCTTAAATATATTTTATTTGGTGGACTCGTGCCCGTTACCAACCCTCCCTATAGTAGACATGATACATGGGAGTTTGGCAGACATGCATACATTAAAATGCTTCCACTTCAAATAGTGGAAGGAACCCACACAATGCAAATTAAAACATGGGCTTAGGACTATAGGTATCAGAGATTATGAACTCATAGGCTCATATGAACCAAAATACAAATTTGGTCTTCTTAATCAGTGTAATGAAGAGACAAACAATGCATTCAGCTTTTAAGTTTGCAAACTAGTTGCCTTCAAATTTTTAATAATAGGAAGTTGGTCTCAACAAAATTATCTTTTAATAACCTTTGAAGGTACCCAACCATTCCTCTCAACAGTCATATCATTTAATAGCTTAAAACTTGAAAAGTCTGCTGATTGGAACTGGTGAGTGTCTTTGTAAAAGGTGTATAGTTATCATTTTTTTCATACTAAATGATAATTTTTTACCCATTTCTGTAAGGCTGTCACTTTCATGTTCAAGTCTCAGTAAACAAACTTTAGCCATAATCATTGACATTATTTGGTTTTTTTTCGCACCACTTTCTTTACCCTCCAATAGGAACTTATTAAAAAAAATTACTCGCAAAAATAATTACTACATAATACATAGCACCCTTATCATAATAGTAATCCCCACAGCCTGTTACATTTATCAGCTCAGCATCAAGGCCTCATGGTAGATAGACATGGACAGTGCGCATTATCTTCTTTCGACAGTACGGGCACTCAGTGAGACGACCGGAACAGTCCTCACAGCATGCCAGGTGGCCACACGGCAGGAAGACTTCCGTCGCTGGGTTCTCAAAGCACACTCGACACGTGGTCTGCTTCCGGAGGTCCTCATTCTCCTTCTCTAGTTGTTTTGCTGGAATAAAGGCATAAAAGATGTTTTTCAATTTTATAGGTCTCCTGTCTTTCTTGACACTGGAATGAATCTTTGATTGGAGGAAATGATATTACTATTTTGCCCATCTGTATCTTTAGCCACTAATTACAACTTCCACTGTGTACAGGAGCAGAGTTACAGTAAACTGGATAAGCTTTAGTTTTCCTCTAAAATGAATCAAATTCACTCTGCCTGCAGTTTGCCTTCTGAGATTCTGCACTAAATAGGTCTAAATTCGAAATACATTGCTGCTTAGCGTATACCCCATTAAAATATTACATGTATTATCAGGGATATGATTTGAAAATTGTAAATCTGTAGACGATTTGAAGTCACAATATAAGAGTTAAAGAAACCAGACACTAAATACAGCATACAAGTGAAATATTGCTTTTGAATGGTCGCAAGCGCAGCAGCAAAGTATGCTTACCCAGAAAATTTTACAAATTTATAAGCCAAAGTGTAGGAAATTCTACAACCGTAGTAGGAATCACATCCCTGATTATTCACCTTTCTCTATAATGCCCTTTGTCTCCTGGTCCAATTCCCCACGTTGACTCTGCTGTTGCTGATGCTGCTGATGTTGCTGCTGCTGTTGCTGTTGTTGCTGCTGCTGCTGCTGCTCCTGTGGCAGCTGAGATGGTCCACCGTAACCTAATGTTGTCGCTCCTTGAGATGACCCACCAATAGCGCCTTCACTTGAATAGTCTGCCACAACAGAGGGCTCAGTTTCTGGATAGTCTGGAGGAGAATTTATTTCTTATCTAAGCATATACCTTTCTTATCCAAGCATATGGGTCAGAATTTCAAAAAATTGACTAGTCTTGTGCCAAATTAAAATCAAAGAGAAATTTGTCAAACTCAATAAAGCAACAGATTCAGATGTGTGCTTTGGTAGAACAAGATTATTCATTTAAGATGTATTATCCAATCTTTTAAAAAGAAAATGCATATAAGAATGTTTGGACTTCATTTCCAAACAGATATATTATAATGATGAATTTGGACAGAAATTGATCAAATAAAAATTATGTTGAATTAGAGAAATGTGCCATTTTATGCACAATTTTATGAAAAATACACCTGATGTGCCACCTTTTGAGTGGGCATATCAAAACTTGATTTGGGCATATTATTATGAAACAATCTAAACAAAAACATATCTAGACCAACCTTCATCATTTTCAATATCGAAGACAGCGTCTACCAGCATACTTGTGTCAATGTTCTGTGTACCTGGATGAAGATTTACAATGAATAATCTGATTGGTTGATCCATCTGTCAGGTATAGATCAAGAAGCTTCAACACCATCTGGAATTATTATTATTATTACAATTATATCATTTCCTTCTATCCTTCTACAATACTTCTTGATACTTGAGATTTATTGCCAACATAATACCAATGTTATGCTAAGGCTTCAATGTTTTAGTAAGGCTTAGATATGTTTTTTTGCCATGTGTATCCTGAGGCCATTTAGATATAAATTGCACATACCTGACAGTTTGAGTTTATCCATTGCCTTCTCAATGGCCGTCATAGAATGGCCAAGTCCCGCAACCGTCTGCATAATCCTGACCTCCTGCCTCTGCTGGGCCACGCGAGGGGAGGGGGAATCTAAAGAAACATACCACTTTGAGATTACTTATGTAATTAGATAGTTAGATTCACAAAGAATGAAGTTTATAGAGGAAAATATACAACAGTTGTAATTCTAATGATGTATATACCTTTCATTTTCTATGGGACTAGAGAGAGATAGGTTTTGGCACCAACACAGCCAAAGGCTGGTCAGTAGATTGACAGGGCCCGTATCGGGGCTATTGGACAATGACTGAACGGCATAAAAATGCAGTTCTTGTCACTGACACATACTGATACAGTGTGCCCCTATTAACTGAACTGAATTGATTTGACTCATCTTGAAACCTAAACTCCAATGCACGCAGCAGTGAGGGAATATTGACAAATTATAAGGACACACGTAATTCACATCGTTCGATCCTAAGGTTTAAAAGATAAAAGTTTAAAAAATCTATACTCCAGGACACTAATGATATCCATTTTCTGTTCACTCCTTAATAGGACAGTCTCTGCAGTCTTTAGCTAAGTATGCAACACTTCTGCATACATATCTATCTAATAAAAATACTGAACATCTTCCTTACCATTTTGCATATGTTGCTGCGGTGTACTATGGCTTCCATTCTGAAAATGGAAGCAATCAATAGTTCTGATTGATGAAGGCAAGTAGATGGCCTGCAGATCAATGAGTGATTAATTGGTGATATCAACCTACCTGTATGCTTACTGAATACAGGAAGATCAATAATGGTCTACTTTGAACTGGTACACTCACACAACCATCATGTATATGGGTCATGTGAATGGGGAGAAGCTATTTCACCTGAGTTTATTACATCCCTAGTGTTGTATATTGAACATCTTGTGATTGGCTCATTTTATATGATAACTATGTTTTTACTACCTTTCTGTCCAATTAACCTCACAAAATTATTGTTGGTGTTTTTGTTTCAATATTCTTTTTTTTGTTTTCCCCATTTAACCTTTCAAAGTCATGTTTTAGATTCTGAAGAAAAAGCTTTGGATAAACCATGAAAAAAAGAGCTTCCTTTGACCCTCCTCATTCATAGAACAACCCTACTTCATATCTTGTTTCATGATCTCTTTTAATGAGAGGTCCAAATGATTAAGTTGTCACCATACCAGTACATACTGAACCAGAAACAAACTTAAGACAAACTAATGCAGAGATGAAACTTTTCTAGCACCAAATTACATGTGATCCAAAGGCAAACATACTTTAAACCACAGTAGTGTGTCAAAATAAAAGACAAGTCACTGTGATTATACTGCATAACCTGAGTCATAAGAATGCTTCTCGTATAACCTTACAGAGACTGCAGACACCAACCACACTGCGAATGGTTTAAAACATGTAAACAAGATCCCTGCAGGGTTCTGGTTTCTGCAACCACTTCATATTCTACAGAGGGTTGTTAACTTTTACTGAAACATGTATGGGATTTGACTTCCAAGAAAATTATGAATAGCCATTCTGGTCTATAAGAGACATTGTATGAGCTCACCATCATTAAAAATGTATAAAAGTATTTTCTTAAAGGATCTAGGCAACTGATGAGAGTGGTCCTGGTGAATGAAAACAAATGTTAGGAGTTTGCAGATATGATGAAAACCTAATGTTAGACCTGGGTATTGTAGGATGAAGACCTGCTGTAGTAAGCTTACCTTTAGTCTTAGGTGAACACAGTCTGGAGAATGCTTTTTGTGTTCCTCATCGGGGATATCGCTCTCCTCCCACGAATGCAAAATAATGCCACAGTGAAAACACTGCACGCTGTCTCGCCCTCCTGCCAAAACAATTCAAAAACCATGACTGAGTGGACTTTTCTTCTATGTGCCCAAGTTAAAATTCGAGAATTGATAAAGTGATATATTATGACTACATCATACAGCTATCTTCTTATACTTTTATATTTGAACAACTGTGCCTTAGACTTTGACATGAAAGTGTAGACAATCCATACCTAAGAAGAAGAACCCTGAGCGAATCAGAAGCATGACTGAAGGGAAGCTGTTAGTCCATGTGGCAAACGTCCGTTTCCGTACCTCTTCATCAGCGAACCTCTGATAGCGTGGCTGGGTGAGGACCGTATGAGGCTGTGTCAACATTTCAAGCTCAGGATCTATGCCCGGCTCATCCCCATCAACAACGTCTGACCTGTAGTAGGTCGGATTGCGTACTATGTGAGGTACGCTGCCACTTGGCATATTGTTCATTCTGTGTTCTCCCCCAACTACTCTGCTAAGAGTATTTCTAGTCACATTCCCTGGTGATACAGGTTGAGGATGATCGGCGTCTATCACCCTCGTATTTGGATTGTTCCCATCCGGCATATCAAGCATTTGTGCCCGTAATGTTTCATCGGGTCTAGTCCGTTGCATGAGGTTATAATAGCCATTGATATCTACATTGGAAGGGTTAGCAGCAGAATTTGTATAGGGAGGCCTGTTGGCATCACATTGGATACCACCAGAGTGGGATACAGAACCCACCAGGCCAAACTTCATGTCTCTCTTCGGGTGCTCCATATTTGTGAATTTCCTTGTTGCTAGATCAATAAAACCAGTGGAGACAATAGCATCCTTATTGAGAAGCCTGTTGTCCAAGTCATCTCTGCTACCTGCGGAGTTTTGGCTGTTTGTCAGAGGATTGGTTGAGTCCTGAGGCTGTTGCTGATTTTGTCTGACCATGATTTGCCTGCGACAGAAATGAAACTGGTTAGATACTATATATCTTTATTCTACTGTTTTTATTTTCTTAAATTGTCTGTGAAACCTTGGAACAGACTGGTGAATTTGTTACTTAAGAGTGATATGATGTGACTACTTTCAGAATGATGCAATGGTAAAGGTGTTGTCATCAAAACTGTCATATATTACTTTCAAATAAAATATAGTGCGTTTTATCGAAACATTTTATTGAAACAATCCCGGTAAACCTTAAAGGCCCACTCAACCCAGGACCTAACCCTGCCGAGTTTTGTACGCAAATGACGTCATGGGTTCAGTGCGCCTTTAAGATAGCTTATCCTGAGCAATGAAGATTTTCATATACAAGTGTGTGATAAAGTCTTATCTCCATGTTTATACACCTAGATTAGAGGTGATTCTTTTTTAAACTTTAAACAGTTTAAACAAGATTGGCTTTTGGTTTCTCCAACATAGAGATGGCAGACTGGTTAAAGTTTTGATTAGTTAGTCCGCCCCCTACCTTCCACCCTGTATCATTCATCCGTTACATTGCTACATCCCCAAAGATAGTTGCAGCCTCTACGATCTAGTTTTGATATACAGTTAACTCCTTCCAAATGGTCACCTCTTCAATGTGGCTATTTTATATAGCCTCAATTTGGCAAGAATGTACAGAAATTTGATAACTCCCAACACAGCCCCACTGATACTTCACTACAGTTCTAGGCCAACTGTTTCTGTACTTTTGTATGGATTAGGTCTCCCTATAACTAGGGCATGTCAAGAGTTAATGGTTCAGCTCTGCCTTAAGCATGCACATCGATGGCAAATCTGAAGTCACATCAAACAATAGAAAGATTATCTTTGCTCTGATAAGAAATATCCACAATCTTTATGGTCAATCCTTTACCCACCATAGCTTTGGCAGGAAAACTTAATAGCATGAGGAATCTTGTAGAAATGGCACTTTAGAGGCAGTAGATGTGGTGCTGCAGAAGTAAGAGGGGGGCAGGTAGGGAAGGACCGTTA
Source organism: Harmothoe impar (assembly GCA_947462335.1). NCBI lineage: Eukaryota > Metazoa > Annelida > Polychaeta > Phyllodocida > Polynoidae > Harmothoe > Harmothoe impar. Next base: position 15,349,585 of record OX381706.1, read on the forward strand.
GCCGGACGGATAGAGCAGGATAGGGATAAAAGAGGAGTTGTGGAACATTATTTCTATGTGGGGGTCTCAAGCATGGAATTGGTAGCAGCGTGCTATAAATACTTCATTCATGATATGCTACCAAGCCTCCCCTGACAACTTAAGTGATAAATCTGAATGTTATGAATAGTCCGTAAGAATAACCCCCATGTTAATGCTAGTGTCATTCAGTCTATATTGATCCCTGGCCTTCTGCTGGTGGGCCTGTCCCAACAAGCTGTATTAAGCAAATACAGTTCTACCTTGTGTATTTCTATAGATAAGGCAATAAACTAAATGTACAACACTATGGGAAGTATATGGTATCATTACTCCTGTTTCAACTGATACTATTCAGTTAGACGGGGATTTTTGAATCGTCATCATTTTATGGCTGCTTACTCAAATGAACCACAACTTTGATTTGTTATTTCAAGTTTGTTACGATGGTGACTACATCCATCTATCGGTGAAGACCTACCGTAAAACCTCGCGTATAAGCCGCGGCTTGTACGCAAATCAGACTCAGCTTTCTTTTGATACCAAACATGCCTCTATAGGGTGCGGCTTATACGAGAGTTTTTATAAGTATACTACAGTACCAAATTAACAATTCTCAGATGGCCTCTGCGGCTTATAGGATCGCACCAAACTCGGGGTGCGGCTTATACGCGAGTTAGGCTTATACGCGAGGTTTTACGGTAGTCGTGACTGAAAATCTTTTCCCTGTCACTGAATGGTTATCTATACTTTCTTCTTTTCAGAGAGGGATATATGTACTACAGTTATTTATGTTGGTAGACCTGTATTTGAAAAGTTCCCATCCCTATTCCCTTAATATTGTGATCCTACTGTAACAACTGGAATCTCAGAATCTTTAATCTGATTTAATGCAGTTCTGTACCACCTCTTCTATTATCTTCTTTTGAATGATGTGTTGAATAGGTTGCAAACCTTTGAATTCCTCTTAGACTTTACCTGACAATAACAGAATGTTGATTGGCAGATAGCCAGACATACTGCAATGGCCTGTTTCAGCATATATAAATTTCAAGTACCTGCTACCCTCTGCGCTTGCGCTTATACAGGGACCTTCACTGATATGAGTCCTTTCAAAGAGAGGTTTCAGGAGGGTCCTACAGCTGCACTTAAAAGAGACCTAAGGGAGTGGTCATTTTTTAACAACCGGGGGGGGTTGGTGGATTTGGGGGGGGGACCAAAAAAATTTGGACCCCTTGAAGGGGGGGGACCAAAAAAATTTGGACCCCTCTTGAGGGGGGGACCAAAAAAATTACACCCCTTTTTAACGAAAAAGCCCGCGCGTTACTATAGCTCAAAGGGGTCGGCCGCGCTCATTTTCAACCTGCCTAGGGGGGGGACTGAAAAATTTGTGACCCCTTCCGCGGGGGGGGGACCAAAAAAATTTCGAACCGCTCGCGCGAAAATCCACCGACCCCCCCCTGTTGTTAAAATATGACCACTCCCTAAACTCATTTGAGACCCCTGTGCTTAAATGAGCTGAGCACTACATTCTATCTGGATCATAGTCGCTCACGGATTGGTTGCCACTCACTGCAGCCTGCGCAGATCCAGCGCAGCCATTAGCGCGAATGTTCCTACCCTGTGGTCCCTACGCACCCATTGACTGGGTATGGCGGAAAGTACTCCTGAAAAACCTTCCTCTTAGATGCATACTAGCAATAGAGTGGTTGGTACTAGCTTAGTTTTACCCCCCCCCCCCCCCCCACTCAAGTATTGAGATGATTTCTTTTTTATTTCCTTCCAATTAGTCAGACCATAAATCCTAAATTCACCCAGATCCCACCCCATTGGAAAAAGTAGCACCACTCCCCTATGCCATCCCCTGATATAAAGGCACTGCACACATTCCATCATGAATGGGAGTGTCCGACAGAGGGTTTACTGATGACCCACTAGAGGGCGCCACTCCTTTTGAACAGTTCGTATAGTAAGCAGGGAATTCCCAAGGCTCAGTGGGGGAAACCCTGCACTCCGTCTGTGTTAGAATAGCTGACCTATATAGGCCTTCACATGTATCTCGAGGGACATTATATATGTAGGGCGCCACACTTGGACAGCTGAAGCAGAAAACCAAAAGAAGAAAAATACAAACTATGTCATGTTGTGGCTGGATAGAATTACCATGCATGTACCACAGAATGTAGTAGGTGTGCCCATGGCGGGGACAGACTATAGTCTAGTATTAGTACTGTAGTAGAGGGTATGGGTGCTATATTTTGTTTTACAATAATAGCCTCAATATTAGGCCTATAACAAATTGATATGCAATTATTTTACATGTGGCCGACATCAATGTTTTTCTTTCAATACTTACATCAGATGTCAAACCGTTGAGACTCAAACATTATCAGTTTCACATCAGATATCAGTTTCTATTTATCATAATGGAATATAAAAAAATCCGCAAAATTATCAGATGAATAGAATGCTTGCTGCAAAGAACAATATTAATACCCAGTTGGTTAAACTATATTGCCACGCTAAATTCAGCTGTATTACATTACCTCCATAATGTTTCAAATGATGTCAACAAACTGGAGGCGTAGTAGAAAGTATGCTCCAAGTCCAATCGTAGTCCTCGAGCCTCTATGAATGACACCCAGGCCAGGGACACTCCCTGTTTCACGCACACATCCTGAACACCTATACCTAACTGACGTCGTTAGTCTTTAGGTTTAGGTGTTAGGCTGAGCTAGCAGCAGGCCGCAGCTTGTCAATCTGCGGTATGGGAAGTATAAAATGACGAGAGTAATACTCTGACCCCGAAACCTGCAGGGGTAGTATCAGTCACTATGGCGGGCTGGGCGCGTCATAAACACAGGTACACAATGCTATACGGCGCAGCAGGTGGGGGTAGTTCAAGTGTTTCACACCAGGGGAGGAGCACAGCTGCTGGTCTCACAGGAAGTGCGGGCTTAATTGGGGCACCAGGTGACCATAGATGACCAGGATGGTGTTTCTCCACAAATTTGCGGAGGTCCGCAAATTTGCGGAGGTCCGTAAATACACTCTCCATATATTTATGGAGGTCCGCAAATATATATGGAAATGGTTTTTTAGTACTTAAGCATACAAATACGGAGCTCCATATATATTTGCGGAGCTCCGCAAATTTATGGAAGCAAATTTGCGGAGCTCCACAAATTTGCGGAGCTCCGCAAATTTGTGGAGAAACACCATCCTGGTAGTTTGTGATATACATTTGGAGTTATCTTATATCCGACCTTGCTTATGTATGATGTAGGATCTATATCTGTAGAACACATACTGGGATTAATCCCAAGAAATCAATAGATGTAGTGAGGGTAGGATATATTAAGCAATAACTGACTCGGCCCTTAGTCAATTGCATGGGTTAACAACTGGATCATCTTTGACCAGGTGACATCTTTGTCCGGGTGACATCTTTGACCAAGTGACGTCTTTGACTGGGAGGCTAGAAAAGGTCTTTTTTTATTTTTCTATTTTTTCCCATATCTCTACTACCGTAAATTCCCGTGTACTACCCACGGGGTGTACGCGAACCAAACTCAGCTTCCATTTGATACCAGACATGCGCATATAGGGTGCGGGTTATACGAGGGTTTTTATCACTATAGAACAGTACTAAATTAGAAATTTTCAGATCCAAAAACGGGTTCTAGGATTCCCCTAAGTTGGGGGTGCGGGTTATACGCGAGATGGGGGTACTAAGTACGCGGTAATTTACGGTATTTGTAAAAATATGTGGATTGCAAAAAACTTTGGACAGTGTAGCTCTTCAAATTCCATATAACATAATGGGAGCGGACCCCTAAAATCGAAAGGGTGACATGGCTATTGAGATCTTAAACTACAGACAAAATGGAATCAGAATGTAACCGCATTCAGTGTGTAAACCGGAAGTACCAAAACCGGATGTTTACTTCCAAACGAGAGTATATAGTTCGGTACGTTTTAACTAAACTATAGGGGAGCGGTTGCTAGCACGTCACCCTAGAACCCATCTTTACCATGGGTTTCCCTACTCTTTAGACTCGATCAGGCGAGTCGGCTTAGTAGTAGTGCGTGCTGAGCGTCTAGGCTCTACGCTCGGTGCAGAGCCGGAAGGCATTGGTGGTGCACCTGGCATTGAAGGTGGCTCGACCATGGGCTTGGGTGGTGGTGTACTGCCTGACGGTGGAACTGTGGCAGTAGTTGTAGGCTGCATGGTGGTTGGTGGCATCTGCTTGAGATGTCGGCGGTTCCTTCGATGGACTCCTGACTGGGTTTCGACCTGGTACGATCGCGGAGTACTTGCTTCCCCTCGTATTATTCCTTTCTCCTTCCAACCTTTCTGGATGTCGGTCTTAACCAAGACGGGTTCTCCTGGTTGGAGTGGTTGAAGTGGCCTTACGCCGTGATGTTGATCATAATTTTCTGCGGTTGTTGCCTTGTACCGCTTATCCCTGGCGAGGATCGTCTCGCGGTCAGGCCATATAGGCTCCAGAGTAGATGACGGTACTGGGAGCATGGTGCGGAGATGTCTTCCCATCATGAGCTGTGACGGGCTGGCACCAGTGGCTGCGATTGGAGTGTCTCTGTACACCAATAAGGCAAGCCATGGGTCCTTTTGGCTCAGCATCTGTTTGGCGGTATAGACAGCTCTTTCGGCCTCCCCATTAGAATTTGGGAGGTACGGACTAGACGTGATATGGTTGAATATGTATTTTGTCGAGAATTCTTTGAATTCGGCTGATGTGAACTGAGGGCCGTTGTCGGACACGACCTCGACCGGCACCCCAAAACGTGCAACCACTTCTTTAATTGGCTGATGACGGCTGTGGACGTTGTGGATGTCAGGGCAAGGACTTCTACCCACCTTGAGTAGTAGTCGCACATGACGAGATAGTCCTTACCGACGTAATGGAACAGGTCTATCCCTACCCTTATCCAGGGTCCTTGGGGCAGGGGCGTCGTCATCAGTGGTTCACGCCTTTGCGTTGGGCTCTTTTCAGCGCAGTGGCTACACATAGTGACGATCCTTTTAATGTCTGTGGTTATACCGGGCCACCAAACCCCCAGACGTGCCCTTTCGAGGCACTTGGTGATTCCTTGGTGACCATCATGGATCCTGTCCAGTATTTCCGGCCTCATTGAACTAGGGATTGGTTGGTTGATTGGTTGATTGATTTGTTTAACGTCCAGACGTACATCAAGTACCTCACGGGACATCTCAAGTTGGCAAGGAGTCATCCACAAATAGTGGTAGTCTGCCTTGCAGTAGTAGGACAGATATTTATATGCTGCTTGCCCAATACAGCAGTGACCGCATCTATGGTTGATCGAATCTATGAAATGAATGACCGCATCTATGAGGTGAGGGAGAAAACCGCTACCGGGGCACGTCCCCTACTCTTTTCGAAGGATAGCAAGTGTTCTTTTATTTGCCTGGCCCTACCTACCTGGGCTAGTACCGTAGTAGGCAGGGCCAGACAAACCACGGCCTTTGATATCTCAGACGTGGTTCACTGAGGAGGAATCCCTTGCCAGACCACCAGCAAGAAGGCCCGGGCCCGCGCATATGGGCAGCGGTTGCCAAACAGCTTACGTGACTGATCACAGCAGTAAGGCATGAGACTCCTCAAGTTTTGTCGCCTTTTACGAATCTGGTATGCCCATTGGTATTATGGAAGGCTCCCGATGAAGTTATTCTACTCCTTCATGCCCCCATCATGAAGGTCCCCACTAACACAGGGGGAGAGAACTAGGGATGACAATCCTTGAGGCGAACACTAACAGGCCATCGGTGACTGACAGAGATGCACGATGAGCATACAGGCTCTTCATGCTTTCAGGAACGTCTTTTTCGTATCTTGGCCAACCTGTCAGCGTATAGACGATTGCTGACTGGAGGGTGGGATCGTTGTTCACTGCATTGCGGATCTCTGTTTTCTTAGCATCGGATGCTGGCATATTCGACTGGACAGACTGGACATGCAGTTCCACGTCCTCGGCTGTTGAGGACTCACTTGACTGCAGAGGGCTTCTTGACAGGGTGTCAGAAATGTGCATGTCCTTGCCTGGGACATGTTTTGCAGTGACATTGTACCGCATGAACCTGGTTTTCCAGTCAGGCCATGTTGCAGGTTTCGAAAAATCAAAGGATTCTGGTGACTGAAATTTTGGCATTTTGGCTGCTGGACTAAAAAAATTCCAATTTTTTTTTCAAATCTTTTTTTTTTCAAAAATGTTCACTTGGCTTCCAGTTGACTGACTGTAGTGTTGGCTTAATACACTGTTGACTGGGACTTTAGCTTGAAGGGCTAGATTGGCATTGGTTTGAAGAGACTAGATCTCCATTCACAGTCTATATGAGGCTTGGCAATATGCCAGTTACAGACACTTTTTGTAACTGACAAGACTATTAAACCACAAGTTGACTTGACATGACTTGACTGTATAGGATGACTTCTTTGACTGACTGAAGACTTGACTTGTCTTGACTTATTAATAAAGAGTTCACTCCTACCTTGGTCTGAGCTGGTCTGAGCAGCTCTAACATGTGGTTTCTCAAGCTGAAAATGGGATCTGATTTTCATCTGTTAATATCTTCTTCCAAACCTGCCATCCATCTTCCAAAACTTCCTCCAGTTGTTGTTGGATGTGTCTCCCTTCATTTTCTGTTGGCTGGGTCCTGTTTAACCACTTTTAGACACCATATTGAGATCTTAAACTACAGACAAAATGGAATCAGAATGTGACCGCATTCAGTGTGTAAACCGGAAGTGCCGGAAGTACCAAAACCGGATGTTTACTTCCAAACTGTAAAGGGTGCAAGAATACAAACAGTTGTAACAGGTAGCGCCCAATAGCGCTAATAGCGTCGGCGATAATACAACAATGGCCTTTTCTTAAAATCGACAGCTGACATGGGGCTTAGTGACAAATGACGGGAGAAATTAAAAGATATTGACAAGGGACATGGCATTCTCTTAAAATCGACAGGCGACATGGAGCCTAGTGACAAATGACAGTAGAAAAACAAAGATACTGACAAATAACATGAGCATTTCTTAAAATCGACAGGCGACATGGGGACCCCCCATCTAGACCACGAACATAGAAAGTGAAGTCTTTGACCGGGCAGAAGAAAAAATATAACATTATGCTATAATGCATATCATGTCCCAACTCATGTCCCATGTCCCAACTCATGTCCCATGTCCCAACTCATGTCCATTTCCCAACTCATGTCCCATGTCCCAACTCATGTCCCATGTCCCAACTCATGTCCCATGCCCCAACTCATGTCCGATGTCCTAACTCATGTCCCATGTCCCAACTCATGTCCCATGCCCCAGCTCATGTCCCATTTCCCAACTCATCTCCCAACTCTTGTCCCAACTCATGTCCCATGTCCCAACTCATGTCCAATGTCCCAACTCATGTCCAATGTTCCAACTCATGTCCAATGTCCCAACTCATGTCCAATATCCCAACTCATGTCCCATGCCCCAACTCATGTCCCATGCCCCAGCTCATGTCCCATTTCCCAACTCATGTCCCAACTCATGTCCCATCTCGGGTCTCATGTCCCAACTCATGTCCGATGCCCCAACTCATGTCCCATTTCCCAACTCATGTCCCAACTCATGTCCCATGCCCCAACTCATGTCCCATCTCATGTGCCATGTCCCATCTCATGTCCATTGTCCCAACTCATGTCCTATGTCCCAACTCATGTCCCATATCCCAACTCCTGTCTGATGTCCCACCTCATGTCCCATCTCATGTCCCAACTCATGTCCAATGTCCCAACTCATATCCAATGTCCCAACTCATGTCCCATGTCCCAAATCATGTCCGATCTCGGGTCCCATGTCCGATCTCATGTTCCAACTCATGTCCCAACCCATGTCCTGACTCATGTCTCATCTCATGTCCCATGTCTCAACTCATTCCCCAATTCATGTCCCAAATCATGTCTCATCTCCCAACTCATGTCCCATGTCCCATCTCAATACTCATGTCCCATCTCAAGTCCCATTTCCCAACTCATGTCTCATGTCCCAACCCAACTCATATCCAATGTCCCAACTCATGTCCCATGTCCGAACTCCTGTCCCATGTCCCAACTCATGTCCCACCCAACCCCCACGTCGTGTTGTGCCATACAGTTTGAGAAGTACCAGTGGCGCCACTCTTTGACGTCCCAACTCATGTCCCATCTCGGGTCTCATGTCCCAACTCATGTCCGATGCCCTAACTCATGTCCCATGTCCCAACTCATGTCCCAACTCATGTCCCATGCCCCAACTCATGTCCCATCTCATGTGCCATGTCCCATCTCATGTCCATTGTCCCAACTCATGTCCTATGTCCCAACTCATGTCCCATATCCCAACTCCTGTCTGATGTCCCACCTCATGTCCCATCTCATGTCCCAACTCATGTCCAATGTCCCAACTCATATCCAATGTCCCAACTCATGTCCCATGTCCCAAATCATGTCCGATCTCGGGTCCCATGTCCGATCTCATGTTCCAACTCATGTCCCAACCCATGTCCTGACTCATGTCTCATCTCATGTCCCATGTCTCAACTCATTCCCCAATTCATGTCCCAAATCATGTCTCATCTCCCAACTCATGTCCCATGTCCCATCTCAATACTCATGTCCCATCTCAAGTCCCATTTCCCAACTCATGTCTCATGTCCCAACCCAACTCATATCCAATGTCCCAACTCATGTCCCATGTCCGAACTCCTGTCCCATGTCCCAACTCATGTCCCACCCAACCCCCACGTCGTGTTGTGCCATACAGTTTGAGAAGTACCAGTGGCGCCACTCTTTGACGTCTGGCATGAGCTTGCCAGCAGGTCCCAGATTCAGTTTACCAGCAATGCAGTAATTTATGTACGTCCTCTTTTTGTCCACTGATAGTTTCCCGCCCTCTTTTATTGAACCTTTGGTCTTAAAAAAAGTGTCTTACCCCAGGAGAAATCTATGTTTATATCGAATTAACTACTACTGCAAAAAAGGACATAAAGTCTATATTGGTACATTCATGTTTGTCTACAGTGCCGAAAAGTAGGCTCATTTTTTGATAGGTATTTTTTGTTCAATTTTTTAGGGCAGAACCAGTCGATAGAAATGGATGATTTATACATCATAGAAAAGGAAAACTGTTAGGCTATAGTGCAAAAGTTTGACCTCAGCCAAATTTTTCATTCAGAAAAACACAGTGGGAATAGCTTATTCTGTAGATAATACTTGAATTAAGTCACACCCCACATTATATTCAATATCAGAAAAGGTTATCTTTAAACATGATAACAAGTGCAAAGTGGAATTCCTGTGGGTAGCTGGTTAGTTAAAAGTTAGTCATAAATTAGTGAATTCTTAGTTCGATTTACTAACCGTGATAAGTAAGTCACTATCACTAACATTAATTAGCATTGACTAATGTCCATTATTTTCAGTGTAGTTCCCAGAATAGCTCATAGGTGGCACACAGGACTCCTAGGCGCCTTGGACCTATGTGTGCTGCTAATATAGCCAATAGCTTAAATAGGTATAAAATTTATAATTCTCATTCATTTTCATTTTAAAATGATAACAGCACTAAAATGCTACATGTACCTCACTTTCCCTTTATTTTTCTAATTTCAATGGCACCTCATACATGATTATGTGTGAGTGAGGTTTTGGTCCTGGATGCGTGTGCATAACCACCTATACCATGTCCAGCATTTAGGGGCCATTGTTGATGTTATGATTGACCTGTGCAGAGTTTAGAGGGTGACTTTGTGGCCCGGGGGGGGGGCACTTCCTATGTGTTCGTTAGTAACTATGTGCGTACACAAAAGACCGGGAAAAGGTCCCTTTTGGGCCCCACTGACGGGTCCGGCCAGACGCGCCATTAGGGGCCCTTTTTGGGCCATTTTGGGGCAAAAGGGGTATGTTTTTAGGCCGAGAATAACCAATCAAAAAGTCGAAAAGTTCCTGTAAAAAGGGGTATATCTACTAAAATGGGCCCATTGTTGGCCATTGCATGGATGTTACCTGTTAAAGGGGGTCCGATTTTGGCCAATTCATGAATTTATCCCGTTAAAAGGGGTCCCATGTTGGCCAATAGTCTGCCAAACGGAGCTAAAAGGGGGTCAACTTTCAGCCAATTTTAGGGGGTTATCCCGTCAAAAGGGGGATGCTTTAGGGGTTTTTTAATCCGGGAAAAGGGGTCCAAATTCAAGGTGATGTACGCACATGGTATCTGATAAATGTGAGAGTGCCCCCCCCCCCCCGGGCTGTGTGGCCCGGTCCTTGACAACATGAGGGTAAGGGGGGGGGGGGGTGAAGGTTCCAGGCCCGTGGTTCCAGCAGTATGCCGTGTGGTAGTGTGCGGCTACCCCCCCCCCCCCCCCCCCCCCCTCACAGTCACTGCTGACTTGTAGTCTACTCCGCTAGTAGTGTATAGCTATTGGTGTGTGTGTGTGTGGGGGGGGGGGGGGGGTAATTACCTGTACTAGGCCTGAGTCTTGGTGCCTGGCTGAGCCAAGGAGTGGACTAGGTGTATTCTCAGTGCACATACAGAAATCCCTATAGCCCTATAAGGGCCTGCAGCCTGATACTTAAAAATTGATACCAGATACGGACCCCCCAAAGTCAGTTTTGCCGATCCTGTCTACGCATCATGTGAACCACAGTTGATACCAGTGTTGCCGAAATGACATCGGCACATCGGCTTTTGCCAATGTAAAACCCTAATGGCCGATGTCAGGGTCTTGGACACCAGCCATGATGGCCGGCCATGATCTTAGCTTTCCAAAAGTGAAAGAATTTTTCAAATATTCCTATTAGAAGCTGAGCTAGGTTTAACTGAGAAACTGTGCGGGTTGTTGGTCAATATACATGTATAGATCCGTATCTTGTATGTATAACTGAATAACTACACAAGAGGGTTGGAAAGGCCACCCTTTTCATAAATAGATGCATATGTCACACATCAAGTTTAAATGTTGTCAACTCCGGCGCTCTGAAAAAGTAGGTTATTTGATGACTTGATAGGTCAATAAATGAAATAATTTCTAGTTTTGGAGGAGTAGACAGTTATAGGCTGCAGTTTATCTACATGATGACAACAGGCGACAAAGACCCTTAAAATCGACATGGGTGACACAGGCATTTTAAAAATCAATGGATAGACAGTTTTGCAAAATAAAATTCAACACTCAAATGTCGGTAGCCATGTATCTATCTTCTATCTACATCCTCTCACTTCATGGTACATGAATTGCAAGTTTCTAGATTTGATATCATCGTTTTTGAATTGATTTCAGTGTTTCTGGGATTTATAAAGGGGTTTCTAATAGGCATATTCTATCATATATGGAAACACTGATATTGAAGCTTCCATGCAAAGAACTTTGATATGAAACTTTCAGACTTCAATATTGAAGTTTGGTCAATCAACTCACCACCCCACCCCTCCCACCCATGTCACTTACCTTCTAATACAGTGTTCCTGTCCGATTCCTTGATGGTGATTAGGCTACTGTTCCTTAGCCTGGAATATGATGACTGTGCTTAGTGCAGGAGATCTCCTTATTCCAAACCAGTCCTTATCTTCTATGCAGCGCCACAGTATCTTAATCTGGCGTGCACGCTTCCCTGTGACTGCCCCGTGACTACCAGTGGATATGTATGACTCTATAATCAGGATCTAGAACCACTTTGGTCACAGTTCTTGTTCCGATTCCGGCTGGTTGACGCACGTACTTGCTCAAGTCACCAAACCGTTATGACTATATCCTGCAAAACCACATTTGCGTGTATAGCCCAAAATAGTTCCATGTATATTTACCCAGCAAGAACAGCATACACTGAAAATAATGAATCTCGAACATTATTCAAAACTTAGTGGGTTTTATTCTATTTTGTGCCCAAACTTCTTATCCTATCTTAGCATTTTGCTACCCATGCTTAGCTAAAGCTGGTGTTGCCTTGGCTTGCCTGGAATTATTCATAATCCATGTTCCCCACCTCCATATGGGGGAGGGGGGGGGGGGGGTTCCCTCAGCGTTCCCAACCTCCATGGGGGGCTCCCTCTCGATACCCCACATGCTGCAGGGAGGCTGCTGCTGTGGGCCCCACCTCTAGGGGGGCTGCTGCCATGTGCCCCACCTCCAGGGGGGCTGCTTCTATGTGCCCCTTCTCAAGAAGGGGGCTGCTGTGGTGTGGCCCATCTCCAGGGGGCTGCTGCTATGTGCCCCTTCTCAAGAGGGGCTATTGCTATGTGCCCCACCTCTAGGGGGGGGCTGCAGCTGTGGGCCCAACCTCCAGGGGGGCTGCTGCTGTTTCCACCTCCAGGGGGGCTGCTGCTGTTTCCACCTCCAGGGGGGCTGCTGCTGTTTCCACCTCCAGGGGGGCTGCTGCTGTTTCCACCTCCAGGGGGGCTGCTGCTGTGGGCGCCACCTCAAGGCGGGCTGCTAGTGTGGGCCCTATCTCCAGGGGGGCTGCTGCTATGTGCTCCACCTCCAGGGGGGCTCCTTTGGTGTGCCCCACCTCTAGGGGGGCTGCTGCTTTGGGCCCCACCTCCAAGGGGGATCATTTTGCGTGCCCCATCTCAAGGGGGGCTGCTGCTATGTGCCCCTTCTCAAGAGGGGCTGTTGCTATGTGCCCCATCTCCAGGGGGGCTGCTGCTATGTGCCCCTTCTCAAGAGGGGCTTTTGCTATGTGCCCCACCTCTAGGGGGGCTGCAGCTGTGGGCCCAACCTCCAGGGGGGCTGGTGTTGTTTGCCCCACCTCCAAGGGGGCTGCTGCTATGTTCCCACCTCCAGAGGGGCTGCTGCTGTGAGCGGCAATTGCAGGGGGGCTGCTGGTGTGGGCCCCACCTCCAGGGGGGTTACTGCTGTGGGCCCAACCTCCAGAGGGGCTGCTGCTATGTGCTCCACCTCCAGGGGGGCTCCTTTGGTGTGCCCCACCTCCAGGGTGGCTGCTGCTATGTGCCCCACCTCCAGGGGGGCTGCTGCCATGGGCTCCACCTCCAGGGGAGCTGCTGGTGTGGGCCCCACCTCTAGGGCGGCTGCTGCTATGTGCCCAAGCTCCAGGGGGGGGGGGGGGGGGGCTGCTGGTGTGTGGCCCACTACAGAGGGGCTGCTGCTATGGGCCTAAACTCCAGGGGGGCTGCTGCTGTTGGGCCTACTACAGGGGAGCTGCTGCTGTGGGCCCCACCTATAGGGCAGCTTCTGCTATGTGCCTCACCTCCAGGGGGGGGCTGCTGCTATGTGGCCCATCTCCAGGGGGGCTGCTGCTGTGGGCCCCACCTCCAGGGGGGCTGCTGCTATGTGGCCCACCTCTAGGGGGGCTGCTGCTGTGGGCCCCACGGGCACGGGGGCTGCTGCTTTCTACCCCACCTGCAGGGGGCTGCTGCTGTTTGCCCCACCTCCAGGGGGGCTGCTGCTGTGGTCCCCACCTCCAGGGGGCTGCTGGTGTGGGCCCCATCTGCAGGGGGGATCATTGGTGTGCCCCATATCCAGGGGGGGGGCTGCTGCTGTGTGCCCCACCTCCAGGGGGGCTGGTGTTGTTTGCCCCACCTCCAAGGGGGCTGCTGCTATGTTCCCACCTCCAGAGGGGCTGCTGCTGTGGGCCCCACCTCCAGGGTGGCTGCTGCTGTGGGCCCCACCTCCAGGGCAGCTTCTGCTTTGTGCCTAATCTCCAGGGGGGCTGCTGCTATGTGGAGATCCCTTTCTGTGCCCCACCTTGGGGGGGGGGGGAGGCTACTGCTGTATGCCCCACCTCCAGGGGGGCTGCCTCTGTGCGCCCCACCTCCAGGGGGGCTGCTGCTGTTTGGACCACTACAGGGGGGCTGCTGCTATGGGCCCAAACTAAGCTGCTGCTGGAAGCTGCTGGTGTGGGCCCCCCCTGGAAGGGGGGGGCTGCTGCTGTGGGGCCTACTACAGGGGGGCTGCCTCTGTGAGCCCCACCTCCAGGTGGGCTGCCTCGGTCAGCCCCACCTCCAGGGGGGCTGCTGCTACGGGCCTTACCTCCAGGGCAGCTTCTGCTATGTGCCTCACCTCCAGGGGGGGGGGGGGGTGCTACAATGTGGCCCATCTCCAGGGGGGCTGCTGCTGTGGGCCCCACCTCCAGGTTGGATGCTCAAGTGGGGCTGCTGCTATGTGCCCAATCTCCAGGGGGCTGCCACTGTAGGCCCCACCTCCAGGATGGTTCCTCTGGGGGGGCTGCTGCTGTCGGCTACACCTCAAGAGTGGCTGCTTCTTTGTGCCCCACCTCAAGGGGGGCTGCCTCTGTGGGCCCCACCTCCAGGGGGGCTGCTGCTGTGGGCCCCATCTCCAGGGTGGCTGCTGCTATGTTCCCCACCTCCAGGGGGGCTGCTGCCATGGGCTCCACCTCCAGGGGAGCTGCTGGTGTGGGCCCCACCTCCAGGGCGGCTGCAGCTATGTGCCCAAGCTCCAGGGGGGGGGGGGGCTGCTGGTGTTAGGCCCACTACAGAGGGGCTGCTGCTATGGGCTTAAACTCCAGGGGGGCTGCTGCTGTGAGCTCCACCTCCAGGGGGGCTGCTGCTGTGGGCCCCACCTACAGGGCAGCTTCTGCTGCTGCTATGTGGCCCATCTCCAGGGGGGCTGCTGCTATGGGCCTAAACTCCAGGGGGGCTGCTGCTGTTGGGCCTACTACAGGGGAGCTGCTGCTGTGGGCCCCACCTACAGGGCAGCTTCTGCTATGTGCCTCACCTCCAGGGGGGGGCTGCTGCTATGTGGCCCATCTCCAGGGGGGCTGCTGCTGTGGGCCTCACCTCCAGGGGGGCTGCTGCTATGTGGCCCACCTCCAGGGGGGCTGCTGCTGTGGGCCCTACGGCCACGGGGGCTGCTGCTTTCTACCCCACCTGCAGGGGGCTGCTGCTGTTTGCCCCACCTCCAGGGGGGCTGCTGCTGTGGTCCCCACCTCCAGGGGGCTGCTGGTGTGGGCCCCATCTGCAGGGGGGATCATTGGTGTGCCCCATATCCAGGGGGGGGGGGCTGCTGCTGTGTGCCCCACCTCCAGGGGGGCTGGTGTTGTTTGCCCCACCTCCAAGGGGGCTGCTGCTATGTTCCCACCTCCAGAGGGGCTGCTGCTGTGAGCGGCAATTGCAGGGGGGCTGCTGGTGTGGGCCCCACCTCCAGGGGGGTTACTGTTGTGGGCCCTATCTCCAGGGGGGCTGCTGCTATGTGCCCAACCTCCAGAGGGGCTGCTGCTGTGGGCCCCACCTCCAGGGTGGCTGCTGCTGTGGGCCCCACCCCCAGGGCAGCTTCTGCTTTGTGCCTAATCTCCAGGGGGGCTGCTGCTATGTGGAGATCCCTTTCTGTGCCCCACCTTGTGGGGGGGGGAGGCTACTGCTGTATGCCCCACCTCCAGGGGGGCTGCCTCTGTGCGCCCCACCTCCAGGGGGGCTGCTGCTGTTTGGACCACTACAGGGGGGCTGCTGCTATGGGCCCAAACTAAGCTGCTGCTGAAAGCTGCTGGTGTGGGCCCCCCCTGGAAGGGGGGGCTGCTGCTGTGGGGCCTACTACAGGGGGGCTGCCTCTGTGAGCCCCACCTCCAGGTGGGCTGCCTCGGTCAGCCCCACCTCCAGGGGGGCTGCTGCTACGGGCCTTACCTCCAGGGCAGCTTCTGCTATGTGCCTCACCTCCAGGGGGGGGGGGTGCTACAATGTGGCCCATCTCCAGGGGGGCTGCTGCTGTGGGCCCCACCTCCAGGTTGGATGCTCAAGTGGGGCTGCTGCTATGTGCCCAATCTCCAGGGGGCTGCCACTGTAGGCCCCACCTCCAGGATGGTTCCTCTGGGGGGGGCTGCTGCTGTCGGCTCCACCTCAAGAGTGGCTGCTTCTTTGTGCCCCACCTCAAGGGGGGCTGCCTCTGTGGGCCCCACCTCCAGGGGGGCTGCTGCTGTGGGCCCCATCTCCAGGGTGGCTGCTGCTATGTTCCCCACCTCCAGGGGGGCTGCTGCCATGGGCTCCACCTCCAGGGGAGCTGCTGGTGTGGGCCCCACCTCCAGGGCGGCTGCGGCTATGTGCCCAAGCTCCAGGGGGGGGGGGGGGCTGCTGGTGCTAGGCCCACTACAGAGGGGCTGCTGCTATGGGCCTAAACTCCAAGGGGGCTGCTGCTGTGAGCTCCACCTCCAGGGGGGCTGCTGCTGTGGGCCCCACCTACAGGGCAGCTTCTGCTGCTGCTATGTGGCCCATCTCCAGGGGGGCTGCTGCTGTGGGCCCCACCTCCAGGGCAGCTTCTGCTATGTGCCTAATCTCCAGGGGGGCTGCTGCTATGTGGGGATCCCTCTCTGTGCCCCACCTGGGGGGGGGGGGAGGCTGCTGCTGTATGCCCCACCTCCAGGGGGGCTGCTGCTGTGGTCCCCACCTCCAGGGGGCTGCTGGTGTGGGCCCCATCTGCAGGGGGGGTCACTTGGTGTGCCGCACCTCCAGGGGGGGGGGGCTGCTGCTGTGTGCCCCACCTCCAGGGAGGGCTGCCTCTGTGAGTCCCACCTCCAGGGGGGGTTGCTGCTGTGGGCCCGACCTCCAGGGGGGCTGATAGTGTGGGCCCCACCTCCAGGGTGGCTGCTGCTATGTGCCCCACCTCCAGGGGGCTGCCTCGGTGAGCCCCACCTCCAGGGGGGCTGGCTCGGTGAGCACAACCTCCAGGGGGGCTGCTGCTGTGGGCCCCACCTCCAGGGCAGCTTCTGCTATGTGCCTCATCTCCAGGGTGGCTGCTGCTGTGTGCCCCACCTCCAGGGGGCTTGTGTGGGCCACATCTGCAGGGAAGCTGCTGGTGTGGGCCCCACCTACAGGGGGGGTGCTGCTGAGGGGCCCACTACAGGGCAGCTTCTGCTATGTGCCTCACCTCCAGGGGGGCTGCTACAATGTGGCCAACCTCCAAGGTGGCTGCTACTGTCAGCCCCACTTCCAGGGGGGCTGCTGCTCTGGTCCCAACCTCAAGGGGGCTGCTGGTGTGGGCCCCATCTGCAGGGGGGTTACTTTTGTGTGCCCCACCTCTGGGGGGGGGGGGGGGCTGCTGCTGTGTGCCCCACTTCAAGGAGGGCTGCCTCTGTGAGCCCCACCTCTAGGGGGGGGGGGGCTTCTGCTGTCAGCCCCACCGCCAGGGTGGCTGCTCCAGGGGGGCTGCTGCTATGTGCCCCATCTCCAGGGGGCTGCTGCTGTGGGCCCCACCTCCATGGGGCTGCTGCTGTGGGCCCCACCTCCAGGGGGCTGCTGCTGTGGGCCCCACCTCCAGGGTGGCGCCTCCAGCGCGGCTGCTGCTATGTGCCCTACCTCCAGGGGGCTGCTGCTATGTGCCCAACCTCCAGGGGGGCTGCCTCTGTGAGCCCCACCTTCAGGGGGGCTGCTGCTGTGGGCCCCACCTCCAGGGGGGTGGCTGCTGCTGTGGGCCCCATCTCCAGGGTGGCTGCTGCTGTGTGCCCCACCCCCAGGGGAGCTGCTGGTGATGGCCCCACTTCCAGGGGAGCTGCTGCTGTGTGCCCCACCTCAAGGGGGGCCGCTGCTGTTTTCCCCACCTGCAGGGGGGCTGCTGCTATGGGCACACCTCCAGGGGGCTGCTGCTATGTGCCCCATATAGAGGGCGGCTGCTGCTGTGGGCCCCACCTCCAGGGGCTATAGTGTGGGTCCCACCTCCAGGGGGGGCTGCTGCTTTGGGCCCACCTCCAGGGGGGCTGCTGCTGTGGGTCTTACCTCCAGGGCAGCTGCTGCTATGTGCCCCACCTCTAGGGGGGCTATTGCTATGTGGCCCATCTCCAGGGGGGCTGCTGCTATGTGGCCAATCACCAGGGGGGGGCTGCTGTTGTGGGCCCCACCCCAGGGTGGCTGCTACTATGTGCCCCACCTTCAGGGGGGCTATTGCTATGTGGCCCATCTCCAGGGGGCTGCTGCAGTTGGGCCCACTACAGGTGGGCTGCTGCTATGTGCCCCATATAGAGGGCGGCTGCTGCTGTGGGCCCCATCTCCAGGGGCTATAGTGTGGGTCCCACCTCCAGGGGGGCTGCTGTTGTGGGACCCACCTCCAGGGTGGCTGCTACAATGTGCCCCACCTCTAGGGGGGCTGCTGTTATGTGGCCCATCTCCAGGGGGGGCTGCTGCTGTGGGCCCCACCTCCAGGGGAGCTGCTGCTGTGGGCCCCACCTCCAGGGGGGGCTGCTGCTGTGGGGCCCACTACAGGGGGGCTGCTGCTATGTGGCCAATCACCAGGGGGGGCTGCTGTTGTGGGCCCCACCTCCAGGGTGGCTGCTACTATGTGCCCCACCTTCAGGGGGGCTATTGCTATGTGGCCCATCTCCAGGGGGCTGCTGCAGTTGGGCCCACTACAGGTGGGCTGCTGCTATGTGCCCCATATAGAGGGCGGCTGCTGCTGTGGGCCCCACCTCCAGGGGCTATAGTGTGGGTCCCACCTCCAGGGGGGGCTGCTGCTTTGGGCCCACCTCCAGGGGGGCTGCTGCTGTGGGTCTTACCTCCAGGGCAGCTGCTGCTATGTGCCCCACCTCTAGGGGGGCTATTGCTATGTGGCCCATCTCCAGGGGGGCAGCTGCTGTGGGCCCCACCTCCAGCATAGCTGCCTCTGTGAGCCCCACCTCCAGGGGGGCTATTGCTGTGGGGCCCACTACAGAGGGCTATTGCTCTAGGGCCCACTACAAAGGGCTGCTGCTATGTGCCCAACCTCCAGGTGGGGTTTGCTGTTGTGGGCCCCAACTCCAGGGTGGCTGCTACTATGTGCCCCACCTCCAGGGGGGCTATTGCTATGTGGCCCATCTCAAGGGGGGCTGCTGCTGTGTGGCCCATCTCTAGGAGGGCTGCTGCTGTGGGCCCCACCTGCAGGTGAGCTGCTTGTGTGGGCCCCACCTCCAGGGGGGCTATTGCTATGTGGCCCATCTCCAGGGGGCTGCTGCAGTTGGGCCCACTTCAGGTGGGCTTTTGTTATGTGCCCCATCATCAGGGCGGCTGCTGCTGTGGGCCCCACCTCCAGGGGCTATAGTGTGGGTCCCACCTCCAGGGGGGGCTGCTGCTTTGGGCCCACCTCCAGGAGGGCTGCTGCTATGTGCCCCATCTCCAGGGGGGGCTACTGCTATGGGCCCCACCTCCAGAGAGCTGCTGCTGTTTGCCCCACCTCCAGGGGGGCTGGTGCTATGGGCCCACCTCCAGGGGGCTGGTGCTGTGGGCCCCACCTCCAGGGGGGTTGCTCATGTGGGCCCCAGCTCCAAGGGGCTGCTGCTGTATGCCCCACCTTCAGGGGGGGCTGCTGCTGTGGGCCCCACCTCCAGGGGGGCTGCTGGTGTTGGCCCCACATGCAGGGGGGCTGCTCCAGGGGGGCTGCTGCTATGTGCCCCATCTCCAGGGGGCTGCTGCTGTGGGCCCCACCTCCAGGGGGTTTGCTGATGTGGGCCCCACCTCCAAGGGGCTGCTGCTGTATGCCCCACCTCCAGGGGAGCTGCTGGTGTGGGCCCCACCTCCAGGGGGGCTGCTGCTATGGGCCCCACGTCCAGAGAGCTGCTGCTGTTTGCCCCACCTCCAGGGGGGCTGCTGCTATGGGCCCACCTCCAGGGGGGCTGCTGCTGTGGGCCTCACCTGCAGGGCGGCTGCTGCTATGTGCCCCACCTCCAGGGGGGTTACCTCTGTGAGCCCCACCTCCAGGGGGGGCTGCTGCTGTGGGGCCCACTCCAGGGGGGGCTGCTGCTATGTGCCCAACCTCCAGGGGGGCTGCTGTTGTGGGCCCCACCTCCAGGGTGGCTGCTACTATGTGCCCCGACTCCAGTGGGGCTATTGCTATGTGGCCCATCTCCAGGGGGGCTGCTGCTGTGGGCCCCACCTGCAGGGGGGCTGCTGGTGTTGGCCCCACCTTCAGGGGGGCTGCTACTGTGGGTCCACTACAGGGGGGCTGCCTTTGTGAGACCCACCTCCAGGGGGGCTGCTGCTATGGGCCCCACCTCCAGGGGGGCTGCTCCAGGGGGGCTGCTGCTATGTGCCCCATCTCCAGGGGGCTGCTGCTGTGGGCCCCACCTGCAGGGAAGCTGATAATGCTGGCCCAACCTCCAAGGGGGCTGCTGCTGTTGGGCCCACTACAGGGGGGCTGCTGCTATGGGCCCAAACTCCAGGGGGGGCTGCTGCTGTGGGCCCAACCTCCAGGGGGCTGCTGCTGTTTGCCCTCCCTCCAGGGGGGCTGCCTCTGTGAGCCCCATCTCCAGGGGGGCCTGCCGCTGTGGTCCCCTCCTCCAGGGGGCTGCTGCCGTGGGCCCCATCTGCAGGGGGGGATCCTTTGGTATGCCCCACCTCCAGGGGTGCTGCTGCTATGGGCCCCACCTCTAGGGGGGCTGCTGCTGCGGGCCCCACCTCCAGGGGGGCTGCTGCCTTGGGCCCCACCTCCAGGGGAGCTGCTGGTGTTGGCCCCACCTCCAGGGGGGCTGCTGCTATGGGCCCCACGTCCAGAGAGCTGCTGCTGTTTGCCCCACCTCCAGGGGGGCTGCTGCTATGGGCCCACCTCCAGGGGGGCTGCTGCTGTGGGCCCCACCGTACTCAGGTATGGTAGGTAGGTATGGTGGGTACGTACCATAGATAGGTAGGTAGATATGGAAGGTAGTTATGGTAGGTAGATAGGTACGGTATGTAGGTATGGTAGGTAGGTATGAATGCAGGTACCGTACACAGGTAGGTAGGTAAGGTAGGTAGATAGGTATGGTAGGTACGGTTGGTAGATTGATAGATAGGTAGGTACCCTTGGTAGGTAGGAACAGTAGGTAGGTGGATACGGTAATTGGTAGATAGGTTGGTAGGTAGGTAGGTTCGGTAGGTTGGTTGGGAGGTACGGTAGGTAGGTAGGTAGGTAGGTAGGTAGGTAGTCGGTAGGTTGCTTTCATTGTGAGGTGTTTTAATATCCGCCATATTGCATACAATTTCAGACTAGGTAGGTAGGTACAGTACTGTAGGTAGGTTGGTAGGTATGATAGGTAGGTTGGCAGGTAGGTAGGTACGATAGGTTGGTAGGTAGGTTGCTTTGATTGATAAGGCACATTGCATTTCAGACTAGATTGTTACCGTAGGTAGGTTGGTAGGTACGGTAGGTAAGTAGGTGGATATGGTAGGCTGGTAGGTAGAGAGGTAGGAAGAGTAGCTAGGTGGGTTCGGTAGGTTGGTAGATAGGTTGGTAGATAGGTTGGTAGGCAGGTAGATAGGTTGGTAGGTAGGTAGGTGCAGTAGGTATGGTAGGTGGGTTGGTATGAAGGTTGCTCTGATTGTTAGGTAGTTTATTGTCCGGCACTTTGCATTCCAGACTAGGTAGGTACGGTAGGTATGTTAGGCACGGTAGGTAGGTTGGGAGGTTGGGAGGTACGGTAGGTAGGTAGGTTGGTAGGCTGCTCTGATTGTTAGGTAGTTTAATGTCCGCCACATTGCATTCCGGACTAGGTAGGTACGGTAGGTCGGTTTGTTGGTTGATAGGTACGGTAGGTAAGTAGGTACGGTAGGTAGGTATGGTAGGTAGGTATAGGTATGGTGGGTAGGTAGGCAGGTAGGTAGGTACGGTAGGTTGCTTCGTTTGATTGTTGAGGTTGCTTGGTAGGCTGCTTTGATTGGTAGATATGTATGGTATGAAGGTATGGTAGGTAGGCAGCTAGGTAGATGGGTACAATAGGTAGGTAGGTAGGTAGGTAGGTGGGTAGGTAGGTTGGTTGGCAGTTCGGTAGGGAAGTAGGGTAGGTAGGTACCGTTAGAAGGTAGAGACGGTAGGTCAGTAGGTACGGTACAGGTGTTTTGATTGATAGGTACGGTAGGTATGTCCGGCACATTGCATTGCAGAGTAGATTATTAGGGTAGGTAGGTTGGTAGGTACGGTAGGCAGATAGGTAGATACAGTAGATACGGTAGGTACCGTAGCTA
Source organism: Harmothoe impar (assembly GCA_947462335.1). Taxonomy (NCBI): domain Eukaryota; kingdom Metazoa; phylum Annelida; class Polychaeta; order Phyllodocida; family Polynoidae; genus Harmothoe; species Harmothoe impar. The sequence continues at coordinate 15,371,529 of OX381706.1, forward strand.
GGTAAGGAGGTAGATAGGTACAGTATGTAGGTTTGCTAGGTAGGTAAGAAGGCAGGTACCTTTGATAGGTACGTTAGGCATGGTAGGTAGGTTGGGAGGTACGGTAGATAGGTAGGTATGATAGGTAGGTTGGCAGGTAGGTAGGTAAGGTAGGTTGGTAGGTAGGTTGATATATAGGTAGGTAGGTACAGAAGGTAGTGATGGTAGGTAGATAGGTACGGTATATAGGTATATGGTAGGTAGGTAAGAAGGCAGGTACAGTAAATAGGTAGGTACCGTAGGTATGGTAGGTACGGTTGGTAGGTACGGTTGGTAGGTACGGTTGGTAGGTACGGTTGGTAGGTACGGTTGGTAGGTACGGTTGGTAGGTACGGTTGGTAGGTACGGTTGGTAGGTACCGTTGGTAGGTACGGTTGGTAGGTACGGTTGGTAGGTACGGTTGGTAGGTACGGATGGTAGGTACGGTTGGTAGGTACGGTTGGTAGGTACTGTTGGTAGGTACGGTTGGTAGGTACGGTTGGTAGGTACGGTTGGTAGGTACGGTTGGTAGGTACGGCTGGTAGGTACGGCTGGTAGGTACGGCTGGTAGGTACGGTTGGTAGGTACGGTTGGTAGGTACGGTTGGTAGGTACGGTTGGTAGGTACGGTTGGTAGGTACGGTTGGTGGGTACCGTTGGTGGGTACGGTTGGTGGGTACGGTTGGTGGGTACGGTTGGTGGGTACGGTTGGTAGGTAAGGTTGGTAGGTACGGTTGGTAGGTACGGTTGGTAGGTACGGTTGGTAGGTACGGTTGGTAGGTACGGATGGTAGGTACGGTTGGTAGGTACGGTTGGTAGGTACGGTTGGTAGGTACGGTTGGTAGGTACGGTTGGTAGGTACAGTTGGTAGGTATGGTTGGTAGGTACAGTTGGTAGGTACAGTTGGTGGGTACGGTTGGTAGGTACGGTTGGTAGGTACGGTTGGTAAGTATGGTTGGTAGGTACGGTTGGTAGGTACGGTTGGTAGGTATGGTTGGTAGGTACGGTAGGTAGGTACTGTTGGTAGGTATGGTTGGTACGATAGGTATTTTAGGCACGGTAGGTAGGTAGGTAGGTAGCTCTGATTGTTAGGTAGTTTAATGTCTGCCACATTGCATTCCAGACTGGTACGGTAGGTTGGTAGGTATGGTAGGTAGGTTGGCAGGTAGGTAGGTAAGGTAGGTTGGTAGGTAGGTTGCTTTGATTGATTGTTAGGTAGTTCAACATCAGGCATATTGCATTTCAGACTATGTAGGTAAGGTAGGTTGGTTGGTTGGTTAGTATGGTAGGTAGGTAGTTTGGTAGGTAGGTAGGTAGGTAGGTAGGTAGGTAGGTAGGTAGGTAGGGAGGTAGGGAGGTTGGTAGGTAGTTATGGTAGGGAGGTTGGTTGGTAGGTAAGTTCGGTAGGCTCGGCAGGTAGGTAGGTTCGGTATCTTCATTTTTAGGTAGGTTGGTAGGTAGGCACCGTAGATATATAGGCAGGTAGGTACGGAAGGTAGTTATGGTAGATAGATAGGTACGGTATGTAGGTATGGTAGGTAGGTAAGAAGGCAGGTACCATTGATAGGTAGGTACCGTAGGTATGGTAGGCACATTGCATTCCAGCCTAGGTAGGTCAGTTTGTTGGTTGGTAGGTACGGTAGGTACGTAGGTATGGTAGGTAGGTATGGTAGGTAGGTATAGGTATGGTGGGTAGGTTGGCAGGTAGGTAGGTACGGTAGGTTGCTTTGTTTGGTAAGTTGTTTGGTAGGTAGGTTGGTAGGTAGTTTGGTAGGTAGGTAGGTAGTTTGGTAGGTAGGTAGGTTGGTTGTTAGGTAGTTATGGTAGGTAGGTTGGTAGGTAGGTTGGTAATGGTAGGTAGGTTGGTAGGTAGGTACTGTAGGTTCTGCAGGTAGGTAGGTTCGGTATCTTCATTTTTAGGTAGGTTGGTAGGTAGGCACCGTAGACATATAGGCAGGTAGGCACTGAAGATATATAGGCAGGTAGGTACAGAAGGTTGGTTGGCAGTTCGGTAGGTAGGTAGGGTAGGTAGGTACCGTTAGAAGGTAGATACAGAAGGTCAGTAGGTAGACACGGTTGGTAGGTACAGTAGGTTGGTAGATAGGTTGCTTTGATTGTTAGGTACGGTAGTTTAACGTCTAGCACATTGCATTGCAGAGTAGATTATTAGGGTAGGTAGGTTGGTAGGTAGGTTGGCAGGTAGGTAGGTAAGGTAGGTTGGTAGGTAGGTTGCTTTGATTGATTGTTAGGTAGTTCAACATCAGGCATATTGCATTTCAGACTATGTAGGTAAGGTAGGTTGGTTGGTTGGTTAGTATGGTAGGTAGGTAGTTTGGTAGGTAGGTAGGTAGGTAGGTAGGTAGGTAGGTAGGGAGGTAGGGAGGTTGGTAGGTAGTTATGGTAGGGAGGTTGGTTGGTAGGTAAGTTCGGTAGGCTCGGCAGGTAGGTAGGTTCGGTATCTTCATTTTTAGGTAGGTTGGTAGGTAGGCACCGTAGATATATAGGCAGGTAGGTACGGAAGGTAGTTATGGTAGATAGATAGGTACGGTATGTAGGTATGGTAGGTAAGAAGGCAGGTACCATTGATAGGTAGGTACCGTAGGTATGGTAGGCACATTGCATTCCAGCCTAGGTAGGTCAGTTTGTTGGTTGGTAGGTACGGTAGGTACGTAGGTATGGTAGGTAGGTATGGTAGGTAGGTATAGGTATGGTGGGTAGGTTGGCAGGTAGGTAGGTACGGTAGGTTGCTTTGTTTGGTAAGTTGTTTGGTAGGTAGGTTGGTAGGTAGTTTGGTAGGTAGGTAGGTAGTTTGGTAGGTAGGTAGGTTGGTTGTTAGGTAGTTATGGTAGGTAGGTTGGTAGGTAGGTTGGTAATGGTAGGTAGGTTGGTAGGTAGGTACTGTAGGTTCGGCAGGTAGGTAGGTTCGGTATCTTCATTTTTAGGTAGGTTGGTAGGTAGGCACCGTAGACATATAGGCAGGTAGGCACTGAAGATATATAGGCAGGTAGGTACAGAAGGTTGGTTGGCAGTTCGGTAGGTAGGTAGGGTAGGTAGGTACCGTTAGAAGGTAGATACGGAAGGTCAGTAGGTAGACACGGTTGGTAGGTACAGTAGGTTGGTAGATAGGTTGCTTTGATTGTTAGGTACGGTAGTTTAACGTCTAGCACATTGCATTGCAGAGTAGATTATTAGGGTAGGTAGGTTGGTAGGTACGGTAGGCAGATAAGTAGATACAGTAGGTATGGTAGGTACCATAGATAGGTAGGTAGGTACGGAAGGTAGTTATGGTAGGTAGATAGGTACGGTATGTAGGTATGGTAGGTAAGAAGGCCGGTACCGTTGATAGGTACCGTAGGTATGTTAGGCAGGGTAGGTAGGTTGGGAGGTACGGTAGGTAGGTAGGTAGGTATGATAGGTAGGTTGGCAGGTAGGTAGGTACGGTAGGTTGGTAGGTCGGATGATATATAGGTAGGTAGGTAGGTAGGTAGGGAAGGGAGTTATAGGTAGGTAGATAGGTATGGTATGTAGGTATGGTAGGTAGTTAAGAAGGCAGGTACCATAGATAGGTAAGTACCATAGGTATTGTAGGTATATAGGTATGGTAGGTATGGTAGGTAGGTAAGTAGGTACGGTAGGTAGGTAAGTAGGTACGGTTGGTAGGTACGGTTGGTAGGTACGTTGATTGATTGATTGATTGATCGGGTTGTTTAACGTCCAAGTGTACTTTGACGCCTGGGACATATCTCAAGTTGGCAAGGAGTCATCCACAAAAAGTGGTAGTCTGCCTTGCAGTAGTAGGACAGGTATTTATATGCTGCTTGCCCAAAACAGCAGTGACCGCATCTATGGATGATCGAATCTATGAAATGAATGACCGCATCTATGAGGTGAGGGAGAAAACCGCTACCGGGGCACGTCCCCTACTCTTTTCGAAGGATAGCAAGTGTTCTTTTATTTGCCTGGTCCTACATACCTGGGCTAGTACCATAGTAGGCAGGGCCAGACAAACCACGGCCTTTAATATCTCAGACGTGGTTCACTGAGGAGGAATCCCATGCCAGACCACCAGCAAGAAGGCCCGGGCCCGCGCATATGGGCAGCGGTTGTCAAAGAGCTAACGTGACTGATCACAGCAGTAAGGCACGAGACCCCTCAAGTTTTGTCGCCTTTTACGAATCCGGTATGCCCATTGGTATTGTGGAAGGCTCCCGATGAAGTTATTCTACTCCTTCATGCCCCCATCATGAAGGTCCCCACTAACACAGGGGGAGATGGTAGGTACGGTTGGTAGGTATGGTTGGTAGGTACGGTTGGTAGGTACGGTTTGTAGGTACGGTTGGTAGGTACGGTTGGTAGGTACGGTTGGTAGGTACGGTTGGTAGGTACGGTTGGTAGCTCTGATTGTTAGGTAGTTTAATGTCCGCCACATTGCATTCCAGACTGGTACGGTAGGTAAGTAGGTATGGTAGGTAGGTTGGCAGGTAGGTAGGTAAGGTAGGTTGGTAGGTAGATTGCTTTGATTGATTGTTAGGTAGTTTAACATCCCGCACATTGCATTTCAGACTAGGTAGGTACGGTAGGTTGGTTGGTTGGTTGGTAAGTACGGTAGGTAGGTAGGTAGGTGGGTATGTTAGGTTAGGTACAGTAAGCTGTTTGGTAGGTTGGTAGGTAGTTTGGTAGGTAGGTTGGTTGGTAGGTAGGTACGGTAGGTACGGTAGGTTCGGCAGGTAGGTAGGTTCGGTATCTTCATTTTTAGGTAGGTTGGTAGGTAGGCACCGTAGATATATAGGCAGGTAGGTACGGAAGGTAATTATGGTAGGTAGATAGGTACGGTATGTAGGTATGGTAGGTAGGTAAGAAGGCAGGTACCGTTGATAGGTAGGTACCGTAATTTGGTAGGTAAATAAGTATGGTAGGTAGGTAGGTATGGTAGGTCGGTAGGTAGATAAGGTTGGTAGGTAGGTAGGTAGGTAATGTCCGCCACATTGCATTCCAAACTAGGTAGGTCTGCTTGTTGGTTGGTAGGTACGGTAGGTAAGTAGGTATGGTAGGTAGGTATGGTAGGTAGGTATAGGTATGGTGGGTAGGTTGGCAGGTAGGTAGGTACGGTAGGTTGCTTTGTTTGGAAAGTTGTTTGGTAGGTTGGTAGGCAGGTTGGTAGGTAGTTTGGTAGGTAGGTATGGTCGGTTCGTAGGTAGGTACGGTTGGTAGGTAGCTAGGTAGGTAGGTAGGTTGGTATGAAGGTTGGTCTGATTGTCAGGTAGTTTAAAGTCCAGCACATTGCATTCCATACTAGGTAGGTAGGTATGTTAGGCACGGTAGGTAGGTCGGGAGGTATAGTAGGTAGGTAGGTAGGTAGGTAGGTAGGTAAGTAGGTAGGTAGCTGTGATTGTTAGGTAGTGTAACGTCCGGCACATTGCATTCCAGACTAGGTAGGTAGGTATGTTAGGCACAGTAGGTAGGTTGGGAGGTACGGTAGGTACGGTAGGTAGGTAGGTAGATATGGTAGGTCGGTAGGTAGATACAGTTGGTAGGTAGGTAGGTACGGTAGGTGGGTTGGTATGAAGGTTGCTCTGATTGTTAGGTAGTTTAACGTCAGGCACTTTGCATACAGGTAAGATAGGTAGGTAGATAGGTATGGTAGGTAGGTATGGTAGGTGCTGTATCTTGATTTTTAGGTAGGTTGGTAGGTAGCCACCGTAGATATGGTAGGTAGGTACGGTAGGTAGGTTGGGAAGTATGGTAGGTATGTACCATTGGTAGGTAGGTACAGTAGGTAGGTACGGTAGGTAAGTTGGCAGGTATGTAGGTACGGTTGCTCTGATTGTTAGGTAGTTTAGGTAGGTAAGAAGGCAGGTACCGTAGAAAGGTAGGTAGGTATTGTAGGTTGGCATGGTAGGTCGGTATGGTAGGTAGATAGGTATGGTAGGTAGGTATGAAGGCACGTACCGTAGATAGGTAGGCAGGTATGGTAGGTAGGTACCATTGGTAGGTAGATATGGTAGGTCAGTAGGTAGACACGGTTGGTAGGTAGGTAGGTACCGTAGGTTGTTAGATAGGTTGCTTTGATTGTTAGGTAGTTTAACGTCCGGCATATTGCATTCCAGACTACATAGGTACGGTAGGTAGGTTGGTGAGTTGGTTGGTAGCTGGTTATGGTAGGTAGGTAGGCATGGTAGGTAGGTAGATACGGTTGGTAGATAGGTAGGTAGGTAGGTAGGTAGGTATGGTTGGTAGGTATGGTTGTTAGGTAGGCAAGGTAGGTAACTACTGTTGGTAGGTAGGAACAGTAGTTAGGTGGGTAGGGTAGGTTGGTAGATAGGTTGGTAGGTAGGTATGGTGGGTAGGTATGGTTGGTAGGTAATGTTGGTAGGTACGGTTGGTAGGTACGGTTGGTAGGTATGGTTGGTAGGTACGGTTGGTAGGTACGGTTGGTAGGTACGGTTGGTAGGTACGGTTGGTAGGTACGGTTGGTAGGTACGGTTGGTAGGTACGGTTGGTAGGTATGGTAGGTAGGTAGGTAGTTATGGTAGGTACCATTTCAGACTAGGTAGGTACGGTAGGTAGGTAGGTAGGTTGCTTTGATTGATTGTCAGGTAGTTTAACATCCGGCACATTGCATTTCAGACTAGGTAGGTACGGCAGGTTGGTTGGTAGGTACCGTAGGGAGGTAGGTGTGTATGTTAGGTAGGTATGGTAGGTAGGTAGGTGGGTATGGTAGGCTGGTACGGTAAGTTGTTTGGTAGGTTGGTAGGTAGGTAGTTTGGTAGGTTGGTTGGTAGGTAGTTATGGTAGGTTGCTCTGATGGTTAAGTAGTTCAATGTCCGCCACATTGCAGTCCAGACTAGGTAGGTACAGTAGGTAGGTTGGTTGGTATGTTCGGTAGGTAGGTAGGTACAGTAGGTAGGTAGGGAGGTATGGTAGGTTGGTAGGTAGGTTGCTTTGATTGATTGTTAGGTAGTTTAACATCCGGCACATTGCATTTCAGACTAGGTAGGTACGGCTGGTAGGCAGGTTGGTTGGTAGGTACGGTAGGTAGGTAGGTGGGTATGGTAGGTTGGTAGGTAGGTTGCTTTGATTGATTGTTAGGTAGTTTAACATACGGCACATTGCATTTCAGACTAGGTAGGTACGGCTGGTAGGCAGGTTGGTTGGTAGGTACGGTAGGTAGGTAGGTGGGTATGGTAGGTAGGTATGGTAGGTAGGTAGGTGGATATGGTAGGCTGGTATGGTAAGTTCTTTGGTAGGTTGGTAAGTAGGTGGGTAGGTTGTTATATATCCTGGTAATAAAATAGAATTTCCTTTGAAAAGAAAGCTCACATAGATTTGGATAGAAGCCGCGAATGGACGTTCAGGAGCTTTTGCCAAGTGTTTTGTTACTAGAAATAGCCTCGGTATTTATGGTATATAATCCTAAGAACAGTGACAGGAACCCCCCGGGTAAGATGGTCGCAGTGCGCATGTTCAAAGGCCATTTCCGTGAGTCGGCCATTGTTGTTTGGTGTGGAGGAGAGAGCACAAGCCAGCGTGTCATAAGAGGAATATCATTGGTTTAAATATACAATTTTTTTTAAATATGTTATTGTTATTGTTATGAATAAATATGGTGGGTGTATTTGCCATGCCTAATCCCAATTTCCATTGTTGTTATTATTATGTATCATATCAACTTCAGTATATTTCTTTATAGCGGTTAGTTTACCGGTACTTAAGTTAACATAACTCAGCGTCGACGGGCATCATATTGGGTGAAAGATAACTCATTTAGCTCACACTGAGAGAGTAAAGAAATCACCCCCTGTCAGTTTAATTAGAGAACGGAATATGATACCTGCCCGTATTAGAATTTCTGAAAATAAGGGTTGCTTCAAGAGAGCTTTAAAGAAAGCAGTCAAAAAGTCAAAAAAATGTCTACATATATTACCGTTTACAAATGATGCTCCAGATGATATTTATGTAAATTTCTATTAAATTTTGTAGAATTTTACCTGATAATAATAATTTGTTCATAATTTGCTAAAATTATTTGTTAAAATTACTGTGGTTATTTATTTATCTAAATTACTGTGGTGTTATAAAATATTATTGTGCTGTCAGAACGATTTGCATTAAAACAGTTGTTTCTAGGGCAGTAAAGTATATAGTATAGTATAGTATAGTATAGTATAGTATAGTATAGTAGAGTATTGTTAGTACTAAAACAACATTACTCTCATATCATATGAAATCATTAATGGATGTTGTTGACAAATAGGGATTTCTGATATGATGCATAAAGCATATTCTCATAAAGCATAAAGTATAATAATAAAATTATTAGAAAGCTTGTAAATTGTATAAAATGTGGAAACTGTGCATTATATGTGAGTGAATTGTAGGTACAGTCAACTCCCTCCTAACGGCCACCCCTCTACAGCGGCCACTCCACCAATGCGGCCATATTTGGAAAGTCCCAATCGTTTTCCCCTTTATTTTAATGTAAAAAACTCCCCCTACTGCGGGCACCCCTCTAATGTGGCCACCCCGCCTTGTGGCCACCTATTTTACAGTACCAAATGATGAATTACTTCCTCTAATGCGGCCATTTGAAGAATAATTCAATGAAATATTGAACTGTATTTCTGATTACCAGTCTACATGTGGATTCAGCTTACATTTGTAGTCGCTGAGGGGAATGTGGGGGGGGGGGGGGTGTGCTGCGGAGGTTTAGCTTTAACACCTCGCAGGGCAGGCCCCCTCCCCCTCCCCCTCTGGGCCTCTCACCCCCACCCCCCTGACACGTACTGCTCATGTTCTGCTTGACTGATTGGGAGGTGACGATGGGGGGGGGGGGGGTCACACCATGTCTAGTGTCTTGGTGAATCGGAGCATCTCACCCCCCCCCCCTGCATTGTAAAACAAGTCAAATATAATACTGACATTAGCCTACAAATATCGATATTATTATTTCTCACTACTCTGGGACACTGCTAGTTTGATGGCCTTAGATCCTTAAATTTGACACAGCGACATTTTTGGCCTTAGTGACATGGGACATGAGCGAAAAAATAGATAGTGACATGGTGACATGGGACATGGGGCATTTCTTAAAATCGATATGGCGACATGGGCATTTCTTAAAAATCGATATAGCGACATGGGGACCTCCCCCCCCCCCCCCATCAAGGGCCCCAGTTTGAATACTGTAATGAAAATAATAGTTCTAAGCCTGCGTTCAATGTACTTCATAGGCTTAGCATTGACTCCCTCTAGTGCAGCCACCTCGCTAATGCGGCCAGTTTTGGATAGTCCCAAGGGTGTCCGGATTAGAGGGAGTTGACTGTAGTATGTAGTGTCTACATTGTTTTCATGCCAATCATTATTCATCACCATATCCCCTCCCTCCCGTAAAGTATTATCATCTAAGAATTCTTCAATTCTTTTAAAATCATAACAAAGCAAAAAGAAGGTGTTTTTAGTTTTAAGGAATGATTCTCATCTTCTTATTTTCCAACTGATACCTGCTTTAATTTGTAGAATGTTCTGTTCAGTATAATAAGCAATTAAATTGAATTGAATTGAAATACCGGCCTAAGTCCATTTTAGGGGAATGACTCTTATAGGCACGGGTCGATCTAAAAGTGTCCAGAATCGATCTAAAATAAATAGATCGGGATTCAAGCTCACACCTACCTCATAGAACAGGGTTTTAAGTATCAATCTCGATCATTTTAAAGTTCTGATGCCTTCATATTAATGAGAAATTAAAGAAAATGCAGGGATAAAACAGATAATGAGTCACGATCGTCATTGTTGCTACCTTGACGTGACGGCATGACTACTTCCGGTTCCTGTCCTTTTTTGGGACTATTTTTGAAAAAAGAAAAACGGGGGTGCGGGGGCAGAGCCCCCGATTATCTACCATTTGATGGGAAATGGCTTATTTCAATTGAACAATTAGTTAATTCGGGGGCTCTGCCCCCAAACCCCCGTTTATTTTGAATTTTAAGTTGGAACTACATTCTATTGTCTCCTGGTGTATTCATACTCAAGGAATCTCATTGGATGATGGTTTTGAACATGACAACAACATCATGGCGTCGAGATGGCTTTCTGCTGTCACTCTCGGTCCATTTAAATTGTTATTTAATGGTTTAATGGGTATATTGCCATATATTCCTCCATGGAATGGATAAAGGTAAGCTTGCAGCGTTGGATTGAGTTAAGATTGATCTCTTTTGAGTTTGTAAACAAAAGATTTCAACCTTTGCAGAGATCGTAATCTGAGAGAAAGTAACGATAGGGCTAATTTGTTGATTTCAAAGAACTTTTCCCAAAATTCTTGGTTTAGTTTCATGGATATTTTAATGGTTTAATGGGCCTGCGGCGCTAAATTATTGAATGGGTTAAATGCAGGTAGGCCTACGGCACAAGATTGAATAAAGTTCGAATTAGATTGATACCTATTTAGATCAACTTCATGCCTATAAGAGTCATTCCCCTGAAATGGACTTAGGCCGAAATACCCGGGGTACAAAAGTAGAGGCATCAACCTAACTTAGGGAGTGTTCATTTATTATTTACAGGGGGGGGGTGGTGAGATTTCGCGCGGAGGGGCGAATTTTTTTTACGCCCCCCCCTCGAGAGCGCGTGGAACATTTCGCGACCCCCCTCGCCGGAGGCGTAGAAAATTTTTCGCCCCCCCCCCCTTTGAACTATAGTAACGCGCAGGCTTTTTTGCTAAAAAGGGGCTTAAATTTTTACGCCCCCCCCTCAAGAGGGGTCAGAATTTTTTACGCCCCCCCCTCGGGAGGGGTCGGAAATTTTTACGCCCCCCCCCCCAAACCCACCACCCCCCCCTGTAACTAATAAATGAACACTCCCTTAGTGTTACCCTCCACTAGCTTCCACTGGCTCCAGAATGGCCAGATGGCAGAAACATGTCCCGTTCCACCTTTTCATCCGACTACATTTAGATCATCTATGATCTAATTTTCATCAGTATCATATCTTCATAAAGTAGGCAACAATCACGTAACAATTGTCGACTTACCGATACCTAGATAAACTTAATAAGACTTACTTTTCACTCACCGACCGTGATCCGTGTTAATCGCTGGCCTTGTCGTTGATCTGTCACATGCTGGGTCCGCGTCACTATGGTCACAGTTGTAACCATGACGACATGGGCACATTTACCTAGCAACCACATTGTATACACACATACCCATGACGTCATCAATATGCACTTAGCAACGCACAGAGTGAGTTTTCACAAAGCAGAGAGTTCACGAAGTAAAACCTGTAAAACGTAAGGGAGATGTAAACACCACTATCACCAGAAAACATGGGGCAGAGATCCAGCAAAAAGAAGGCTAAAAGCCAGTCGTCACCTGAAGAGAGTATCACAGCGACGGAAAGTGGGACAATTGCGGAGTATTACCGCGCATTGAACAAAGAAAAAGTGCGAATTCAGGAATCCTGGCAGGATAGGAAAGGTGACACTGACAGGTAAGAAACTTAAGTTTTAGTTTTGCTACTTATCATTATGCCGGTATTTATGGGCCTACTACAGAGTTTTTTTTAACAAGTTCTAACTTGTGTCATTCCCCCAAGTCGCGAACGTTTAATTCCCGAGTTAATTTCGTGAATAGGACACGTTCACAACTCTTGGGATATCTCCTTTTTTTCTTGTCTTAACCTATGTTCTGCACACTATACAAACACCCACCCACCCCCTTGTCACGCTTTTGCGCCATATCTTCATTATTGTTTGTCACACTCTGACCAAGACCCCCGCCACCCCGTCTGGGCTCTGGCGTGACATACTTTATGGACGGCCCAAAATGATAAATATATAGGCCCAATGTACTCAATTTGATATAATTATTAGTGTAGCTTTCAACAGGCTCACAGCCATAGCCTGATGTGATGGAGCAGGGGTAACCCATCAGCTTCTCATGCAGAAGATCCTTGGTTCAACCCTCACTCAATGCACGCCTGGGATAACTCTCCTAGGTGCGCGGACACACGTTAACAGCGCAATCTTAATTCAGAATTAAGATAGTCCTAATCATCTTAAAATTAGTCTTAATCTTCCTTAACACAGAAATAAGATTGTCTTAATTATCTTAAAATTAGTCTTAATCTTATCTTAACCTATCTTAATCCTATCTTAAAGGCGCACTCAACCCAGGACCTAACCCTGCCGAGTTTTGTACGCAAATGACGTCGTGGGTTCAGTGCGCCTTTAAACTACACAGTCCATTGTAGTATAGGCTAGTCGACTAGTATGTAAACCCCCGTTTTTTTTCCGCTTTTTTTTCTTTCTGGGTAGATTAAGACATTTTGAGATGTAAGATTAAGATGTAGGATTAAGATGTAAGATTAAGATTGCGCTGTTAACGATTGTCCGCGCCCCTGGGAGAGCTATCCCGTATTTGCTCAGTCAACCCCTTAGAGATATTTGTGCCTCTACATGGGTACCCGAACTTTTGACCATGTCGCCGTGTCGATTTTTAGCAAAAGGGGCGTGTCGCTGGGTCGAATTTTAGCTATATAAGAACTTAGAGAAAAATCACTGTGGGTCGATTTTTATCCCCTTTTTGCCTGTGTCCGTCGATTTTTAAAAGGGCCGTGTCGCCGTGTCGCCCGTGTCGTTTTTTACCCATGCCGGGGCACATATTTTTGACGATACAGGTAAACTATGACAATATGAGAGCGAGGCTGCGCCTGGTGTCTATTGTAGGAAGTACATGTACATTTACATGCAGAAACCGGCGCAGCTGGTCATGTTGACCATGATTAGCCACCTTCCATATTCTTTGTTGCTGTAGGTAAAATAATCATGAAAGTGTTCTTCATATTTTTTAAGTTTTTGTTTCTTAATCTTTCAGAGGAAGCTTCAAGACTAGCGAAGATGGCATTCCCCAAAATAATTTCTCCGGCAGTATGGTCAATGATGATGAAACAATCAACAAATTATGCAGTAGAATTATCGACTACACTGTGGAGCAGCTAAAACCACGGAACACCTCTAGTGTCAGTCTTGAGGTCAGAGTCAATAGTGCTGCTGCCATCGAAGATTTGGACTCGTTCCAAACGTCTGAAAATGAGCAATGTATAGCAGAGGAAGAAAGCAAAGGGCAGAATGAGGAGCTGACGACAAGTCAATTGTCTATTGGTGGAGGCTCAAAGAGTTCATCAGCCAAATGCTCATGTCAGCACTCCAATGATGAGAATGATTACCGGCTTCATAGCAGCAATGATGATGGTAAGATGGGGGCTGAAGAGGCCCGCCAGAAAAAGAAAGAGAAGAAAGCTAAAGCTAAAGCAAAAGCTAAAGCAAAAAAAGCAGAAGATGCCAAAGCCGGCAGAGTTAACCAATCTTCAGCTTCAATGGTAAGCACTGCTGGGAATATTTCTGTAAAACCCTGTGTTGAGCAGGTTATGGAGAATGTACAACCTTGTGTCGAACAAGTCATAGAGGACGTGTCAGACTGTATTGAAGGCTTTAAAGAATGGGCCTCACCGCCAAAGAAGGTTCCCGTGTCTAGAAAGAAGCTCTTCAGGACAAGAACAACACCTCTCCCTCGCCCGGTGTCGCCAGAGGAGCAGAAGTGGACGCTTGTCAATGAATGTAAACCAGTTACAGTGCAACCTGTCAACAAAGCCACCACCTTAAGCAGCCCACACAAAGGTAACACCCAACTTCAGATTATGGAAAAGTGCCATTGTCCTACAGACAGTGTGAAAAATGAGATCTGTAATGCCAAAGGTGATGCCTACCTAGAAAATACTCAATCCAGTGTAAAGGAAGTTGGACAAAAGCAAATGTCACTGTGCATTTCGTCTGAAAGTTTCACAATTGTGCATCCCGAAGGCGGCATACACCAGAAAAACAGTCAATCAAGACCAAAGAAATTTGTGCAACCCCAAACAGACAAAGATACATTTAGTTCATTCGAAAATTTCCCGATTGTGCATGACTATATTGATAGAGGAGAAAAGGGGAAACGCGGACCTGTTCCTAAAAAGAGAATAAATAGCAAAAAGACTGTTCATCCAAAACATCAATCACAGAAGAAAAACAAGCGTAACTCAGATGAAGGTTTGCCGTCGGACACAGCTAGAGATGGGTGTGAAGTTGTTCCTGCTGCTGGCAGCACGCGCATAGTCAACAATCCCTTCATGAAGCATGCTTCCATGACTAAAGCCTTTCGTATCAAGAAAAGACAATGAGTATTGTTGGTTATATACTTTAGCATTTTAGCTGGAAAAAAATGCTGAGCGAAATGATAAACCTTTGTAAATACATCAACTATTATATGCAAATCTATATGAAAGTTTATTTTACCATATATTTGAAACTAGATAGTCTGCATCTTAATAGAACTGTGATGATGATAATAAAATATAGATAATGAACCTTGCTGTTAATGACTTATTTTTACTATATGGAGATATATTGACATGGGACTTTGAGACAATACAATAAATGAAGGAAGAAATATGTAACATATATGTTGTTTTATCACACATGAGACTCCCTATGAAGAGGTCTTGCTTAGGTAGCAAAGGTTTGTTTCAGGTAATACAAAGCCAAATATACAGTTGGTTATTCAAAAAGTTTCGCTTTCCCATAAGGGGCTTATACTGGATGTGCCGTGAGGGGAAAGGAATCTTCACCTATATCATTAAAGGCTGTATGCACTAGTGAGCAAGTGGGTTGGTAGTGTAGGTCTATTCATGTACCTGTGGTGTAAGTATTTTTTTTGATTTGAGATGGCGAAATTGCCAATCCCGTTTATTATTTATACCGGACATAAAAAAGAGCTTGTTCAGCTCGATGAGTATTCTACATCCAGTTTTCACGGAGACATTCACTGTATCACAATACTATAAGTAACATATGAAAAGGAAAATAATAACAGTGAAGATGCCTGGAGATAGTGGTCTATCACCCAGGCTATCTATATTAGTGTATAGAAGTGGAAACTATGAATGGAAGGAGGATTTCCTGGTCAGGAATATTTTTGTGTAGTGAGAGGGGAAGTTTGCAGCAGGGGGTCCTCAATGACTTCCATATAAACAGACAGGAAATGTAGGAACCGTAGATTGAGATAGATTGGAGTGCAGTTCTACTGCAAGTTACTTGTTTTAAATGGGCAAGATCGCTACTCACACATAACAATATAGTAGACTAGAACAGTACTGGAATTGTGAATGGGACATTGATTATTCCACTGTAACTCTTTAAGCGATATAAAGTGCTTTACAGTTCTATGACAAGCTTCTCCAAAAATCATCTCCTGGAAGCTGTTATAAGCTGATCCCCAGACAGGGGCCTGTTATAGCCTGAGCTCCACTAGGGCGAAACCCCTACCTGTGAAACGATCTTTCTATTGTTGTCTTCTGACATATTTCGCCTCATTTCACGGGAGTGTCGCCCTATGTAACGCCAGTAGCAGGGCGACACTCAGGGCGACTCTCCCGCGAACTGAAGCAAAATGAGGCAAAATGAGGCAAAATGAAGCAAAATATGCAAATGAAAACATAAGAAAACCTCGCCTCATTTCGCAGGTACCTGTGTCGTCCTAGTGGAGTCCGGGCTAATGTGGGGCTCTACACCAAGGAGATGGTGGTAACAGGGGGTAGTAATATGTCGTAAGGTGCTGACACTGCACATGACAGAGGGTGGATTATTGGGAAGAATGTGTGAAGCGTAGTCTCCAGTCTCACCGAGGGGAGAACAATCCAAAATTACTACCTGGAATGGGCCTTTGCCTTTATTTCATGTCGAAACCTGTTACATCTAGGTCGGGAAACCCGCCTCTTCCCTCCATTCAGAAAGACAGCTCGAGCCTCTACGATCTAGTTAAATCATGTTAAGCAAACGCTTAATTTGGCTGTAGAAATGTAAACAAACCATAAACCATGATGACATCACAGACCATGAGATACGGGGACATTGTATCCCATGGGCGGCATGGGATATAAGAATTCTAGTAATGCTCATATCTAGCTTAAAATAGATAGTCTGCATCTTAATAGAACTGTGATGATGATAATAAAATATAGATAATGAACCTTGCTGTTAATGACTTATTTTTACTATATGGAGATATATTGACATGGGACTTTGAGACAATACAATAAATGAAGGAAGAAATATGTAACATATATGTTGTTTTATCACACATGAGACTCCCTATGAAGAGGTCTTGCTTAGGTAGCAAAGGTTTGTTTCAGGTAATACAAAGCCAAATATACAGTTGGTTATTCAAAAAGTTTCGCTTTCCCATAAGGGGCTTATACTGGATGTGCCGTGAGGGGAAAGGAATCTTCACCTATATCATTAAAGGCTGTATGCACTAGTGAGCAAGTGGGTTGGTAGTGTAGGTCTATTCATGTACCTGGAATTGTGAATGGGACATTGATTATTCCACTGTAACTCTTTAAGCGATATAAAGTGCTTTACAGTTCTATGACAAGCTTCTCCAAAAATCATCTCCTGGAAGCTGTTATAAGCTGATCCCCAGACAGGGGCCTGTTATAGCCTGAGCTCCACTAGGGCGAAACCCCTACCTGTGAAACGATCTTTCTATTGTTGTCTTCTGACATATTTCGCCTCATTTCACGGGAGTGTCGCCCTATGTAACGCCAGTAGCAGGGCGACACTCAGGGCGACTCTCCCGCGAACTGAAGCAAAATGAGGCAAAATGAAGCAAAATATGCAAATGAAAACATAAGAAAACCTCGCCTCATTTCACAGGTACCTGTGTCGTCCTAGTGGAGTCCGGGCTAATGTGGGGCTCTACACCAAGGAGATGGTGGTAACAGGGGGTAGTAATATGTCGTAAGGTGCTGACACTGCACATGACAGAGGGTGGATTATTGGGAAGAATGTGTGAAGCGTAGTCTCCAGTCTCACCGAGGGGAGAACAATCCAAAATTACTACCTGGAATGGGCCTTTGCCTTTATTTCATGTCAAAACCTGTTAAATCTAGGTCGAGAAACCCACCTCTTCCCTCCGTTCAGAAAGACAGTTCGAGCCTCTACGATCTAGTTAAATCATGTTAAGCAAACGCTGAATTTGGCTGTAGAAATGTAAACAAACCATAAACCATGATGACATCACAGACCATGATATATGGGGACATTGTATCCCATGGGCGGCATGGGATATGAGAATTCTAGTAATGCTCATATCTAGCTTGAAATAAAAACAGTAGGGCATGGTCCAGTGGCAATCTCAAGGGGGGACTTTGCCGTAGGATTGTTCATGTGGCTAGTCAGAAATTGTTAGTTAAAACCTCCTAGGTTGGTGGGATGAATTTGTTTAATATTGTAAGAAAATCCACCACCTCCACCTATCCCAGCTTTACTAATAAATAGCTCATGGGTTAAACCCGAAGTGCCTGGAAGGCCTGGATCATGGCAGGTATTAGGATCAGGGTGTATTAGGGAGCAGACCACTCCAGGAACCCCCTGCATGGAGGGACCACCTCTGAGGGGGTTAATAAAGACTGCAAGAGGGATCAGCCCCTCAGAGGGGGTCACCCCACATGGTCTAGGGTATGTAGGGTAAATGAAGAGGGGGGGGGGGGGGTAGTATATGCACCCTGTGAACCACTGCAACAGAGAAGTAGTTTATACATGTTACTTTTGAAAACATTTGTAGAGTCAACCTTACCACAGTCATTAGGAGAAGAGGTTGGCACCTTTTAAATTCATTGAAATCCATGAGACATTTTCGCACTGAGCTTGTTTTATATTTAACAGTGTGTGTGGCAAGGTTACTGCACACCAGTCCTCACTTTTAGATGGTGTGGTCTCTTATACCACTGAGATAACATGAGACAGGAAGTCATCCTGGTTTTATGGCGACATCTGAATAATGTGCTAGTTACATCCTAACTCTTTAAAGGCCACATAGTGCATTAATACATCCTTCCTTGGTCGTCATGATGCATGGATCTAGCCCTGGCGAGTCACTCTCTGAGGCTGTAAAACTTTAGCAACATGTTGTTCTTTAATGGGTTAAGAGCTACATTTATATAGTGAGCGCTATTTTTTTTTTAAATTGTTTTATTCATAACATCAATTTTGATTTTCAGTTACAAATATGTTTTATGATGGTACAATATATTCATATCAGCTTCAGCATTGACACTGTGTGTAACCTTAGGCATAAATGATTTTTGTACAACAATTTTACATTAATATTTACAATGAGTCATGATTATCACAGTATTATGATGAGTAAAAGAAGACATATATTTACACAAAGCATGGTTTGTACAGTTCATTTAAGGCACAATCACTACCATCTCTTCCCAATACACTGAGCAAAGGGACTACCTGTTGTTTTGGATTCTTAAGAAATACAGTTTTCTCTGACATTTCATGTCATTACCATATATTTTCTTTGTAGCAGTTTTAAAAGCCAACTTAGTTTTACAGTTTTGTACTGCAGTCGGTAGTTTGTCCCAGAGAAGAACTCCTCTGTTATATGGGGATTTCGCTCCCATTGCAGATCTCGTTCTTCTGGCTATATTGCTTTAACCCTTTAAGGATGGCATAATACATTTTAGCATCCTGCTGTTGGTGGTCATGATGCTTGAGTGTAGCCCTGGTGAATTACTTGCCAGTGCTGCATTTAGGCATCTTTCTAATCCTACAGGATTCATACACTCCCAAAGGGTCGGCACCAATGCATTTCCGCCATGAGGCCCAGATCAGGCCCAATACTCTCTTATACTAGTGTCAAGAAAATAGGGGGGTCCCAATCTAGTGTCTGAGATATCTGACTTTCAGTTTGGAGTGATCTGTAATAGGATTATATGAGGAGAGAGTCCCTAGGGATTAAATTTCTCTATAGTTCTCTCAGAATATAGTTTCTAATGTTTTACAGAAACAACATAAGCAGTAATATCTAGAAGACGTTTTCTGTCTATAATTATTTGTAAACTGAAGAAGAAGCTCAATTAATTGTTACTTGTATAGTATGTGATGCTTAATAAAACCAGTAACTATATACAATAAAATAGAAATATAAGAAGCGTATTTATTGTTTGCAATAGTTTATTTACATTGAGAACAAATCATACATTCAGATCAGTTACAAATGAATCATGCACTGCTTCAAGGCTAGATGCACAACATACATGCACTATGTATCTGAACAGGCAGATCTACATGATTCACATGCCATATCAGTGTCTTTATATGAATTGCATTTCCCATTTTGCACTTACTACATCAGGCTGTACACCCAAATCAGTATCTCCTGTATAAACGATTTTCAATATCCGAACACATAATGGCAGATATGAGAATGCATGTCTAAATGTGGATTAGACGTACATTTACTTTTACATCTAAGTTAAGGCTTGAATGTCATCATGACATTGTATATAATTTACAGCCATTTCATTTCATGTTACAATTGGACAATTATGTCTCCAAGCAGCAATATTACAAAGTAATCTGTCATGTCGTAGAATATATAAATAATGTTAGGGAGACATATCATTTTACCCTTTAAGGTCAGCATAGTGCTCATCTTCAGCAGGATGCTTGAATGCAGCACCAGTAAGTAAATCTTCCGGTTGTACAGACAAGAGGTATCCGGCAGAATCAACCTCATATCACAATAGGTTATGGGCCCAGGATGTTTCCGATAGATGCACCATGTCAACCATATGGGTGTGACTTCTGGTGATGCAACCGATTATTTGAGTTTGGGCAGATTCTATAAGCCGCACCAGGGGTTTGATTATAGCGACTTTAGTACCCTACTGTAGTAGCAAAAACTTGCATATAAGCCGCACCCTGACCCTAGGCCGATCCTATAAGCATGTACACATCATGGCAGTGAGCAGAGCTGGGAACTTATACAATTATGATTTAACCCAAACTGGCACTTTTACCTCTCACCACGTGAATAAAATACGTTATAAACTCAAAAGAGTTTTTTTTTGGAAGCCCTCCTCCCCTTTAAACCTTTTCGATCCCCATATAATTCAGGGAAACTTTTCCCTGATTTCAAGTGTTTTGTTTTTGTTTCAAAGACCACAGACTCTCATTCCTATTATTCTTAGATTTACAAAATATGTGAAGCCACTTAACAATTTGTGAACCAATATACTGCATCAATGAGTCTATCAGTCTAGTTTAAAGGACACTCTGTGTTTCCTCCCTGTCCGTCTAGTGAGCTGGAACAGGTCCTCGTCCACTCTATCCTCCTCCTCCCTGCTCCTGGCCTCGTCCAACAGTCCCATGGCCTTCTCAAACAGCCTGGAGGCTTGTAACTGCCTGTCCACTCCCACACCCCCCTCCCCAGCCAACAGTTCCGCCAGGGTGGCCTCCACCAGTCCCATCTGCCTGTCCATATCAGTGTCTAATGATGCTGTGCTGCAGGTGGTCGCCTGTAGTTTCTCCTCATAGCCCTGCAGCATGGCCAGCTGGGCAGCAGGGGACAGTGTAGAGCAGAAGCGGGGTGATTTAGGCAGTTGTCCCAGCTCCTCAGGAGTTAGGGTGTCCTTGTGGGGGTTGGTGTGGGGTGAGGTGGGGTTCTGGGCACTGAGGACTGTCTCTATGGCGTTCACTGCCTCCATGCTAGCCCCACAGTCCCGCCGCCTCAGAGTACTGCCCTCCTTCTCCAGGTGAGCTAAGTAGAGTTTCCTGAAGAGCACCAGTCCCACTACAGAGGGCAGCGGGGGCAGCGACTGCCGACGGCTGCTGCCCTTTGGGGAACCCCTCTGAGATTCCCTCCCTAGGGATTCCCTCCTCACGGATTCTCTCCCTAGAGACTCCCTCCTTAAGGATTCCCTCCTCTGAGTAGTTCTAGCTGATGATGGCCTGCCATTGTCCCCTGCAGGGATACTACGCACAGGAGGAGAAGCCACTGATGACCTCCTGGGTGACCTTGGTGTGACCTTGATATTGGCTGATGAGGTCAAGGCCACACTACTTGACCTTCCTCTGGTTGCCCCGTCGGCCTTCACCTTCCTCCTGTTGTTAATACCTTTAGTGTCTGTGTGCCTAGTAGAACCAGGCCTGTTGATACCCTGGAGGAGGAGGCTGTCCTCGTCTGAGCAGCTCGAGTCGGTGCTGGAGGAGTCGGCTGTGATGACGTCACGTGCCCCTTCAGCCCACACCTGGAGGATGGCTGTCCTCAGTCTGCTGCCTCTGGGTGACGTCATGTCTCCTCTGGGTGACGTCATGTCTCCTCTGGGTGACGTCATGCCTACTCTGGGTGACGTCATGCCTCCCCTGGGTGACGTCATGCCTCCTGTGGGTGACGTCATGCCTCCTCTGGGTGACGTCATGTCTCCTCTGGGTGAGGAGGAGGATGAGGATGGCGGGGAGGAGGAGATGGAGGACTGACGTTGTCTGTGCCCTTTATGAAGGTTGCTGGAGGGGATGTGTTGCCTTCTTGTAGATGTGCTGCCAATAATGCTACGCTGTTGCTGAAGCCCAGTCATGGTGAGGAGTGTCTGACTGTCTGATGTGGTTGTACCTGCTCTGCCTTTAGAGAGTGAATGTTTTTCTCCTTAGATGTGGACAGGTATGATGCAGGCTATGTGTCCTTAGACCTGCCAATAACTATAGACTCTCCCAAGCCTGGCAAGAGAGTTCAGCAATGTCTAGAAGGCTATGACCTTGCTGCTACTTGTATAGCTCCAGAAGGTATCCCATTTGGTGCCCATATATGGCTCTATAATGGGTAGAGCACCAAAGCTGCAGGTGTCTTGTCCAGGCTTTCTGTACTTAGTCCATGTAAATTCCTCTTTTAGGTTGTTTAGTGGATCTTGAGATGTAAACGCCTCAACATGTGAGAAAGTCTAAGTGTGTATCTCCAACTCACTAAAGGATCCTGCTATACTATACGGCCTGAATACCTTGTAGGTTCTGTGAGTGTACTGTGTGAGGGTTGGGTAGAGACTGGAGTGTTGATGTGAGATGTTTGAGGTTATAACCTCCCTCTGTCCACACATGGGGTCCCCCCTGGTGCCCCCCGCGTCGTCCTGATCCAGGCTAATTGGCGCCCAGCCCGCCCTGTGGGGGCCAGGAGCAGCTAGGATCTACCCCCTGGAAGTGTTGGAGATGTAAAATGGGACGAACTGAAAAGGGTGCCTTGACAAATAGCATATCTCCCGTGATCTTAAGGAGCATATATATCCTCCACACCCTTAGGCATATCTCTCGTATATTTTAAGCTGTGTTAAATAAATGAGTTTGTTATAGTTGTGTTATCCGTTGAACAAAAACATAACTTCTTAAGAACTAAAATGTGAGTTTTGTGTCATGAACGACACATACAAGTATTATCCCATACGTTTTAGGCCGCTACCAAAGAATAGATAGGAGCAAAGCCTCCCTCGTCATATTTTACAGCCCTTGGTGATGAGAAACCACTTTTTTTTTTGAGTGGCCAAAGATTACCAACCATAACATCGAAACATAGATGCAATGCATATATCATGGCCTAAGACTATGTGAGTTATGCTTATTAAGGCTACACAGGATATATGCTATATTTAGGCCACTCGAAAAAAGTTTCTCTTCACCAAGCAGTGAAAAATATGATGAAGGCGTTTTTTATTGTGTTTTTTTTAAAACTTTTTACTCTGGGCTTAAATACAAAGGGAGATTTGGACTTTTTCGCAACCAATTTTCATAATTTAGTAATTCACAGTTTATTGATCAGCAAAGGTTGTTGTAATGCAAGTCATTCCTATCTAACTGTATTACTGACAGCATAAGCTTCAATATTTTACCTATTTTACCATATTTTTCATCAGAAATATAAAAGAAAAAAGAAGAAATTTTTCCCCAAATCATGATTTTTATGATGCGTGCGGTGATGAAAAACAACTCTCTTTTTTTGGTGGCCTTATTTAGGTTACAGAGATTTGCTTTTTAAGACAACGGGAGAGATGCTATTAATTTTGTCAAGGCACCTTTTTCAGTTCGTCCCAGGGTGTGTAGGAGACCACCCTGGAGTGTGACGTCACTGCAGTCCCAGGGGGTATGAGACCCCCAGCAAGGGGATTTTGACTTCGCAATACCTGGAATCCAGGGAGAAGGAGGAAGGGGCATGCATATAAAAACTATGCATAAACCCCCTCCCCCAGCCGCCTGGGCCTAGACTATATGATTGGCTTGGTTGCCATGTTGGTCAAGGTGAATATCACGGACAGCAAGGCCTGATAAATAAGAAGGAGTGGACAACAATATACCACTAAAGGTACCTAAAGTGCAGATTTAAATTCCTGCCATATCCCCGCTCCCCTCCCACCTCTACACTAACCTGTTCATCCCAAATTTTCCGAATGAAAAATCATCCCTTAGCTTCTTTTCTTAAACCTTACTTTACATGTCATCTATTGTCTTTACTTTGATCTCTGCTTCTTAACACTTAAAGGACAGATGTAGTTAAAAGGTGATATTTGTCGTCATGATGCACCAATGCAGCCCCGACAAGTAACTCACTGGGGCTGCATTGGTGCATCATGCCGACCCTTTGGACATGTCTCAACCGCATAGGTTCGGCATGGTGTTTGAATCGCAGCACTGGTGAGTTACTCGCCAGTGCTGCATTCATGCATCATGACAACAAAGGGCATAATGTATTAAGGTATCATATCATGCCGTCCTCAAAGGGCTAATTGAATCAACAGTATGGAGCTATGCCGTCCTTAAAGGGTTAATAAATCTACTATTTTAGATTCTACAACTGATCTCTTCAGAAAAACAGCACGCAGTTGGGGACATATGTAGGCGGTGATCAGCTTCGTCGGCAGGGGGTCCTGCTGCAGGGGGTCCTACCCAGGGGGGTCCCCCAGGGGGGTCAGGCATGCCCCACTCAGTATGTTAACACGGGGTTAATACCTCCAGGAAACACTTACCTACATATCTACCCCCTCCAGGGTCCCACCCCTGACCACCAGGAGGACTGAGGCCAAAGGAAAAAGAATTATCGGGTGCTTTAGATGATTCAAGCCTACCTATAATACCAACCTTTAAATTATAATGGAAAAATAGTTCAGGAGTGTTAATACCTATGGGAAATTCCTGCCATATTAAAAAAGAAAATTGAATTAAATATAATAAATCCCAGATACGTTATATATTTTGCTTTAATCCGATCGACCTACATATACTACCAGTGACTTTCTTCCTGTGTTACATGAAGCATGTAAGAGGAGAGGCACGGAATAATCCTTGCTAAACCTAAGCCAACCAGGTAAACACCAAGGCCGCAGGGGTGCACTGGATCACGGGATTATGTTCTAGGCACCGCGCTAATGCATTGGGATCAGCCAGGATTGATTTCCTGTTGACGTGTAACGTTTTACATGCCTTTGACTTTAAACTGGCAATAACACATATTTGCTATTATAGGCGTCTTGGTCAAAGAAAAGCAGTTTCTAGAACTACCGGAAATAAAAGCCGGATCGCTCGCCTCAGAGTTGAGATCGCTAACCGTTATGCCATACACAGAGAGAAGAAACAGCGTCAAAAGGGAGTCCAGGATGACTCCCCTGTTTAGGGGAGTCCAGGTCGCCTAAGGGAGCCTAGGTGGCTCTCTGGTTGACCCAAGGGAGTCATATGACCCAGAGAGCTATACGACTCCCCCAAGTGACTCCCTTAGGTCAGGCAGAGAGGGGAGTACTGACTATTGATAATGGTCCGCCCCTGAGGGCCTACCACCACCAATTTATCAAATTCTGGTTACCTCTCAGATATATATATATAGACAAATGCCAACGCCCATTGAGTGGGGGCTGGGGCCATATCCCATGAAGCCACAGGCTGAGTGGGATATGCCCCAGCTCCCACGAGTGAAACACGTCAGAGACAGTATAAATGTAGTTGGCATTTGTGTTTATTTTTTATTTGAAGCTATTTAATGAAAAAAAAAAAACTTTTCCCAGCCCATTGAATACGGCCACATTGTATTCAATGGGGGGGGGGGGGGGCCATTGAATACGGCCCTTCAGTGCTAATTATAAAGCATAGGGAATCTTGTATTTCAAAAAAATAATTAGAGATTCTACTACACACCCAGAAAGCCTTGGACCTCTTTAATATGTAAATCTTTATGTAAGTCAATTCATTGCTGCCCTGTTGATCATTAATAAATGTCAATTTCTATTTTTAACAAGGAATTGCTGCGTTGTCATTGATAATCCCAAACACACCTCCAAATGCCTAATGCATTTCGAAATACAGACCTGCAAAAATATTAAATCCAGTATCTTCTCAAACAAGTGAGGGCTAGCAAAGAGATCACTTATGATCTCTTTGCTAGCCCTCACCTGTATACTACTTACAGCAATGCCCCACTTTGATATACTACTTACAGCAAAGTCCCACTTTGATATACTACTTACAGCAAAGTCCCACTTTGATATACTACTTACAGCAAAGTCCCACTTTGATATACTACTTACAGCAAAGCCCCACTTTGATATACTACTTACATCAATGTACCACTTTGATATACTACTTACCGCAAAGTCCCACTTTGATATGCTACTTACAGCAAAGCCCCACTTTGATATACTACTTACAGCAATGCCCCACTTTGATATACTACTTACAGCAATGCCCCACTTTGATATACTACTTACAGTAAAGCCCCACTTTGATATACTACTTACAGCAATGCCCCACTTTGATATACTACTTACCGCAAAGTCCCACTTTGATATGCTACTAACAGAATGTACCACTTTCATATGCTACTTAAGGCAGTGTCGCAGGGTGATATACTTCGAATTGCAATGTCCCATTTTCCTATTTACGGCAATATCCAACTTTGATATACTACTTACAACAAAGTGCCACTTTGATATACTACTTACATCAATGCCCCACTTTGATATACTACTTACAGCAAAGTCCCACTTTGATATACTACTTACAACAAAGTGCCACTTTGATATACTACTTACAGCAATGCCCCACTTTGATATACTACTTACAACAAAGTGCCACTTTGATATACTACTTACAGCAAAGCCCCACTTTGATATGCTACTTACAGCGATGTCCCATTGTGATATACCTCTCAAGGCAGTGTCGCAGGGTGATATACTTCCAGCGATGTGCCAGTTTGATATACCGTATTCGACGTAATAAGCGCCCTGGGCGCTTATTAAATTATTTTTATGGCGTTTTTAGTACTTAAGAGTTTAATTGTCTCCAAAATCGTGAAATTACATCCATTGTTCTAGTCTAGAAATGCCCCAAAAAGGGGGGGGGCGCTTATTAGGGGGAGGGCGCTTATTACGTTGAATACGGTACTTCGAATTGCAATGTCCCACTTTCATATACTACTTAGACCTACAGACATTTCCCATTTTGATATACTACTTAGGGGCCTTCCATAAATCAAACACCCCAATATTGAACACCCACCTCCACCCTTGTCAGGCTTTTCCCCATACCTTCATCATTGTGTGTCACACTCTGACCAAGACCCCCGTCCTCATGCCCTGCGGCGTGACAGAGTTTAGGGACAGCCTGACGGCGATGTTCCACTTATATTACTTACAGCAATGTCCCACTTTGATTTATTAGACTACTTTAATAACAGAATGAAAATTCGATTTTGAAATAGTTTTTTATTACCGTCTCTTCATCCCTTATTTATACAGTGTAATCACAAATGAGTATGTCCGCCATCTTGCATCTTTTTAATACATGTTAGGAGAATCCTATGGCACCACTCACATTTCAAACTACAAGACTACCAAGATGAGTTAAATAGACCACGCTTCATTGACGATTCTCTTGTATGTATATATACACCCAGAAAAAAACAACTAGAATAGAGGCTTTATTTTAGTATAAATGGTACAATTATCCTTTAAGGACGGCATGATGCTTAGTTACACTATGCACCTTTGTCGTCATGATGCATGAATACAGCCCTCGTGAGTAACTCGCCAGCGCTAAATGCATTGGTGTATCGTGACGACAAATGAACATATAACATGATGTCATTCCCAAAGGGTAATTAGATTGTATTGTGCCATGATGTGGGCACACACATGCTATATATAAATCATCCCTATTTCAACCTCTTTTGGAACGTGAAATGATTTTGGTCGCTCATTCTCCCCAGCGCCTACATTTAACCCATTCAGGACGGCATAATGCATCATACCCTTTGTCGTCATGATGCATGCATGCAGCCCTGGCCAGTGCTGTATGTATACATCATGCCAAACCTATGGGGTTGATCCACTCCCGAAGGGTTGACAATGCATCAATGTAGCACCGGCGAGTTACTCGCCAGGGCTGCATTGGTGCATCATGACGACAAATGTCTTTTAGCAACATGCCGTCATCAAAGGGTTAATGAAAAATAATGACGCACTTCTACAGAAAGACATTATGTAGTGTGGCATGACACTGACTTCATTTTAAGGTTTCAAACAAGGACATTAAGGAATATGATACACCCTTCAAAGTCACAGACAATGTACAGTATGTTATTTGTTAGATATTCTCTTAAAAGTCTTAAATAATGTAATCTGATATACCATTTTAAGCGTGAGGACCCTGGTATGCTAAAGCACCCTAGGGTGATAACTCCTTTACAAGTGTTGTGCAGTATTGGTAAGACATCATCAACATTTATATAGCACTTTTTTTTTAATCTGGAAAGTTATTGAAGTGTTAAGATCATCTACAGGATGAGTGCACAGCAAGGTCTTAAAGTACATCTGAAGGCGGCAATAAATTTGAAGGAATTCATACATGGTTTAATACTATAGGTTACATTGTGTCTGGGGGAACTGTGGGTTGTTGGTCCATTGAAGGGATGCCTGTAGGCATTTAGAGATCCCCAAAATAAAGAAGACAAACTTGGGGATTGTTTGGGTATACAATACTGTTGGTATCTAAGGGACTTTTGGCTCTCGGTGAATTATGAATTTACATTTACCGTTTTCATTTACATTTTTCAACATTGTTAGCGTTAGCACATACTCCAATAAGTGCACATCTCCATTTTAGCTGAAAAATGACCTGGAGTCTGTAATATTTTGGGGAAATTAAACCCTTATCTACTAAAAACGTGTTTGTAATATGCGTGCGCTAATTACTTCGAATATGATCTGTCGCGACATATATGTTTCACGGATAATAAGGATTTCTTAACACTATAAACCCTAGAGGGTGGAGAATGAATCCAATGGGGCAAATCCAATCAATAAAGCATGCCACTTAAACACACTGCATTATTGTATACATCTAATTGTATTGGGACCTTATATATGACAGGATCCTACTAAACTGACAAAAAGAAAAGCTCAAGCTACTAAAAACCGAAACCACATACATTTTCAGAACCCAGGATCCATGTGAAGACTTTAAATAAACCCTTTAAGCCCAGCATAGTGATTTAAAGCACTATGCCTGTTCTTCGGCATAATGACACCTTGGCCTTAATTTTAAGCGGCGCATTTCAATATCCGTATGGCAAATTTCCGCAGATTACCCATGGGTTGTACGCGACCCAAACTCAGCTTTAGATTGGTACCTGACATGCCTCTATTATCGTCTATAGGATGCAGATAGTACGCTTTTTATAAACATAATTATGTTGACTACAGTACTAAATACCCCAAAATTAGGACGCCAGATCGGGTGATAGGATTTTCCTGAGTTGGGGGTGCGGGTTACGCGCGGGAATTTACAGTAGTAGATTTTTCTGACGATTATAATAACTCAACCGTTGTATGATGTTTACACTTGGAATGAGAGCTTAGAGCTACCACAGACCGCAATAACAAAATAGTGGATACTTATCACCCTTAGTAATGGTCAGTCCTATATGGGGGACGTCCCGCTCTGTTTACATCAGAATTAATATTTCTCACACCACATCTATAATAACTATAGGAATGATTACAAAAGAAATTCTCATTTTTCAAAGCTTATTATTGTACAGTGAATAAGTCTGATGCATTGATTCATATATTCCTATATCGTTAATCCTATTTCAATATCAAATGCAGTAGAAACCTACCAAACCAAAACACCATATGGATTATGCAGCAACAGTGCCAACCAATGATCAATAATCATACAATTTGATACCTTCACTCTTAATACAGTTACATTATTGACTTAAATGCACATGATTACTTTGGTCGACGGAATGCTCATGGACTTGAACGAAGTTCGCAATCTTTTCTTCTTTATAAGAAAAAAGAATTAACAACATTTGTCTTTTAGCAATTGATAATAATATCACTTAACTCTTCAGTGAAGAAATAAAGCACGCTGTATTTAAAGCTGATGCGCGGACACTTATATACCCACATATATATACAGAGTATACACACAAGTCATTTATGCTGAATCACGCTTATGATGTGGCGGCCATATTGGGTGCCATGTTAGGGCTCAATGTCGTAAATCACTGTAATTTACTAGTAGGCCAGAAAATAAAGTTTGTTTCAGGTCACCCGACCGACCCTATCAAAACAGGGCCGACCCTACTTTTTTTTATGCAATTTTGGGGAATTTTTTATATTTTTACATTTTCTTGTGGTCAATTTTAGGTTTTCAAAAGTTTTGGATTTTTTCCCCGGATTTTTACACTTTTTTGGTATCATAGAGGGGCTGTAAAAAAAAAATCCGACCTACCGACCCTAGATTTTCATCCCATGTTACCTGAAACAAACCTTTTTTTTTAATTTGGCCTTAGGGAGTGCTCATTTTTTAACAACAGGGGGGGGGGTGGTGAGATTTCGCGCGGAGCGCGCGAATTTTTTTCACCCCCCCCCTCTAGAGGTGTCGAAATTTTTTACCCCCCCCCCCGGCAGGCCGAAAATCGCGCGCGTTCGCGCCCCTTTGTAGCATAGTAACGCGCGGGCTTTTCCCCTTAAAACAGGTTGAATTTTTTTGCCCCCCCCCCCCCCAAGAGGGGTCTGAATTTTTTACCCCCCCCCGGTCAAGGGGTCCAAATTTTTTACCCCCCCCCCCAAATCCACCACCCCCCCCCTGTTGTTAAAAAATGAGCACTCCCTTAGTCCCAGGCTTTTGCAAATAACCACCAGTTTGGGGCTGATAACCCTTGGTATTGTTTAACCCTTTATAAGCTGCATAGTGCCTCATGTTCACTTTTTGGCATGATGCATCAATCAATACAGTGACGGCGAATAACTCGAGTAACACGCCGGTGCCGTATTCTACATAATGCATAAATGCAGCACTCACGCTTTACTCGCCATGATGACAAATACACAGTGCATTAAAGCACTTGACTGTCTTTATAGGGTTAAAGGATCTGTTGATGGCAATTTAAAAAATACACTTCACTTCAAAATGTGTTCAATTAAAAGATCTTTTCAGTGGGCCTCAGTGCAAATAAACCAACGACATTGTCGTGAGATGGTGGCCACACAACAGCGCCATCTATAGTGAAAGTGAGAGGCTACATGGATGTATGGTATCAGACGTACAAAACGAGGAAGAAAAGCACCTCAATGTGCTAATTTCTCAAAAATAACAGGAAAAGAAATTCACCAAACTTTACAGACGGTGTCAATTCTCCGACAATTAGTAAGCAGTGGACCTTTACATAAAGAACTTTAAAGCGACAAAATAGTATATATTTGATATTATACCACAAACACTGTAGTGCTATATATATTATATACATGGTATTGTCCGAGTCTGGCAAGACCTTCCGGTGATGTTTGCGTCGATGTCCGCCATTTTGTTGGGGGACAGATAACATTGCTGAGTCACGACGTAGGACAAAAATGTCACTTATCATGCAACATGCAATCTAGATGAGCATATACATGTACTCTCCTTTATTTAGGCATAATCGCCGATTCTTAGGAGGTCGTCGCACCGAAAGCAATATTTTACATCCCCCCAACAAAATGGCCGCCGATCAAGCACACAGCGCCCCCTACAGCCTTGGGCGACTCGGAGAATAGTTTCTATAAACTATAAGGCTGCAAAACAAAATTTAAAACTTTGTATGTAGCATCTGTGGAATTGGTGATTGTTTCAGTAGTGTCAAGCATGGGTAATGTCCTAATCGCGCGGAGGAGCGTTGGCTATTTGGCGTACGTTAGCGCCGCTTGGCGTAGCACCCCCATGATGATGTCGTGGTAAGCTCGGTGAGGGTCCATGAGATCGAGGCAGATGTCGTAATGCGGACACCCGGGCACGTGGTACTCCACGACTTGGGATCCCATGTCGGCTACGGCCGCAGCAAACCGCTCTGTGGAGGTTACCGGGACGACGTAGTCTGTGTCTCCATGTACCAGAAGCACGGGGGGAAATCTGGGGGGAACAGTGTATCATGGATGTCATTGATATCAAATTCATTTCGATTTCGATTACTGTAAAACCTTGCGTATAGACCGTGGCTAGTAGGCCAAGTCAGATCGCAGTGCAGCTTATAGTATTAGTATCAGGAGAGTCACGGTGCTGCTTAGACGTGAGTTTTAGATGTATGCTACAGTACTAAGTTAACAATTCTTAGATCTTCTCTGAGGCTTATATGATTTGTCAAAATTAGGGGTTTGGCTAACACGCAAGTTTGGCTTATACACGAGGTTTCACCGTATCACTATTTTGGTACTGATTTCTCTATTGTGTTGATTTATTTTGATACCACGACAGTTGATATCTGCTTGAAATAAGTGTATCAGCATCTATTTATTTCCCTCCTCACACTGGAATATTAAGATGGGGATTTAGTAACACTTTCTGCAGAATCTAAAGACTACTTGAATATTATAGGTCTACAAGGTATACCATTTTCACATTGAATAATGAGGTAGATCTACATTGAATATTCAGCAGAAAGATAAAGAGACGTTTTGGTGTGACATGATGGCAAAACTCTTACCTTGTTCTATGTGGCAGGGTTGCTAATATTTGTGTTGGTGAGAATCTGTGAAAGTGTTCCGGGCCGTACATAGCCTTGCCCATACTGGAGACATCTTCCACGCCTCGCATCGACTCATGCTCAAAGTGGTCTACTATGTCATATACACCAGCCAAGCCTGCAAATCAATTATTAACACTTTCAAAAAACCCATCGAAAGTTATGTAAATTATTCAGCCAGAGTTGAGATAATCTGTAATTGATTTCTGCTATTTCCCTGTTCATTTAGATATTTACAGCTCTGGAATCTTGGCTATGAACCATCTCTCCTGAAGCCTAAATATCAAACCACCCTCTAATGCTTGATGACAAATATTTACATTGCATACTAATATCACCGTGTTCAGACAGTTTTGAAAAGAACTGCTGTAATTTCAAAAATGTTATACCACTGGCTATTAAATCATTTACAGGTATCAAGAACACTCATAATTTGCTCCTGTTTTTGTTCATATTGCTGTTAGCCCTCTAGGGACGGCACGATACCTCAAGGTGAGTGCAATGCAAGTCTGACACTCTATTGCAGGACGTCGGTGCACCATGCCTACTGTAAATTCTTGTGTATAAGGTGTGGCTAGTGTAATAAACGATCTTTCGTATCTTTATGATATTGGTAGAGTATCAATTAAAGAACAAAGTCGACACAGTTCGGATCAAGTGTTACAGGTTGCAATATCAGGTTTATTCAGGTAAACCTAAACAAGCAGTCACTAAGTGTGCGAACTCCCTATAGAGTTCGGAACGGGTCAGTAGGCTAAGCAGCCGATATGATCACGGGGTCTCTTCACCAGCGTGGCTCAGAGTAACCGACGAGTACCGTCAGATGCCGGGTATATATAGGCAGCCAGCCTGCGCGCGCACACGCAGACCGGAAGCCTATAGCGACCTCTGTCCATACCCCAAGCCCGGAGTAGGTGTCGCCACCTACCGTCGGACTGAAGGGTTCGGACCGAGCTCGCAACACAGCATCCAACAGCACTCGTCATATAATAACCCCGTATAACCCTAGCCCCTACACTACCCCCTACCAGATAATAACCGGGAGGTAAATAATTAAGGTTATAGTCCGAAAACACTTCGGACTGGCATTATCTTATAAATACCACCTTAGGGGTTTATTAAAGTTATACCTTACAAACAATATGACGTTACTGTTGAACACAAAAAGGTATTAATTACACACATATCTACACATATAGATCGTAATTAACATTACGCCCCATTCCCTAGGATAGATGGAGTTAATCTATACATATAGTATACACAACACTTGAAAAAGTACAATATCACAGTAAAAAATTTCGTCCCTTCAAGACCCCGAGCTAATTACACTCGTAATGAATAATACTTTATAAGTGATAAACACTATCACTTCTCTTAAGGTTTTTAGAAACATATTAAAGTATTATTACAAAAGATATCATACGTGATTTTATAGCGATGATCCGGATCCTCTGTTGTTGATGATGCATTCCGCCCGGCTTTCAGAACCTACTTCATTCAGCTCCTACTAACCGGAACGAGAAAGTTCATAGCTCATGCTCGGGAGCTTATAGTAGTATATAAAAAAAAAATTCCAAGTCCTGCCTCCAGGCGATCTTCGGACTTATAATTAGGAGCACTCGGTCCTGATATATAGTTTATAAAAAAAAACATCTCGTATCAGATCCCTGGTGGTAGTGTACTCCTGTCCCGAGCGTTGGGTTTCTCTCCGGATCTCCTCGTCCTCCTCCGTCCGTTCTGCCTGGCAGACTGACCCCTTGCGTAGCCAGCCTGCCGCTTCTTCTCGTCCGGATCCTTGAACACCCTATAATAGAGTGTTTTTCACATGTAGGGTTGGTATATTTAAAATACCCCCCCTTCTTCTTGATCGGGTCCTAAGATAGGATAATCCTATCCGGACTCCGAGTCGTCTTTAGGACTCGACTGGGCCGCAGCCTCCTCCTCATCAGAGTCTGACTCAGCTTCCGCCAGAGTCAGCTCCTGGAGCCAGAGCTCGATTTGAGCACGAGTCCCATCCCATTCGTGCATCTCGTGCGCGAAACAGTCTCTGAACCTCCGACGTTCGTGGTCCAGTTTTTCCTCGGCGTTCTTGACTGCCAGCTTCTGCTTTTTCCTTTCGGATTTAGCAGCAACTCGCTCAGTCCGAGCATTTTCACGCTCCTCCTGAACCGACTCCATGGCCGCTGCTTTCTGAGTAGCGACTTCACTCCGGTGGAGATGATGCACTGTGTCCAGCGACAACATCGCCACCTCCTGACTTAAGCCAGTAAGCAATCGGTGGAAGTTATCCTGCCACCGATTCATGGCCTCCTGTCCGGCTTCGTAGGACTTGAAGTCGGCGGGAGGAAACGAGGGCGGGCCCCGTAGTCGTAAGACATGGTGCCCCTCCGGAGCCTCCTGAGGGGGATCCGGAGTCTGTGTGGGCTTCGGCTTTTGCTTCACCGAAGCCTTGGTCTTCCCCGTCTGGGTGAGAGTCTGTGACTCTGCTCCCGGAACCAAATCTATATTGGGGAATTCGTCAACGAACGCCCCTCCCGTACTGGAGTTCGGATCCTCCGGGCTTGGCCGAGGTGGCTTGCCCTGGGGGCCCGACTTCCAGTCAGTCTTGCGAGAGGTAAATGCCGGTCCTTGGTACCCCGGATCTGCCTTCTCCATAACGGACTGCCTTTCGTCCGTTTTCTGTTTCTTCGGGTCGGTGGGCTCCGAGGATCCGTCGGATTTTCTCGGAGCTCGCCGCTTCCGCGTACTGGTACGCTGCTGATACTCTTCGAATTCATCGTAGAGTTCGCCCTCCGGTACATGGAGATACGTGCGGTCCGGGTTTACCTTGTAGAATACCCGCACCTTCCCTTTCTCGTTGGTGCCAAAATCCACCTCGAGGTTGTCATTCTTGTCTACCGTGGTCCCGAAATGGGAGTAGACTTCTGCGTGAGCGGCCTGAATTCGTTCCGCTGCGGTCTCCATAGCCAAGCCATGGAACTTGGCAAGGTGTCGAATGATATCTGCTCTGGTGTAGAACAGACCCCCATTCGGACAACCCTTGCTGCCCTTCGAACCCACACTCAGGCAGTCATATCGCATGAGATGACGTACATGAAAGCGGGTAAGATGTCTGGCATACCGAACCTTGGTAGGCCAAGTTCGGGGTTTCTCCAGGGTCTCGTCGATGTCCTGACAAGCTTTGAATGGGCACTTACTAAATGAATGCCATCTAGACATTGCCCATGCCAATTTTGCCTTCTGAAGGAGCGAATGGTATTTAGTGCTACCAGTCCGGACCTTCTCCAGCAATTCGAAGTGGTACAGCTGTACCGACTTGCCTAAAGGATCAGTTTTGATCCATTCTTCGTCATCGGAGAGACCGTCGGGCCCCACCTCCTCAGGAAGCTTGGATGACCGCTTATCTTTAATACAGTCATTTATACACATGGGTTTAAAGAACTGAAACCCACTAGCGGCATTGGCTCGGAGGGCATTCCGGACCAATAGCTGCAGTTCGTTGTCGGCGATTGTGTTTTTGTCCAATCCCTTCAGAACTACATCCACCTCTTCCGGGGACTGACCCGCGTCCAGAGATGTTAACCGAATGGTCTCTCGTAGGTATTGATGCCTACGACTGGCCTTCTCCATCTTACTAGTGTCAGCAGTTCTAGTAGCAGCTGTGCTCTGTTGGACAATCTCGTCCTCCAGAGTATCATTGAGAATAGACTCGTTAGTCTTTTTCTCCATATTCCGGGCCAGCCTCATGGCTGGCGTCAGATGTCGCCTTTTCTCCTTCCGACTATGCACGACCTTGAATTCTTCCGCGGTTCGCAGGTCGTATTCAAGGGCCGCGAGTAGTTCGGGGCGCCCTTCAGTTTCAGCAACCAAGCGAGCGTTAGCAGCTTGGTCTTTGAAGCCTTCCATTGCAGCCGTTACGTGGGCCGGGAACCAGGTCGGGAACCGGTCGGACAGACTGTCCAGCCCCCGGAAGGTTCTCATCTGGACCAAGTCAAATGACCTGATCTCATCCTTGCTCATCTGTGCGATGATGGCTCCTCGTAGCAGGGATGGGACGTCGGCGTCCTCCTTATCCCATACTTCATGTTGGACTGGGGGGATTACTGGTACCCCCGATCCACCCGGACCACCGCCTGCGGCTTGGTCCAGCTTGCCGACCTCATCAGAAGTATCCATAGTGGATGGCTCCAGACGGGGCTCGGTTTGCTGTTGAGGAGTCTCCACTCGGACGGGGGCTGCTCCTTGAGGAGGCGTCTCCACCCGAACGGGGACTTCTTTTCTTTGCCCCACTGGAGCAGGTAGCTGGAAGGTGATGCCGGACAGCACCTCCTGCACAACTCGGACCGTTTCAGCTGCGGATGATGCATCCATAGCCTCCTCAGTCCTAATGTCGGATGGGTGAGTTGTCGTTTTCGGACGAGCTCCCCCGTGCCCGGACGTACCAGCCATGGCTGCGGCCGTAGCGGCCACTGCAGAGCTGTTATCCAACCCTCGCGAGAAGGACAACACATCCACGGCTGAAGTCGGAGCAGCTGACGTTCCAACTGCTTTCCCAGCATCCTTCTCCTTGCTAGGGATCGGGATGTTTGACTTAGGAGGGACCGGAGTCTTGACAGCCTGACTGCTGCCGGACGTCTGTCCCTTCTTCTTCAGATCTTTAGCTGATTGCTTCGGATCAGCTTTCTTTTGTTCCTTTGGCACCTTTGGAGTCGGAGCCTTGGGAGTGACCGTCTTCGAATCTTTGGTTACCGTGGCAGTGGCAACCTTCGGATCCGCTTTCTTAGTACCCTGGGTACTAGACTTCTTCGGATCGGGCTTTTTAGGCTCGTCCTTCCCCAGAGGCTTCTTTCCAACACCTGTGTGTTTGAGAGCCTTGGTACTAACCTTGCCATCGGCCGACCGGGACCGATCTCGGGTAGCACCCTTGCCACCGCGCGTCCTCGGACGTGCAGTGTCGGAGTCGCTGTCGCCTCCCATAGACAGTTTCCTAGTAACTGTCTTCTTGAGGCTCGGCGAAATACTTAGACTGCACATCCGAGAGAGATGTCCAGTCGACTCGGAGGGGTTCGATTCTACTGCACTGTAGGCGATCCCTCGCAACATTCCGGAGTCCTCGCTACCATCGGGTGACGGAGACTTCCGAATCGGTGACACGGCCGGATCCACTCGTAGTTCCGACAGAGTCTGACTGAGCTCATCACCACTGGGGCTCTGAGCGTCCATGTGCTCCTCGGTGGCGGATGCCACCTCGGAGTGACCGGAGAGTTCGGACTGGCGGAGCTGCTGCTCGGCCATCCTCACTTCTGTCAAGTGTCTTACGACGGGAGTTTGACGGGGAAACACTTAGTTCCCCGTCTCCCTCTTTGTCTTAGACGGACCAGGAAAGAGTACTCACAGTTCCTACTCTTTTTATCACTCTTCTACTCTTCTAGTTGCCCAAAAACGCCGACTTCTCCGCTGCTGCCGCACGCACGATTGATCCGGGTGAGCCCCAAAATCAATATGGCGTTCCCTCGCTTTTGTTTTTAAAACAAAGCGCATGCGCAGCGTCTCGCGTGATTGGACGCGATCCCGTTACCCGGTGTGACCCAATTATCGCTTAATCAGGTCACGACCTTTCCCGCCCGCAACTCGGGCTCGGGGGATCACACTGCCACGTAGGCGGCTCGCAAAAGTCAAAATATACTTCGAATAAAGAGTTCATCAGGAGTATTAGTGGATTAATATGGGAAATCGAAGATTACCCCACCGGATTATCCGTCCACCACCCTCGGGGAGCACTCCAATATTCTTTTCTATTCAACTCTGAGCGCCCCTGTTGGTAGCACACATATAACATATAAAACACCACAGGACACCACACTCGTTGTGTAAACAAGCTAGGTTACCGCCCCTCTGGCCACCAGCCTTGGGCTTCGCCGAACGGGTTTCCCGTTCACCTCTCGTAACCTGGCCGAAGGACTCTCGTTCTTAACTAAAATTCCAGCCTTGATTTTAGTTTTCCGGGCCCTTCTTCCTTCGCCTGCCGAGACTTTCTTTTTCACGGTCTTCTGAGGTTTCTTTCGTACCACTCTCTTAGGGGTATCCGCTGACACCCCTTCCAAAGGTACAAATTTCGCCTCCGAAGTTCCCTCTTCCACCTCCGTTTCCGGGGTGAGCTCCCTTCCAGCCCAAGCACGCAACCGAGCCACATGGCTCGTCCGGATGCGCCCTGCTTCGGACTGAATCAACACAGTCGTCTGACTGATACATTTAACCACTGTGTGTGGTCCATCCCAGTTATTCGCCAGCTTGACGTTGCAGAGCGGTTCGTGTAGGCGGATTACTCTATCCCCCACCACGAAACGTCGCAACTTCAATCCGGTGTCATAACCTACCTTCTGCCAATTCGCAGCTTTGAGCAAATGAGCCCTAACTGTTTCGTAGGCAAATTTGAATCTCTCTCGTAGAGATTCTACAAATAGCACCGTACATGGTGCTTCTGGACTGATCCCTACCACCCCGAATACTAAATCCGCCGGCATGATCAAGTCCTCTCCGAACACCAAGAGGTTTGGTGTGCAATTAGTCGAAGTGTGGACCGTATTGTTATACGCATGTACCACAAATTCGCACTGATCATCCCAATCATCCATATGGGAGTTCACTAATGGCTTCAAAACCTGGATCAAGGTCCGATTGAACCGCTCCACCTGCCCGTCGGACTGTGGTCGGTACGGATTGGTCCGAGTTTTGCATATAGCCAACTGATGACACATAGCTGCCCAAAGTTTGGACTCAAATTCTCTCCCTTGATCGCTATGTAACATCAAGGGAGCCCCCAGATGGAGGATCCACCCCTTCACCAGTGCTTCCGCACAAGTAGCAGCAGTGTGATCCTCTAGTGGGTACACTCGGGTGTATTTGGTATAGTAGTCCGAGACTACCATCATACACGTATTACCCTTCGGAGTGGGTTTCACTCCGCTGATAATATCCACGGCTATTCGAGCAAATCTCACCCCGAATAGCTCCTGCTGCAGTGGCAATTTCCCTAGTCCAGGACCAGGCTTGCCTAAACAACATGCCGGACATGTCTCTATCCACCTCAAAAGGTCGCCAGACATTCCGGGCCAGTAATATCTTCGACTCAGCCGTTCCAAAGAGCGTTTCTTTCCGAAATGCCCACTAGTGGAATGGCCGTGGCAGTAGTACAGGATGTCTTTCCTCATGGCAGCAGGGATTACCATTTGTAATACCCTCCGCTTTCCGGGACAAGTCTTCCACCTGCACAACAACGAGTCTCGGACCTCCAGTTCATGGAACTGTGCCAAGAAACGTCGCATTTCACGGTTTTCCAGCGATATTTCGGGTCTCACTGGACAGACCCCAGTAGGGACAAGCTCCCTCAGTCGTGCTATGGTAGGATCGGCCATCTGGTACGTCCTTATAGTGTCGGTGGACCAATCCAACAGGTTTTGCAACAACCCATCATAAGGCAAACGCACACTCGCTACCACAGCATTGTGAGCACCACAATCCCCACATTCCGGACGCACACAACGGCGTACCGGACGTCTACTTAGGCAGTCAGCATTAATATGCTTCGTGCCCGCTCGGTGCTGGATATGAGAGTTCTCCAGTCCGAACTCGCTGAGGTGATTCAACCATCGACCAATCATTCCCTCCGCATCCTTAAAATTAAGGAGCCACCTGAGGGCCGAATGATCGGTACGAAGTGTGAAATTCCCTCCATATAAGAAGTGCCGAAACTTCTTCGTGTATACCACCACCGCGAGCAACTCTCGCTTGGTAGTACAGTAATTTCTCTGTGCCTTGTTCATACTGTTACTAGCGAACGCCAACGGGACCTCTACTCCGTCCTGGATTTGGGACAATGCGGCCCCGATGCTCTCATTGCTCGCATCAGTGTCAAGGATGAAATGCCCCTTCTCCGTAGGGTATCTCAGCACCGGGGTGGTCCGGAATAACGCCTTAATCTCTTTGAAGGCTGCATTCTGTTCCATCCCCCATGGGAAGGGTTCTTTTTTCCTCCCCGGAGTCCAATGGCTCAACCGCTGAAGCGGCTGAGACACCCTCGAGAACCCGGGGATGAAGTCCCTGTAATAGGAACAGAACCCTAAAAAGGATCTGATATCCTTTGGTCCTTTTGGAACTTCCCAAGTCTCCACAGTCTCCAGTTTAGCCGGATCAGCCTGCACACCCTCGGTGGAGATGATCCGGCCCAAATAGACCATGGACTTCCGAAAAAGTTCACACTTCTTTGGCTTTAATGTCAAGCCATTGGACCGAATTCGTTCCAACACCTCTCCGAGGTTCAACGCACACTCCTCAAACGTCTTGCCGAAGACAATGACATCATCCAAGTATACCAAGCACTTGCGCCACAATAGATCACTCAACAGAGTTTCCATCATAGCCTCAAATGTGGCCGGGGCGTTGCATAACCCGAAAGGCATCAGTTCAAACTGATACAGCCCAATGTGACTCGTAAAAGCCGTCTTCTCTTTATCCTCCTCCTTCATCCCGATCTGCCAATACCCGGACTGCAGATCAAGGGTGCAGAACCATTGGTTCCCACCCAGCGAGTCCAGAGTCTCATCAATTCGGGGGAGAGGATATGCATTTTTCTTGGTTACTCCATTCAGGCGTCTATAATCGATACAAAATCGGATAGACCCATCCTTTTTAGTAACCATCTGAACCGGACTGGACCAGGGACTAGTGCTAGGCACTATCACCTTCTGTTCCAGCATGGTTTTCACTTGTTCTTCAACAACAGCTTTCTTACCCAACGGCAAACGTCGGTAAGGCATTTTGAAAGGCTGTGCATCTCCAGTATTGATAGAATGCAACACTTTGTCGGTTCGGCCTAACGGCTCCCCCTCCACCTGCCATGCATCCTGATACTTCACTACCAGCCTCCTTAGAGAGTCGAGATCCATCCGATCCGTCAGATCCGTTTCGGATATCATTTTCTCGAGTCCCTCACTCAAAGGGGTCGGAGAAGGGTCACCCTTCATGCTCACCTGTCCAGCGGACACTACGGCCTCACTGGTGAACACCTTCCCCAACACTGTATCTTTCCTAAGATACTGCGGTTCCAACCCGGGGTTAGAAACCGGCACCACGGTCCAAGCACCATCCCCCACAAGGGTATCCATGCCTGTCAAACCGATGCTTCCCAACATGGCCACATCCGGTTCCACAACTGCTTCTTCCTCTCTCCTAAGCCCCTTGCTTCGGACCAGCACGTCACACGTCTGTCCGGGAGGAATCTTAACAGTTTGGACCACCGTTGCCACTGTCGATACTTGTCGGAGCACACATTGCTCCACCGCACGGTACGGGTGCTCTATTCGGAGTACCCCTGTACCAGGATTCAGGACCGCGTCATACAACGCCGAAAAATCCAACCCCAGTATACCGTCGTCTGCAATATCCGCAATGGTGGGAGAAGCCACATACTCCTTCCCTCCAATTCGGACAGGTATGAACGCGCGCCCATACGTCTGCATACTCGACCCATCGGCCGAACAGGCGTTTACCCTCGTTTTGAAGTTATCACGACTGTCCGGCATAAGAGCATAGAATTTGGAGGAGATAAAGGAGTGGCTAGCTCCCGTATCTACTGAAAATTCGCCCGCCCTACCGGCCACAGTAACAGACACATACCACCGCCTCCCCCCCAGCGGAGACGGGTTTACAGTGAAGCGTTTGAAATCCTTCGGAGCAGCCAGATCAAGGCCATGTTTCTTCAAATGGTCGAAACATGGATGATCTGGGGAAAGCTGGGTACTCCCTACCCACACGGTGTCTGTGACAGCCGCAACTTCCTCGTTCCTATCCGTAATGGGCCTCCCTGCCTCATTGCCGGGCAACTGATGGACTGGAATGTTAATCAGGCCGGCATCCGAGCTCCTGAAGCTCGAAGCCACCCCTGATTCCCTTCCTGTCTTCTGAATTTCACTAGGCTCTACCTCTCTGGTATGTTGGCGTACTTCATCTGCAGGGGTTGTCCGCTCGCCTTTTCGGACTACCCCCTCTAGTTTCCCTCCTTTCCGGGAACTTTCGGACTCGGAGCTGTACACTCCGCAGCAAAGTGACCGATCTCTAAGCACCTATAGCACTTAGCGGTCCTCCGATTGATCTTCCTTCTGTTAGGCTGGGTAGCCCCCTGAATGGAAGTCGTCATCTTCTCAAACAGCGATGTGAAAAACGCTGCGTCCATCATCGGAACCTTCGGATCCGATGACTCCCTTTTTGGAGGGGGGTTCCCACCCCCTTCCGGCTTCTTATTCTTCCACGGCGGTTTAGAGGAATTCCCATTCCTCTTGAACTGAGCCGCTGAAGCTATAGCCCCCTCCTCATCACTGCCCGAACCGTCAGACTGTTCCGGAGAACATTCTATAATGGCCGAGGCCCGGGTAGGCATCCGGTCCCCTAACAGTGACTTTTTGAGAGCATGTATGTCGATGGCCTTAAAAAGGTCATCTAGTGACGTATCTGCTCTCCACGTGTCATACACCGTTTGTTGTATGTCAGGATCTCTCAGTCCGGCAACGAACTGAGAGAACAATTCCTTAGAAAATAAGGCATCGTGGATTCCTGAAGCAGGGTGTACCTTCTTCAGGAGTCTCATCAATGCAAGTCCGAAGACCCTCGGAGCTTCGTTCTTGCCTTGCACGCGCTTCTTAAAAGCGACCATCGGATCAATCCGAGCGGAATCTCCGTATAGGATGGTTCCGATTTCTACGAGCTGTTTGAAAGTACCGCGAGGTCCGCAATCCTCCTTCCACTGCTCAACGGCCATGAGACCATCTCCCATGCGTAATCCCTTACACACGTACGGGATTGCATCCTGTTGGTCCCACCCACTGAGGTTTATATCCTCAACGGTGGCTCCCAACCAATCTTCCCACGAATTCTTCTGCCAGTAGGGAAATGGCTCGCTGGCTATGCGTCTAGCAGCGTTGGACGAACCTCTAATTTTAGAGGTTATCGCCAGACATTTAGAAATGGATGCTGTCGCGTCCTTTTCCGCACCGACATTGTGCAATCCGATCCCCGCTATGGCGGGATTCGTATCGTACAATTCTTGCAATTCTGTACTCAGCATTGTTCGTCTCGGAGCCTTCTTCGGGCTCTTCGTACCAGGAGTCGCCCCTGGAGTAGCGCCCATAGCTGGTATGCTACTCTGTCTGTCCAGAAAAGCCTGGTAGGTCCCATACGACACTAAGTCCGTAGTGGGGTCCACGCCTT
Organism: Harmothoe impar; assembly: GCA_947462335.1. Taxonomy (NCBI): domain Eukaryota; kingdom Metazoa; phylum Annelida; class Polychaeta; order Phyllodocida; family Polynoidae; genus Harmothoe; species Harmothoe impar. The sequence goes on from OX381706.1 coordinate 15,414,736, forward strand.
GTCCGAACCACCAGTTCTTCTCCTGATCAGTCATGTACTGACACTGCTGGGCCAGAGCAAGCGCTCGTTGATGCTCTGCCTTCTCCTTTGCCAATTCCTTGACCTGCTTCTCAACCTCCTCCTCTTGCTGAGCTTTCTCCAATTTAGCTTTAGCAGCTTCTCCGGCGGCTCGGAGCCCTTCCTTTCGAGCCCTCAGAACCGCCGCTTCCTGCTCCGCTAACTCCTCTGCGAGGGCCGCGTTCTCCTTCATTCGTTTCTGCTGCTGCTCCAAGGCAGCCTGCTGTTTGCGATACACGTCTCGCCTTTCTATTTCCAAGTTTTTCTGTTCCTGGAACAATATGGTTGCTTGGCACTCTCGCCATTGCAACAAACTTGAAGGAGTTAGATCGGTTTTCGCCGCCTTATCCTGCTCGGCCGCTTTCTTCAAGCGTTCCGCGTCGAGTTCTTGCTCGTCCACTTTCAACTGTGATCGTGGACTCAGAACCAACTCGGACAATCGTCTTCCCCTACCGACTGAGGCTAGACCGGTCGGGGCTGCGAATACCTGTTTTGGTATCGGACGGATACCACCGATCCCCACCCTCGGTGAGTAATCACTCGCCCTGCCTCTGCCCCTGGATCGTCCCACTCCGAGGGGTCGTCCGAAGGGTCGTCCTGGTGTCGAGGTTGACAAGGCAGGTTCCATGGTTACCCCACGTCCCATAGGCTGATTGGGAGTGTCGGTAAAACTCATGTAATGGAGGCCTTCCGGACTACCATTGTTCGCAGATGCGAAAGAGGTACTGTTGTCCTTTATACTCTCTCGTGTTTCTGATAAAAACTGCTGCAACGCAGTTCTTTTCGCTTTCAGAATGTCACACTCTGTCAATAGACTTCGGCGGACCTCCTGTAAGTCCTCTGTGTCCCGAACAATGGCTGATCGGGCCCCTTCTGCCTCATGCATTACAGCATCTCGGGCTTTGCAAATATGGTTCAGCTCCGTGTTTGCCTGGACAAACTCGGACTGGATCACTCGTAGGTCCGCCTCTTTCTGATCGTATTCCGACCGGACTCTGCTGAGAGATTGTACCAATTTCTCATTCTCCTCCAACAAGGTAGACAGCCTTGCGTCCTTTTCCTTGATTTTGGAAGCTCGGTGTGTGACTGCACCCTCCAATGCAATCAGACTGCTTTTCCATTCATTGGATTGCTTCTGAATGGTTAACAATTCCATTTGAGCCATCTGTACACGTTCCTGTACTCGGGCCTCTCTCATGTCGTCAAAACGACGCTCCTGCAAGACGGTATACCTCCTCGGAGTCGGCGCGGCTGAGCTTGACCCACCCACATTGAACAAGGACAAGTTCACTTCTTCTAATGAGCGGCTCATTATGGTAGGACCCCTGGGTCCTCGTGCTGCGTCTGTTCCGGATGGAACATTCGCCCTGCTGTGGGTATCTGCCTCATAACTGGCATCTAACCCTTCCGGTGACAAGGCTGCTGCCTCATCCGGGGACCTCGCTGCTCCGTCCAGAGCCCGAGGTCTGTGCTACTGCACAGGCTAACCTGCGTTTCACTCAGAACTGGTCACGGCACCAGTGTAATAAACGATCTTTCGTATCTTTATGATATTGGTAGAGTATCAATTAAAGAACAAAGTCGACACAGTTCGGATCAAGTGTTACAGGTTGCAATATCAGGTTTATTCAGGTAAACCTAAACAAGCAGTCACTAAGTGTGCGAACTCCCTATAGAGTTCGGAACGGGTCAGTAGGCTAAGCAGCCGATATGATCACGGGGTCTCTTCACCAGCGTGGCTCAGAGTAACCGACGAGTACCGTCAGATGCCGGGTATATATAGGCAGCCAGCCTGCGCGCGCACACGCAGACCGGAAGCCTATAGCGACCTCTGTCCATACCCCAAGCCCGGAGTAGGTGTCGCCACCTACCGTCGGACTGAAGGGTTCGGACTGAGCTCGCAACACAGCATCCAACAGCACTCGTCATATAATAACCCCGTATAACCCTAGCCCCTACAAAAGTATAAAAAATACACAGTTATTTTACGTGGTATAGCAAGTGATTGAGGAACAACAAAATATGCATACCCATTCCACACGTCTAGTACCCATATGGGAGTACATAGGTAAAGATCCAGATACATTCGTCGACATCAAAGAGAAAATATTAAAGATGTAATATTGTATCAATAATGCATGTACTGTACAGTAAAAGGGAATCACAATATGTGTCCAATGGGCGTCCCGATCCTCTGGCAAAATAGCTTCAACATTGGACGGCTATCAGAATAGTTTTACTTAGGCACCATTATGTAAATGGGTATTGCAAGAGTAATGATCGGGTTAAGCGAAAATATTAATAAATAATTACACAGAGAAAGCATTATATGCATCGGTACTATAATATAGTCGCACCCACTAGTGGCAAAATCGTAATAATGATGACCCTTAGGTTATAAACTAGACATGTCGAGCAAAGGGGGTGGTCTATTTTTAACAAGGAGGGGGGGGGGGGTGAATTTAATTTAATGCTCATGTCCTCTTCGAACAGTCATAGTCTTTACCCATTCTCAAATTTTAATGCTTAATGCACTGCAAAAATGGTGTTTAGATCCTAAACACAATCCTAAATACAATCTTGCCCCGTATTTGTC